>VZZY01010282.1:264690-475944 GCA_013400335.1 Eurystomus gularis | reverse complement strand
CGGCTGCTCTGCCCGCGCATCCCGGGCTGCGCTCCTGCCCTCGGCAGCCTGCGGGGAGGTTCCTCTGCTTGCCCCCAGCAGGAACCAGCCCCTTTTTCCTCTCTGAAGGCGAGGCAGCCTGTTCTCCAAGACATCCCGGGCTGGATGTGACCGCTGCGGTTAGCCGGGAGCGCTCCCTGCATCCCCGGCCGGGCTGGCTACCGGAGCATCCCCGCGGAGCGGCGAGGACGTGCCCGGGGGTAGGAGCGGGGTGTCAGCTGGGCTCGGTGCTTCCCTGCCATGCTTTAGTCCTCGTTTCGCATGGGGGTAGAAGCGTGCTCTCCGAGAGCAGGCTGCAGCCAGGCTCCCGCCGTGCCAGGGCGTTTTTAAACTGCCTCGGTGCAAGGCTGCTGTAGTATTTGTGCGTACGAGGCTGGGTGTTGGAAGGGAACCGTCTGGGTAGAGAAAGAGATGGCAAAGCGGCTGAACGGTTCTCCGCTGGTTTCCATTTCAGGGTCGGGCCTGATTAGCAAAGCCAGAAGTTGGGAAAGTTGCTGTGTGGCTCTCTCAGGTTTGCAGGGGCTTCCTTCCTCATGTCTGGGATGAGCTGATGAGCCCTGAGATGAGAGACCTGTACCTGGGATGTGGGGGAGAGGGAGCTGGGAGCCTGTGCTGAGCAGAGAGAGTGCTTTAGAGTGTCAGCACAGCAAGGGAGAATGTTCCTCCTCTTTCTTTATATGGCTATTTCTCTTAACCCTTCGGTGGGCTGTCTCCCGGGGGGATGGTGCCTCTGCTCTTGGTGGTGGGACAGGGCGCTTGAGGAAGGTGAACCCTGAAATGAAGGGCTGTGGGTGGGGGCAGGCCAGTGTGTCTCCCAGAGCCCTGCCCGCAGGAGTGGGAAGGGTACCAGGGGTATCAGCGAGGCTGATGAAGGCGTCAGCAACCGCCTGAGAAGTCATCTGTGAAAGGCTGGCTCTAAATGGCCGGGAGTTTAGAGCAGCTGCCTGCAGCTCCGAGGGAGACACAGACACAGTGCCGCTGCTGCCACCGCTGCCTGCAAGTTTCTTGCTGGAGATTTCTTTTGCAAGCTGTGCAAGGAAAATAAGCCAAGGAGTCATGTGGGCTGGCAGAGGCCTAAATACCCAGATGCCAAGGAGCACGCAGCAATCTGGGGGTGAACAGCAAATGATTTGGGGGAGCTGGTTCTCAGGGAGCTCAACAAAGGCGCAGCAAGGCAGGTATGTGCAGTGCTGCCTCCAAGCTGCTCTGAAAGCTCAGGTGTGGCAGGAAATCCCGTCTCCGCTCTGTGTTTGTGCGCTCACGCTGATTCCTTTGCCCGATGGGAAAGCAGTGAGGGAACTCAAAACTCACCCAGGACTTGGGGAAGATCCTCAGCTAGATGCCGGGTGATGGCACGAGTTGCGATGGGAAAGCACCTGACTGCACTGTAGGACCTCTGCTTTCTGCCAGAGCAGCTCTTTGACCGCGTTGGTTTTTAGATTCCCCTTTCTCTGGGAGGAGCGGCTGCTGTCGCGTGTGTGACAGGGCTGGAGGAGACCCAGGGAAGGGTTTGGGCCCCTTTGGCTGGAGGAGAAGCTGCATATGTGCATGCAGAGCAGGTGATGCTTGAGCCTGCGTGGGCAACGAGTGCCTGCCTGGGTGGGTGGAAGGATGGGCTTTCTGTCAGTGGAGGAAGAGGAAGGAGGAAAGAGCAGGGGAGAGAGGAGGAGCGTGGGGTGACACAGGTGATGAAGAACCAGGCATGAGCTGATCCATGCTTAGAACTGGGCACTGCTGGGCCCTGCAGACAGAGGAGAGCTCCCTTGTCCAAGAAACTTCATTTTCTTTGCAGATGTTTTCAGCTTTATTCTGGTTTCAGTCGGGACTAAGCATGCGCAGATGGTCAGCGTCTCGCCCTTTTGGAAGGCTTTCTGATGTTCCTGGGTAGCGGGTATTGATTCCTGCTGATTTTAGGGGGAGATCTTCACGCGTAGCACTTGTTAGGGTCAGATTTTATTTATTTTTCATGCCTCTAGGCAGCCAGGCAGCAAGCGAGACAAAAGTTTTGCAAGTCTTCTCAGAAATGTTTTGTGCTCTGGGCAAGAGGCTTCCAAGGCAGCATGTACCAGGCTGGGGTACGTGTTAGTACCAGAAACCTCTTTGCTGTGTGCGAATAGGAGGAGCACGCTGAACTTGTGGTGTAACAAGAGGAGAACAGCTTGAAGGGTGTCTCTTAGACTTGACATGGAGAAATCAATGGGATATTATCATTTCCCTGATGAAAGCTCTGTACAGGAATGGAAAACCTAGCATTCGGCTTTGCACAAAAAAGAGACTGAGCAACTGCTGCAGAGCTCTACCTGTGCCCTGGAGCCTGCAGAGTCCAGCTTGTCTGGCTGTACCCCCTCGGGGGAACCGTTAGTGCTGTGGTGGGTTCTCTGACAAGCAAAATGAGGGACCTGGAGAGATAAAAGAAGCTGCAAAGCCTGTGAGGAGGTAACGGAGGAGTTACAGGGATCCCCGTAATAACTTGGTGGTGCCACTGTCACAGTGCTTTTTGTGGTGTTCGTTCTGGTGCCAGTGGAAGGCTTAGAGTGCTGCTGCAGGTGGGAGTGGCTGCGGCACTCACCTTTAATGGAGGCGGAGGAAAATGTGGTGAGGACCATCCTGAACAAGGTCGTTCCTGTGTTGGTCAACAGCAAGTGGTTGATGGGTGGAAGAGAGCTGGCAAAGCTTCAAGCAGTCCAGACGCTGTTACGGCAGTAAACCAGAAAGGTTTCCTGTACCTTAAAATGCCCAGTAGGAAGTAGTGTAGATAAAGAAGCGAGCATGGGACTCCTCAAGCACTTTTCCTCCGTGAGTCCACGGGTGCCTTACAGGAGAGGTGAGAAGGGAGGTGTAGCCCTGATTTACGCAGCTCTCTTGGCACCAGCTTCTCCCTGTGATTACGCCAAGGGAGGTGAGTCGAACGCGGGACCTGTCAGTTGTAACGCCGTCCTCTGCTTTGTTTGCTCTTTGCTCTGCTTCGGTGGGAGGCCTTGCTGGGGCTGGGAAAGGTCTCCTTGTGTTCCTGGGTGCAGCCGTGGAGGTGGTGTCCAACACGGCTAAGCAACTGTGGAATTCCGAAAGGCCTCCGAGGGCAGCGGTAGCGAATGAAGGCTCCCGGAGCCCCAGGAGGCGTGAGGAGCTCTGGCAGAGAGAAGAGTTGGCTGAGGGGAAAAATGGAGTCATTTCCCGGCACTAGGATGTTGAGGAAATCTCCATTTGCAGTAAATTAGCAGTGATTGAGTTGTTTAAAGAGGAAGCGATGGACCAAAGGAAGAAACCTGGGTGTTGTAAATCAGTCGGGCTGGGGATGGTTCATCCGAGGGCCCTGAAGTAAATAAAGTGTGAAATAGCAGCAGGTGTTAACATGAAAGGGATGACTCTCCCTCCTCTCTGGGAAGTTATCAAGGCAGGAACCCAAGGCAACTGCTGGATACAGCGTGAGTAGCTTTGCCACGTGATGCCTTTACAGAAATCGAACCCGAGGATAGGACATCGGAGGGGTGAGTTTTGCTTCTGTTCTGTGCCAGCCGGGAGGGCCTCATTATCACTCAAATATTTGGATGGGTCTAACCTTGGGGGTCAAATCACCATAGCTTGTACAAAGAGGATGAGCTCACAGTAGGAAGGCTTACCTTCCTAATGCTGCCTGCAGTTTGGAAGGCTAATAAAACGGGAACTGAAAATGCACCGATGGACCTAATTTATTTGGGCTTTTTTTCATTAGATCCACCCAAAAGAGACTATTTTAGGAAATAAATAGCAGAACGTGGGCAATAAACAGCTGTAGGGTAAGGGGCAGAGTTCGGTGCCGGCTTTCCTAGTTAAGCTGTAGAAAATAGAAGTATAATGGAGGGGTGCTGATTGGAGCACTGATAGGTGATTATGTGAAGGTTCTTCACACTGAGGCTAGGCTTATTTATTATCTTTAATGATTTGGAGGAGGAAATGGATCAGAGCTGGGTTAGAGGGAGCGAGCATGTCAACAGAAAGGGTTTGCTGCTAAACATTCGGAAGAATTAAGAGACCAGGCCTCTGGATTTGAGCGTGCCAGTGGTCCAGCCCCTGTAGCAGCAGTCGGGATGGGTCTTGGACTTGAGCATTGCAAGCACATGAAAAAGGGAAAACCGGAGCCAATCTTTCCCTAGTGATGTAGCCAGGGTGCTCTGGGGAGTTCTACATGTTCTGCATGTGCAGGGGTGTGAGGTGGTACGTGGGGTTGGTGTGTGCAGCTGCCAAGGCCCCGTGGCTCTGTGAGCATGCTGCGGGTGAAGGGCAGCCCCAGGAGATGCTCTGAGGTAGCAAACAGTGCTCTCCACCCCGGGCACCGTGAGGTCCAGGGGCTCTGGAGAGCGGTGTCTGCAGAGACATAGCTGTGGCAGTCAGCTCTTCCCAAAGTGTCTCACGTCAGATCAGGGATTTGTTGCTGCGGGAGCAGAGGCTGTGGGCACCCAGACTGTGCCGGCATCCAGCTGGACTGGATGGCTTTAAATGAATCAAGGAGAACTTGGCTGAGTCCTGGTGAGCTCCTCCTTGACTGTCTGGTGGGACCTTCCCCTGGATTTTCCAAGGGTGCAGGTACCATGTTACCGAGATATAAGCTGTCCATCTGCATGGGTGGTTTCCTACCCAGAGTGTTTACAGTGTCTGAAGGGGACTGATCCTGTAAGTGCCTGAAATGCTGTTGTTGAAGAGGTTGTGTTCTCGGTGGCGGGAGGCAGGCTAGGGAGCCCAGAGCGTTGGTGTTTCTGCTTCGTTGCAAATCCTTGAGCCAGGCCTTGGTCGGGTGACCATCCTTTGCGTGAAAGCTGCGGAACGCCATAGCCAAGCAACGTCTCAGCTGAGCACCTGGTAAGCCATCCAGCACAAGGGGATTTTCATCTCTGCTGAGATCTCCTGGCTTCAAAGTCTGCGGAATGTATTTGCATCCGTCATGAGGGAGAGAGCCAGGCAATACGTTTTTTTCCTTAGTCTCTCTGTCCCTCCTCCCCTTCCCCACTCGCTTTCCAGTTTGTTTATTTGGTTAGCTCAGCATCAGCACAATGATGTGGAAATAAAGCAGAGGAGCTTGGTCTTGGCCTTATTGCATATGCATAAATGAGAGAAATAGATCACACTGGCAATCCCTAGCTAGGCCACAGTTAATGGAAATTCTTCCGTGACCTTATAAACCCTGCTTTGCAAGGGATTATAATGAGTCTGCAGAAATTCATTCTGGGCACAAACAAGTCATCTGAGGTCTTAGACCCTGTGAGCACAAAGTAATAATAATACTAATTTCCCACCCACTCCGGCATGTGCTCAGCCACTTAAAGATTTAGCTATTTTTAAAAAAGCAGGTTTTTCCTTTCTGGGGCTGTCACAGCATGCATGTTGAGCGGGGGGGAGAAGATGACTGGTGGCAAACAGGCCTTTCTGGGCAGCGTTAAGGCTGGTTCTCCTGCATGGCCTCCCCTGGGAGAGTCACTGTGGGTCCTTCCCATGGCTCTGGCTGAAGCGGGGCCCGTCACTGGCATTGCAGGCTGATGAACAGTGTGATCGCCCCTCAGCTGCTTCAGCAGAAAATCAGCTCCTTCTCCATGATTGTGGCTCAGCACCCTTCTCTCTCCTTCCTACACGGGCATCTGAATCTGATATCAAAGATCGTCTGGGCCTGACCGGGAGGGGATGGCTTGTTAAAAATCCCTGCAACGTTTTGTTCAGCTTCAACTTCTTTTTATCTTGTCGCGGAAAACCAGAGAGTGTTGGGTTCAGTGACAGAAGTTGACATTTGTCTGAAGGACGTGTTGCAGTTTGACGCTGAGGGGTTTTTTTTTTGCTGGCTCTCTGGCCCCGCTCGGAGACAGCGGGATCGCAAGGCTGGTTGTCGCGGGTGTTTGAGTCTGTGGCGAGCTTCGTGTTGGGCATCAGCCCCGTGCTTTCCCTTTGTAGACAACGGTGGAGAAGCAAATTGTTGCATCTGATGGAGTTGCTCTTAATGTGGCTCGTCTTGGGTGAAGGGGCAAGGCTGGGAAGTCACCGAGCCACGGGCAGAGCCTGGCTGCAAACACGCTACAGCAGCGTCCTGCTGCTAGTACACGGTTCATGGAAACCACTGCTGATCTGCAAACTGTTCCATGTGACAAATCGACTTTTTTTCCACCAAAAAAAAAGGTTGGCCAAAAAATATTTCCCTCTACTCGCACTCATTGTTTGCCCTTTCTGTTCTCTTGTTTGGTCCCTGCTTATTTTCCGTTTTTGCTCCACCTTGTGTGTGATCTGGTGACATGTGGTGTTAAAAGATGGTATGTGTGCACGGACAGCTTTGAAAGCAGGTTATCACATCTCTTTTTAGACTGAAAAATGTTTGGGGCAGAGACTGCGCTAATGTTCGCAGAGCATCTGGTCTTCTCCAGGTCCAATTCATCACTGTCTTGCGATTTGCATTATTGTTCACACCAAGGGAAAGTGGGTGTGAAGCTGGAATAACAATGTTTCACACTTGCTTTGCATTGGCTTTGAGATCCATTTTAACCTATCAGGAAAGGCATGAAGAAATTGAGTAGTTAGAAGCTGAGAACACAGTCTACAAACAGCATGTTAATTACCCTTACTGGGAAAATGACCAGTGTGCCCAGTCCTCTGTCGATGGCAAGCGTAAAGTCAGGATGGGATTTTAAAATTCTAACTTAAGGGTTCAAATAATTGTGCAGGAATTAGTGGGTGAGGGCAGCAGCTGAGCTTAGCGCAGTCGTTCCCCCAGCTTCAACCTGCTCGTGCTTCCAAATGTAACTCCAGCATTTTCCAGGTATTTCCAGGTATTTCCAGGTGTCCCTGCCCATGACAGGAAGGTTGGATTAAATGATCTCTAAGGTCCCTTCCAACCTAGGCCATTCTATGATTCTATGATTTTCCTGAGTCTGCCAAGAGCCCTGAGCAGTATTTCTCCATGCCTTGCTCATTTAAAAAGGAGCTGGTGGGAATACTACTTGTTGAACGCTGGGTATCAATGCTGTGATTTCTTTAATGAAACCTAATGGCGTAAACATGAAAAGAATTTAACGCCATGTTGTATATCTGGAGCTTTGGGAAGCAGGACGTTTTGGTGTTACGGTGGCTGGACTTCCCAAGGGTCTTCAAGGAGACTTGTCTTTCGGTGGTTTGGACCGACGTGCCTCTTGTTCTGCTCCTGCTGAGTGTTAAATAAGATTTAAGTCTCCTCCGTCACTATTTAGTTATTGAAGAACATCACAGCCAACACAAATGCAAACAGAACTGTCTGAATGTTTGTTTATGCAACAGATCATTAGAAAGTCTGTAGGAAAAAAAAAAACCTGTTCTGCTCTGTTAGATAATTAATCTGCATTTTAAGAATTGTCTAAAGACATATTTGCAAGACAGTCCATTGAGCTACTGCTCATCTAGTCAATAATCCCCATATTTAATAGTCCCTGAGAATGTCTTTCCATAATGTGCTGTGAACAGTCGAGAAATCTGCATCTTTTTTTGTCTTAAGATGTCAGTGCTTGCACATTTTCTGTGACAAATTTTTTTCTGACTGTTGGTGAAAAATCCAGACATATTAGCTCCCAACTGGTAGGGCTGTGGATAGGGAGAGAGAAAGCTCCTTAAAGCAAATCCCTGGGTCTAGATCCCTTCAAGCGCTGGATGAGTTTGCAATTTCCATCTGGCATCAGATGCCAGTGCCACGGTGTGAGTCTGCAACGTGCTGGCAGCGTTGCCCAAACCGCGCCTCATGGCTAGTGGGTGTGGAGAAGAGGGCTTTGCTGGCTCCCGAAGGCTCCAGCTCCTTCACAGAACCACAGAATGGTGGGGGTTGGAGGGGACCTCTAGAGATCATCTAGTCCAACCCCCCTGCCAAAGCAGGTTCATTTGGGCAAGGTCACACAGGAACGCGTCCAGATGGATCTTGAAAGTCTCCAGAGAAGGAGACTCCACAACCTCTCTGGGCAGCATGTTCCCTGTCACCATCTTGGTAAAGAAGGTTCTCCTCATGTTGAGCTGGAACTTCCTATGTTCCAGTTTATGCACGCTTCCCCTCGTCCTGTCACTGGGCACCGGTGAAAAGAGACTGATTGCTCCATCTTCCTGACACCCACCCTTCCGATATTTATAAACACTGATCAGATCCCCTCTCAGCCTCCTCTTCTCCTTGTCCTGTGGGTATCTGAGAAGCAGGGGCATGTGTCCAGAAGAAGAATCTGAACCAGCACTGCGGTCGTATGGCTAGCTCTGCTGGAAGGGATGTGAAATACCGGAGTCCTTGCGTGGTGGATTTATTCTGGCAGGACTCCGGAGCTTGGCTTTGAGTGATGGAGCCTGTTTGGCTGCCGGGAGCTGGCTTGGCTGCAGCAGCACAAAGCGTGGCTTGGGACCTGCGGCTGTGTCTGGGTGATGAATGCCCTGTGCCCGCCTGGGATCCTGACACCGGGCGGGCTCACTCACGGACGGCTCTGGTTTTGGGGTGTCTGCAGCATAACCAGCTCCCCGTGTCGTCTGAGCCAAGGTAAGCTGTGTTCCCTTCCTGTGCAAGGCTGAGGGGATGAGAACGGGCGTGAGGTTTAGCCAAGTTATCTTGCATTTATAGCAGAAAAAGGGTAAGCGCAGCTCGGCTGGCGTGTGATAACTTACTAATCCACCTTAACGAGAGCAGGGAGTAAAAACCACACTTTGAGACAAGAACCCCTGGGAGTCAAGGTGAGAAGCTGGAGCTTAATTTCATTATCTTATCAATAACTAGCTGGTCTTGTGCTGTGTTGTGAATTCTCAGGAGCGTTAATGCTATCTTTGGCTGTCTAAGCAAAGAAATAATGAATACAAGTAGGAAGAGCATTCTGTGCAGCCGTGGTATCTATACCTAAAAAATGATGTTGGCAAACTGGCGAGAGATAAGAGGAGAGCTGCAAGGATGATGTGAGGTCTGTAAAGCATGCTGGAGAGAGAGACTGAGGCTCAATCTGTTTCTTTTAACAAAGAGAAGGTTCAGCAGTGATTTGATTATTGTCTGTAAATACTTAACCAGGGGAAGAGACTTCTGCTAGCCCAAGGTCCGAAGGCAGGACATGGTTCTGTGGCTGGATACTCAAGCTAGAGAAATTCAGATGAGAAAAGTCATGCTTTATTCTTTGTATAGCTTTATATTTAAGCACAGGAACAAATTACCCAGGTCTTGGTACATTTACTGGTTTTAAATTGAAATGATGTATCTTGCAGAGTTCTTTCAGGTCAACTGCAGGCTGTGGAGGTTTGGTGTGGGCAAACCCAGCCCGAATCAATAACAAGTGAAACAAGATTTTCAGAATGGTCATTATTGTCCTTCAGATCTTTCGGTTATGGCATGAATCTTTTTTTTTTTTTTTTTTTTTTTTTTTTTTTTTGTGGGGATGCAAAATCCCGCAGGGCTTTAGACTGTATTTTAGGAGGGATTCAGCTGGTGTCAGCTGAGCCCATTTCTAGGTCTTGGCCAGAAGCTCAGGCCTCGATGGCACAGCGCTGTAAGTGCTAAACTGTCACCTTTGCTGAGTTTTCGCTTGTGAGGACCACTCCTTTGCGTGGACAACAATTAAGGAGTCCTCTCTTCCCACTGCTGTTGGGACAGGAACAGGCAGCGCAAGCTTTGTCCAGAAACTGACCCACTTCTAGCATGACTTTACAGCTGGGATGAAGTGTCCCGGCCACAGTTGCTCCCTATGGAGGGCAGAGGGTGGCCAGAAATCTGCAGTAACCACTGTAGGGCACTCGGGATGGGTGGAATCATGAACTGACTGTATGAGGTGAGAAAGTTCTGTTCTTTGGGCAGTGGTGTAGAGCAGAGCCCCAGAGCTTCCTGCGCACTAAATTGCAATACAGTTCTTTCACCCTGGACTGCCTGTCTTCCTTCCCTCACTGACTTCTCCAGCAAGCTTCCTCCCTCTCCCTCCGAGTGTTCTTCTGAGAACGCTGCAGTTTGGACATGCTCAGCGTGGCTGAAGGGATTCTGCTTTCATCAGACCCACTTTCCTCTTACTCTTCCATGAGACACACCAGCCTTCAAAGCCTCCAGCGTGTGCCTGCACAGAAACAAAGGATGCTGCAGCCACAGATCCCTTATGCCACCAACCGGGACGTACTGAGCAAACTCAGGCAGAGATACCAAGAGGCATCGTTACCATTCAGTCAGTGCCTGGTGCGTTAATTAGGGCACACGGTGTGCTCGGGAAGGTTATTTTCACCTAATACCTATCTCCTCGCCAACCTTAAAGCTGCAAAGCAGGGCAGAATTGGAAAAGAAGCAATGGCAAGAAAATGCAGTGAGACGTTGCACCTTGAAACACATCATGTTTCATGAGCTCTTCATTAGGAAGAAGTTCTTTCCTCAAAGAGTGATCAGGTATTGGAACAGGCTGCCCAGGGACGTGGTGGAGTCACCATCCCTGAAGGGGTTCAACAAACAAGTAGATGTGGTGCGTCAGGACATGGTCTAGCGGTGAGGGAGATGTTGGGATGAAGGTTGGACTTGATGATCCTAGAGGTTTTTTCCAACCTAAATGATTCTATGAGTGACTGGGGCAGGGAGGCTGAGTCTGTACCTCCAGGCTCTTGAGCCAGTGGCCTCTTGTAGGACTGTGCTGTCTCCCCTTCCAGATGAAAGGTGTTGCCAGGTGGTTCTCCAACAGACCTGTCTCCTTACGCCCCTTTGACTTGACTCTGCAGAATCAAAGCATGTTTCCTTTTGGATGGTGGTATCTGAATATTTTTTTTTCATTCAGTGCTCCATGTTGGTGCATTGAAGAAAATTCAATTACGGTCGTATCAGTACGAGGGAGAGATTACCATTTGCAAGAACACGTTTTGCTAAAGTTAGTCATATTGTAACTGCTAATTGAGTGTTCATTGATTGTCTGTCACTACCTTGGTGTAATCTGTTCTTCTCCTTTCAGGCGGGTGGCCTACCACTGATCAAATAGTGCAGCTGCTCTTGCACCAGTTAACTGTCTCCACCGTTCGTCCGTTCTCCCCCAGCGGTTCCATTTTACCAGCAGTATAATTGGCATCATCTCCTACTCTGGAGTGATCTCAGCCTGTATTCCATCCTTGTTCTCTCCCAAGTAGCTTTAATGCACCTAATACTTCAGGGTATTTAAGTGGCCTGAGACAAAAATTTAAGTAGGGGATGCGTTTGAACTTGGTCCAAGAGCTGTTGTCTGCGTGGATTTAGGGTCCAAGTTTCCCCAGAAATTGCTTCATTCATTAGAGGTTCTTTGTTGCTGAAGGTTCAATTATGGGAGCGAATCGTGTTTTACGAGAGCGGGAGGGAAAAGAAGAACCCAAACTGAGCTCTCTTATGGTGCTTTTCACGTAAATGGCTCCATTGTCAGGTAATCATGGAGAAGTGTTTCAGGGTAAGGAGTATGTAGCAACAAGACTGCGTGTGCTCATGGGATGCTCTTCAGTGCAGGCTCGTCAAAGCCTTTTCCGGCACTTCAGTGAAGCTCTTGGGGCTCGCTGGGGGGGTTGTGAGTGTACCGGTGTGGGAAGATGCCTCTGCAGGCTACGCTGGTGAGCAAAGGCAAGGGCTGGTGCAGGAGCTTGGCTGAGCCCTTGTGCAGCACGTTGGCAGCAGGAGGGTCTGACGTGGTACCTGGATCCACAAGTCCTTGGGTCCTGCGTAACACACGACGAGGAGCTGGCAGCACATCCCAGTAATCCCCCGCACTAAATGATGCTGCTCTCCTGTATCCACTGTGTGATCCAATGTGTCACAAGTAATTGCATTTTTTTCCTCAAAGAACGAGACTTGTGGCGTAACTCGGTGCAGCTTTGCATGTTGAATTGTTTCTTCTCTGCCAGATTTTGCCGGAAATCTTTACGATGTGTAGAGGGCTTTCCTGAAGCCATGGGCTGGTCTTTAAGATCCTTTCTGCTCTGTGTGTGGTGGACTCGAGCACTTCTGAAAGATTAATTAACCCTAGGTGAGAGGCTATGATTTAACATTTATAAGGGGGGAGGGAGAATTAATATTCTTTCTGCTTTGCTGAGTATGTTTAAACTTCTGCTTTCAGCTTGTCTGACTTGGAATGTCTTCTAACTAGTACAAATGATAGAACAATTTATTTTAGATGATGAGTTATGAGAATATTGCTCATATATCCAGAACACGACATTTTCAATCACATCTTCATTGCATTGCTAAGAAAAAAAATGATTTTTGTATCTTGACATGTTTATCCTTTGGAGACTGAGTCAATTATCATATTGTATAAGAACTCACTCTATAGCTCTTAGATCTTTGGGTGTATTATCACGTCAAGAGGAAAATCCTGAAGGGTTTATTCCAGCTATTACAAAGTTGGGAGAATAGCAGAAGTTAAGAGATACCTACAGGTGGAAATGCTGTTCTGAAAGGACACCTCAAAGCACTTTTCTCCTTGACTGTGTGTTGAGCAAATTTCCAGCCAGAGCAACAAAAATACCCGAGTCCCATTCGCAGGCATCGGTGTTAATACAGCGCAGCTGATATGCTCCATTTGCTTGCACAAATGCAGCTTTTAAAGCTGTCACATATGCTAGATAGAGCCACTACCCTTCACCTGCATCCTGGAACGGCGACGTTTAGAAGGAATTCCCAAGACGATGGGAGTGTTGCTTGTATCTATGCATTTGGGCATATGTCAGGACTTGAAACCCACCATTTCCAAGCTGGCGCGTATAGCAACACTTCAGGTGAAATGCTCAAAATGCAGTTACACGTGTGGAATTTTTCAGCCGCGCACCTTGGCTCGAGCCCTCCTGTTTCTGTAGCTTTGTTTACGTGGAGGTTTTGTGCTGGGCTTGGATTTTCCCATTATCGAGGTTGTTGTGTTTTTGTAGTGTTGCATTAGTCATTGGTTCCTTTTATTCCCTTCAAGTTCGCCAGCCGTGACTAATGAAGAGTTTTGCTGCAGCCCCGTGATGGAGTGGAGCCTCAAGCTGGGTTAAGGGAGGGCTTTTTTTTTTTCTTTTCTTTCCCACCACCAAAATTTGATCCTGGAAGAGCTGGTGCTTTCAGTGGGGAGCTGCAAACTGAGCAGTTGTGCCGCCTTTCTCCCCCCACACCCAGCGCAGGAGGGGCTGATTCAGAAGCGCTGGTGTGGTGTCCCCAGCGTGGATGTGACATGCTGTGGGCTGGTCTTTCTGGTCAGTTCTATCCTGGGAGCTCCTGGCTGAGCGAGAGCTGTGTTTTATGGGACTGTTAAGACTCATGATGGATGGCAGGGGTTGGAGGAAATCTGTCACTTTTTCCTGGAGCAGAGGCAATAAGGTTTCTAGTTCATTTTATTTCCATTACTGGGGTGTTAATGAAGAGCTCCAATCTGGGGAAGAAATTAGTCTCTCTTCTTAGAGGGATGAACTTTTGTTCCAGTGAAAATGGGAAGCATTGAACCTGCCAGCGACTGGCCTGGCTTTGCAGCGTGAGGGTCGTTATCTCCCAAGCTATTGCTGCTGGGATGCCTTTGGTGTCACCGCGTGTTCTCCCTGTCCCACGCATAGCTGATGATGACGCACCAGGGGAGGGTTAGACTGGATTTCAGGAAGAAGTTCTTTCCTGAAAGAGTGGTCAGGCATTGGAACAGGCTGCCCAAGGATGTGTTGAAGTCACCATCCCTGGAGGGGTTCAACAAACGAGTAGATGTGGTGCTTCGGGACATGGTCTACGAGTCAGGGAGATGCTGGGATGAAGGTTGGACTTGATGATCCTAGAGGTCTTTTCCAACCTAAATAATTCTATGATAATTTAATGCAAACAGTATTGGTATTTTCTGCTTAGCAACGGCCGTGGTCATGAGCACTGGCCATGAACATTTCAGCAGGGTCAAATGCAGGAACCTGCACCTGTGTTGGGGCCAGCTGAGTTATTTGTGCTTTGTCGCTGCATTAGTGCCGTAATTTTTATGGAGATATATATTCATAATTGCTGTTTTCTGAGTGAGAGTTTGGATCTGTACGACCCCATGTCACCCTTCTTAACTGTGAATAATTTGGGATGTGGAAACAGGTAGCTTTGGACAAGCAGCCGTTACTTAATTTCTATTAAAAATTTCAAATATGCTTCGTATCCATAAAAGAAAAAAAAAAAGGCAATGGAAAACAGATTGAGATTACTTTTTTTTTTTAATTAAAGGAAGCTGTAGTCTTGTGTACTTGGATGTTCCCACTGAGATGACTAGCTTTTGAGTTTTAATACACTGCACATTTTTTGCTCCGTTTTTTTCCAGATTCTCTTACTGAACTTTGCCCTGTGGGTGGAACTAGTGTTAGCTTTGTTAGAGCATCTAAAACCTCTAATTATTGGGGAAATGGCTTTCCGCGGATGAGAATTATGAAGCCAGCTGCTTCGTATGTGTTGGCTTTCTTTTTTTTTTTCCTCCGTGTCGATGTGTCTACTTAATTTAAACAACAGGGAGCAGGTAAGTGTGGCTTGATTGGTGTGGCCGCACTACCCATCTAGTGTAGCAGAATGAGGTGTGCTTGTGTGTGCGTCCGTCTTCACGGCGTGTATCCAGTTCTGTCCAGGAGAGCTCAGAAATGGGTTGTACTTGGGGTATTGTTATTTTGCAACTGAAATGAAGTAACGTGGAATTTTTTTAAAAGGTACAGAGTAACATGGAGCCGCCGGGAGCAGTTAGTCAGTGAATACGAAAAGGCACCAGCCCTAATGATGACAGGGAAAAGTTCTTTATGGGATCTGGGAGCAAAAGGCAGGGAACAAATGGATACAGCCCGCAGAGGCACAGGGTGGAATTCATCAGGGAAACAGGGCTTGCAAATAATTGCATATGCAGTTGTTAATGTCTCAGGTGATTAGTTAGGGCCTACTGTCCCATCCTTCTTAGGCAAAGTGCCCGCAAGAAGAAAAAGGAAGGCTGCATGGACTAAAGAGAGATAAAGAAGCAACACAATGAGTGTAACAACCTTATAGAGTAGTCTGGAAGAATGAAAAAGAGGAGGAAAGTGTTATAATGGAGGAATCTATCTGGATTCTAGCTATTTGCAGTCAAGCAGTTATTGGTGAGTCGTTTAGTCTGTGTGTGAAAGCAAGCCTCCAGCACATAAAACAGGGAGGACGCTTTGCTGCCTTGTTTTCTTTTTGATAAGCTTTTGAGTCCCGTAGTCCTTGCAGTGTTGGGCATAGGAAAGCCAGGCAGGAGAAGGCAGGACTGACTGGTTCAGGAGGAGTGTTGAGATACAGTCCAAAAGAACAGTGCCTGGCGTCTGCTGCAGGGAGCTGGTGGGTGTCCTCTGTGTCCTTAGAGCATGGCACAGGGATGGCTGCTGGGAGACTGCTACAGATGAGCAGGACAAGCAGAATTGCTGGAGCAATCCCGTAGGCTTGTGCAACGATGTCCTTAGAGGAGCGCTGCAGAGAGGTGCTGAGGGCTGCACAAACAGCACACACAGGAACGAGCGCCTGTGTGCTGAGGACTTGGGTTTTGGCCCCACTGTGGCTGGTAAGGGAGCTCTGGTGGGGTAGAAAATCCCGTTGCTGTTGTGGAGGTCACTTGGACCCTGCTGAAGCTGTGAGCTCTGTGTTGGTGGCTGTACCTGAGCACAGGGCTGGCAGAGCCAGCCAAGCCTTGGCACAACTCATGCGGTGCAGCTGGGTGTGGGCTGGGCTGTCTCTGTGCCCCGGCGTTGGATTGACCTGCTGTGGGATGCTTTGCTGGGGTCCACAGACAAAGAAATTACAGGACGCAGTGTAACGTTGCTTGGTGTTATGGGCCAGCCAAGCTTGAGGACCACAGCTGGGTCCTGCGTTGGAGCACACCGTGAGCTCGGCAGTCTTCAGTAGCGGCTGACGGGGAAGGACAAGGACCATGGGCTGCAATTTGGGTGGCTGGGTATGATGGAGTTGGTAAAGTAGTGCCGTTTCTTCACAGGTGAGATGCAGAGAGCTCCATCACACAATGCTGCTTCCGTGGGCTGTGGTGAAGCAGAAAGGATGGCAGAAAGAAGCTGGGCTCTCTGCAGGGCCACACTCTGAACTGTCAAAGATGGCTCTGACCATGGGGCTGGAGTATAGAGCCTTGCTTGTCTTTTTTCATTGGCTTCCCAGGATGCTCTGCTTTTTTCCTTCTATTACTTTGTTTAAAAAGTAGCTCGTGTAGCCTTGGCCCTGATTGGCGGTTGCTAGGTCCCAGCTAGCTGGCACAGCACTGCTTCCCTCTCCTTCTGCTTTCCCAAGGCCACCAGCCAATGTTTCCAAGTTGGGAGCTTAAGGCTGAACTCCAGCATCCACAGTTTAGGTACAGAAATAACCCTTCAACTGTTGCCTCTCTGAATGTCATTAGATTGTCTGAAACAGCAACTGATTCTTTGGGTGCCCAAACCGGAGTACTGCGGGTGTGCCTTCTCCATGGCCAGTGTCTTTAGAGGGTGGCCGTTTCTAACGGTTTCCATTTTGGGTGCCAGTTTGAGACTCTAATACACCAAGCTCCTATTAGTGCTGCTGCTTTAGCTGTTCCACATGCATACGCTTGGATGGCGACAGCAAAAATTCTGAGCTGGGCTTGCAGAGGGCGGTTCAAATAAGACAGCCCATCAATTCTGCTCTGTAACATCTGATTTATTAAAGCACGGAAACCTGCGGCCATCTCGGCACTGAGCACATGCCCACAGGAATCAAAGAGAAACAATCTCAAAGAAAGGCAATGAACTCTTCTCAACAGCATAAATTGCAGCAAGAAAAATTGAGGCTGGACATCAGGAAACGTTGCTGAACAGTAAAAATAGTGAAGCACTAAAATAGATTGCTAAGGAAGTTTGCAGAGTATCTGTCACTGGAGATTTTGAAGAACAGATTAGACAAATGGCTTGGAAGGATTGGGCTTGTTGGATAGGTGGTGGGACTCGCAGAGCTCTTCATTTACTCCCTGTTTCCCACGGTTCCTTCATCAGTGTCACGGCAGCCTGAACTGCCTCGGTGGTGGGCAGGGCAGTAGGTGCATTTCTCCTGGTGCCTGCGTGAGACTGAACTTGACCTTTGCTTGGTACGGTCCAGTTCTGGGGCATGCAGACCCCTGGAGGCAGACGACTTGGGGTTACCTTGCTCTTTCTTAGTACCTTATTTTTAGCTCTCTGACTGCTGAAGAGTCTGTGCCAGGGATTGACAATAATACACGAAGCTGCAGCCCTGGGCCCCTACAAACCTGGGTTTAGTTCAGAGCTCTGCCAGAGACCTCCCAGGTGACCTTGGGCAAGTCATGTCAACCCCTTGAACGTGAGCCAAGTTTTAAGCAACAAGTAGATGCATCCATATAAGGGGCTTGACACGAATTATGTCCTTTTCCATTCCGTTGATGATTGAGATAGTGGTGATAAAGTGGAAAAGATCATTACTTGATAATTCCTGAGGACAAAAGCAGGACCAAATTTTACAATAATAAACTGGTTTTGCACTGTACCAACACCTCTGCACCCCTTCTTTGACACTCCGGGAGGGATTCAGATACTGGAACAGGCTGCCCAGGGAGGTGGTTGAGTCTCCATCCCTGGAGGTGTTTAGGGGTCGTTTAGATGTGGTGTTGGGGGATATGGTTTAGGGGAGAACTTGTAGAGTAGGGTCGATGGTTGGACTTGATGATCCCAAGGGTCTTTTCCAACCTGAATGATTCTGTGATTCTGCTCCCTGTGACATGCGGTGATTTGTTTTTTCAAGCAGGTTTTATGTACATTGGAATGGGTGCGATAGGAAAACGTTATACCTCAAGGCTTTCAGGGCCCCAGAAGGGGGAAAAAAAAAAAAAAACCATTTGGAAAATTAAATATTTCTGACTAGAGCATGCTAAATCTTTTGCTATTTAGGAAGGTGAGAAATTAAAATTGCGAACCAGTCATCAAGGGAGCAAGGCAGTGTGCGTGGCAGGGTTGGCTGGGTCTCCTGACTTCCCAGAGACGGTATGAGGGAATCGGCAGAGAGACAGAGCTCGTTCATATTCAGAGAAGTCTAAGAGCCCTGGTATGGCACGGCTGTGGCCTTCATTTGCATGTGTGGGAACACAGGCAATGCTGAGCCTGCTCGTGTCTATAGTCATTTGACTGGCTTAGGAGTGTTTTCCCTGGTCTTCGTAGTGCTGTGATATGAGAGTGACGACAAGTCTGGGGGACATTTACTTGTGTCCTTTCACGGTCTGCTTTAATCGACGAAACCTCGACAGAAATAAATTGTGGAGTGAGTTGAATGGTAGGTTACAGATGAAAAACCAATTTACAAATATGTAAGCGCGGAGAGAGGGAAAGGAGAGAGACGCGTGGGTCACCTGGTGATCGGCTGAGCGCTGGAGTATGCTGGGGAGCTTAAGGATCAGGTGTGTGATGGTGTAACTTCTGACTTGTCCTCTCTTTAAAAGGAAAATCACAGGGTGTTTTATTTGATCTGGAGAGACTGCGTTCTCTCTGTCTTAGAGGGCTGTGTTAGCACTCTCAATGTACAAAGCACAAATTACGTCCTCCCTGTCTAAGAAAACCACTTCTGTTCAGCCTTTGCTGGTCTGCTGGATCCCTAAGGCCAGGTTTTGCTAGATAAAGCAGAAGACATTGTGGCGTTTCATTTCAGACCGAAGTACGTTCTCAGAGAGATAGCTGACGCATTAACCTGTCAAGCATCCTTACTGCAATCGTGTTCAGTTATATGTCCAGGCACTCAAGTGGGGAAAAATCCTTGGAAAACCTGTGTTGTAACCTCTGGTACTGCAGCAAGGGGTAGACAGGTGATTTGGTCAGGTCAGAGACTTGGCTCTGCGATGGGAAGCTCTGGCTGGGTCCTAAGGGTGGGCTTGGAGCAGGATGGCAAAGTGGCAGCATGGTATCCCCATTTCACAGGGGGATGGAGTGGCTGGTCCAAAGTCACTTGAGGACTTCAGCAGCAGCTGCCAGGAGCTGATTCTGTGTCTCCTGGGGCCTCTCCCTTTTGCCACTCGGCGGGAGCTTTGGGGGCTGAGCTGACCCCGCAGGGGGACCCGGGGACTGTGTCCCTGGTCCTCTGCAGGGTGCTGGCAAGCGGGGTGCCAGGCAGCAGCCCCTTCCTTCCACTGAAGTGTGGCACTGGCAGCTCCAGTGCTTCTGTTACTCTGGCAACAAACTGCGATCAGACAGCACCAAGCAGCTGAATTCAGCCCCTTGTTCCAGGAAAAATGCTCTCATTGAAGCTGAGCCAGAGCAAAGCCCTCCTGCCTTCGTTCTGTATGACACCGACATGCAGTCGTGCACTTACTAGTTAGTGCCTGTGTGGTGGGGAGGTCGGGAGGAGAGGGAGCAGCGGGCACAGCCGCAGCCGAACCAGAGCCACCAGATCCCTTGCCCTGTCCCATGTCTCTGGTATTTTGGAGGTGGCCAAGCCCTAGAGGACTTGGAAAGGGGACAAAGGCTTGGGGAGGTGAGGGTGCAGGAGAGGCTGGGGATGGATAGAGGGGAGAGACGCTGGGAAGAGTTAAGAGCAGGGAGACTCGCTGGCAACACCGGGACCTGTCACCGAGACAGAGGGCTTGACATGAGCAGGAGCTGGAAATTCTGCCCTCATCCTTCCGGAATAAAGAAAGTCTTGCAAAGCACTTCTCTCTCTCTCTGCCTGTTTGTCAGCTTACAACGGTAACAAAGGCATTTGTGGCACTGGGGATGTGCTGCTTCTCTGGAATTGAGGGAGCTGCCCAGAATGATAATTGGGTCCTTTTTCATTTTATTTATTTATTTTTTAAGAAGCTAACAGGCTACTGCACAAAGTAATTAACTGGACAGATGGATACAGCAGAATTTGTAAACGTCGACAGCAACAATAAGGTACATTTTTTTTTTAAAGGCCTTGTGTCAGCAGCAGAAGGGCTCCAAGTTGGGGCTAGCTTTCAGGGAAGCGGCTAAAATAAATGAGACTTTAAAAAATTAATAATCTTGCTAGCTGCATGTGATGCAGGTGGTGTCTGGTGATGGCTGTGAGGATAGCCAGAAGATAGAGAGGAGAGCAGAAAGGCCAGGATTTCAACATACCTCCTTGCTCGTGTGTATGCTTCATTTTGTGTATGCAGAACATCCCCTCTTCGTGCAATAAAGAGGTAGGATCTTTGTGCAATAAAGAGGTAGGATCTCACCAAGTGTGCGAGAGGACTGAAAAAAGATGGTTGTTGCCGTACCAAATCCAACTGATGTGTTTTTTAGATTATCTATACTCTGGGACTGTCGGATCTATTTCAGGTTGTCTGTAATGGGTGAGCAAATTGCTTATTTTCCTCCTGCCTGCTGGAGTTTGGTTAAAGAGGGAAGGCGTGTGTTTCTCCCACACTTGCTAACTTGTCCTTTCGAAAGTCTGGGTCTTTCCTGTGCAATATGTCACTCTTTTCAATTCTTGCCATTTGCTGGCTTCTTGTAGCAGTGAGCTCCACAGGTTTAATTACGTGTGGGGTGTTCTTCACTTTGTGTTGAAGAAATGCTGGTCACTTCTTCACAGCAGTAGCCTCCCAGCTGATGGCCTGTCAACACGATAGCAAAGGCACGTAGAATGTGAAGCAGAGGGCACGGCTGTAGGCAAGCGGCTCGTGCAGAGCGTGCGTGGGCACCTCTGGACCGTGCTGCATTGTGCAATTAATCTGACCTAAACAAGAGCGGAGTGCTGGTGCTGATTTGTAGCAGGTTGTTGGCTCCGTGCTGATGTCAGTCCACCCAACAAGACTCAGAGGATGTTGTCCTACAGCATCAGCATCCCAGGAGATGTGTTAAAAGTTAGGCGAGAAGCCCGTTTTCCCTGACAGCTCAGTGTATATCATCAGAACATTCATCCTCCGGATGAAATATTGTAGACACGGGGAAAGACACTTGTTGCAAACATGGCCCTGAGAATCCAGTCAGCAAACAGGTTTTGTGGCTGGTCGGCAGTTCCAGCCCAGTTCCCACTCGCCGGTGGTGGTAGCTCTGTTCTTGGTGCTGGGCTTGGCTGGAGACGGGGCATCCCTTGCCTGGGGAATTCCTGGAAGGAATGGTTTCCTTTGGGGGTTTTTATTTGCTTATTTGTTTGGTATTAACAGCACAAATGTGTGCCCTCGTTAGGGTAGGAACAGTGTGGTTCATGGCAGGGGGGTTCCGGTAACATCACAGTAAGAGCAAAGCCTCCACGTAGATTTTGATGCTGCACCCAAGGAGAACATCTCCCTCATTATCTACAGACTCTTCCTTTTCTTTAATTAGCAGGCGGGAATTGGGACGAGTTGTACCAAATGCACAAGTGGGGGCATATGGGGAAAGGATCAGCGAAAAACTGGCTTTGTATTAATGTGATGATGCTTGATTAGGGAGAGGGGGAGCGAAACATGAGGGGTGTGCAGTGTCTCCTGAATTTGTAACCACCACTGCCCACCTGAAACAGGCCGGCTCTGGCGAAGGGAACGCGAAGCATCTGACAGATCAAGCCCTGTCAGGGAAACAGGGAGCAGCAGTCGGGGAACCTTGCCTAAGTCGTGCTTGGCTAATCAAGTTAATGGTTTTATGGGATTGTGATTAGAGCTTTCAATACACTGATGATAAAAGCACCTTTCCTATGGTTTGTGCTTCTGGTTTCCTTTTTCTTCTCCCTGTAGAGGTACTCTGCTTTCCCTCCCCTGAGAATGATGTTGCTGGTTTTGGTGGGATTTTTTAAAGACATTGTGTTGGAAAAGGTTTAGTTTTATATATATATATATTTTTTTTTTTTTTTTAAGAGGAAAAAGAATAAAAGTCCTGTCTTTCTTCTCTGAAAAATAAAAAAAAAAAAAAAAGAAAAAGGAGGAAAAAGAGAAGCATGAGGATTTCCTGGGTTTGGATGTAACAGTTTGAATTATTGCTGGAGGCGTGTTGTGTTCCGTTTCTTCTCCCTGCCCTGCTGTAGGACTGAAGAACCGTGTTCCGATCTAAATGGTATCATCTTCAGTAATTTCAGAGACAATCTGAGTTTTCTTCCTTTCAGCTTTCATTAGCTGGAAGTGCTGTTTGCAATGAGGAGCAGCTTTGAGCTGGTGTGCCAGGGATGACACATCCTTGGCAGAAGCTGGGCAGGGTGAGCAGCGCTAGCGTCCCCCTCTTGTCCTGCCAGAGGACTTTGGCTGGGGTCTCCTGGCCAGAGGGCCTCTCCTGGAGTGTGGTCCTCCGTGATGTTGCTGGGTCTCTATGAGAGCAATGAATTCATCTTTTTCCATGTAATGCTGCATCTGCCTGCGGACCCGGTTGCTACAAGACAGCCTTGACTTCAAAGTCATCCAGATTTGGCACTCGCAGGGATAACGGGAGAATCAAAACTGAGACAAGTGAGTATTATGCAGTCAGGATTGGCTGCTTTTCGGAAAGGATAGAAATGTTTCTGCTGCTGGACATGGCAAAGGTTAGGCATTGTTCTCCCTCGGGACAGGTTAATCTGGTTTTTCCTTGCAACTTGTTCCAAGTCTTCTGGTTTGGTTGGAGACCAGAGCTAGGACTGGGCGTGCCAGCACTCTAATCTTGTGGAGCAATTTATACATTTTGATGGTGATCTCTTGGCTTCTAGAAACTGAGATCCAGCAAACTCATGGGCCACTAGACTTCATATAAGCAGCAGGCAGAGGAAGCAATCTTGAAATCCTTTCCAGCTTTGGTAGCTATAAAACCAGCTCCACAGCAAACTGTGTGTTGCGGAAGGGTTGTCTCCAATTAAACTAACTGCTTGTTCTCCTTTTATGGGAAAAGCCTCCAGGCATTTCTGGGTGGCTTTACAGTTAAAAGCAAGATGATGGGAACAGGTGAAGTCCCGTTTATCCAAAGGCTTTTTCATGGGCAGAGGGATTGCTGGGAGCATAATACAACCCTTGGATTTTTGTGCTTTGTGCCAAAATGTTCAGGTCACTGATTCATACGATAAAAGACTCCTGACTTGAACATATCAACTCTGCTACGAGCTGCTTTAGTTCATTATGGTTGGGTAATTAATAGATGCTCTTTCAAATCTACTGAAGCTCCGAGCTGTCAGGCAGGGAGCAGTGGTAGGTCGGGAGCCTTTCTTCGTGACAGAGAACACAAACCAAAGCAGAAAACCATCCATGATCACGCAGAGGCCAGGCGTGGCTGATCTGAAGGAGGCCCGTGCGTGTGGCACTGCCTCCATCCTGGTGATGCCAGCATGAGTTGAAACTGGTCCTGGAGCTGAAGGAGTGTACCTCTGCCCGGGCTCTGCTCCAGCATGCCTGGAGCAGGGGGAGAGGGTGACTGGAGGTGGGGGCATTGGGCTGGAGGAGGGAAGCAGCAGCCAGAGACAGGAACGAATGCACATGGCACCCTCAGTGGGCGGCTTCTTGTGTAACACTGGGCTTTTTCTCGCCGTTCTGCTGCTTGCTGGTAGTGAACAGATAACGAATGAATGGAAATACCCTAAGGATGACGTAGCAAGTCAGTGACAGCACCTGGAATAAACCTGAGTGTGTCCATTGACCCCTTTCCTGGGTGAAAATGTGGAGTGTAGCTCAGTAGTAAAGGAGGGCCAGGCTGGGCATCAGCATCCAGGCAGAGGCTCGAAGCAGTTATTGCAGGAAACTTCTTCAAAGCCATTAAAGTAGAAGGGAAAGCAGTAAAATTTTAGATGTAAAAATATATGAATAGTATAATCAACTGGAGTATTGGCTTCTATTAGCAGGCTACAAGTACTGCTGCGTCCCTGAATTGAGTCACTTGCCTTCTAGGTCACGGGAACAATTGCACTGGGGAGAGGAGGCAAACACGGGTCATCTCCCCGCTGCTTGTCAGCACCCCCCCCCCTCCATCTGCTCTGTCAAATTGTGTGCAAAAATAGGGCAGGGATAGCTGCTGACGATGAGTGTGTTTGGCACCTTCCTCAGAAGGGGCTTTCCTGTCTTGGCGTGCTGGAAATGTGTGTCCCCATCACCCTGTGGTCTCATCGCTGTGGGCTGGGGAACCTCTTCGAGCTCACCCTGGGGCCAACCCAGCTGGAGAGCACACGTGGCACGGAGGAACCCAAATTATCCCAGCTGCCTCCTGCTCTGTGTAGGCTTGAGTAAACCCGTGAGAGTTGGAGGAGGCTCCAAAATGGCAAAAATACTCTTTTCCCTTCTGCTCTTTTTTTTTTTTCCTCCCCACCCCCTTCCTTGGTAAGAGCTTTTTTCTCCAGTAACCCCTAATAAAAAGAGATAGAAACTGAGTGTGTTACATGAGGGCCTTGTGGGGAAAAATTGGAAACTTCTTGGTGAGGGGGCTGAATTGCAAGAATTATCAATTTTTGGAAGAAGGCCATTCGTTTGACTAAAACTATTCGAGAAATTCTCCCCAGCTCTAGCTATAAAGTGTTTTGGCCACCATCCTGTGTAATCACAGTTCATTATTTCTGAAGCACGGATGCTGCCTTATCTGAAATATTCCTTATGTGAGGAATGGTTACACTTCAGGCAGCAGCAGAGACCTGCCCTCCCCTTCCAAACCTGCTGGCAAGATGCGATGGTTCCCTCTTCTCTGACACCTCAGCTCTACAGGCAACCTGGGAACAAGCTGATGGCTTGGTTAAACGCAGCATGCTTTACCTGGTGGAGACTGGGCTTTGCAAGGTTTTAGGGTCACAGAGGGATGCTGTCAAGTGCCTTTGGCCATACCTGCATCGTGGGGTAGCAGAGCATGGGCTGGCCAGAGCAGCGTGGTGATTGAGCTTGTGCTCTGGAGCTTGCCCCTGCCCCAGCCCAACTGGAGATGCCTCTGCTTGGCTGGCAGCGTGGCTTGCTGACCCAGGGCTGGAGCAGAGGGAAGACGTAGCTTTTCTTTGACTGGTGCTGATGGGTTGATTCTGCAGTTTTAAGCTCCTTCTATTTCTTCTCCTTGAAGCAGAGATGAGCATTTTGCAAATGTTTTGAAGTGCCTGTGACAGCAGTACAATGCTGGTACCGTTCTATTTAGTTGCTTACTCTACCTCTCCTGCCTCCCCCCTCCCCTCAGCCTCCGCTCCTCCCTGAACACCTGCCTTTTATCCAATTTAATTTTCACACCTCCTCCTGCTGCTGTGTCCTTGCCAGTTATCTCTGTGGTTATGCAGTGGGTGTCTCTTTCCTTTATTGGAGTGATTGCCTTGAAGGCTCCCATCCCATCCCCAACTGGCTTCCATGAGCCCAGCAGATCTGGTCCCAGAGTGGACTATGCTACAGCTTCCCTCTGTCCCGGGGCAAAACCCTTCAGATCCTCACTAAGACAGTGCTGAAGCATAAGGTTAACTTCAAATTTGTGCTGAATTCATATTGATTTCAGTATAAACAAGTCCCTTCATCACTTTGGTTGTCTGTGTGTTACTGCCACGCTGGTGTGGTGGAGAGAAAGGTGCTCTCTCCTCTGCAGACTTGTCCACCCATTGCTGTCGGGTGCAGCTGCTGATGCAAAGGCTTTGGTCTGGGAATAGATCACTCTGGGAAGAAGCAGCAACTTTATTGCTAAGACATCTTTAACAGCTCTCTTTGAAGCTTTAATAGTGAATGTGGGAAGAGGGGTTAGCACGGTGGGGCACAGCCACTTGCATTTCAACCGTGGCACCTACCAGTTCTTCAACATGTGCATCTCTTCTTGATGGCAGTGACCATCTCATAGTTGCTTTAGCATGGCTTCATCCTTAAAACACCCATCCACTTTTAGTCAGGCCTCTCTGTGTTTATTCTGCTCCTTGTTCCTGCTAGCCTTGCAGAGCCAGCACGGCAGCTGGAGAAGTCATCATCTGCTCTGGCTCAGGCATCACCAGAAGTGCTAATGAGGTCTCAGCTGAAGGGCCAGGCAATTGCACTTCTATATCCCCGAAAACACAGCCAGATTCTCCTGGGTCCAGTGGCCTCGCAGGCTGCATTTGGCTTGTGTGATCCTTATGACTCATAATGGCCAAAAAGGAAAGGACGCAGCATGAATCTCCAGCCCCCATCTGAGGCTGCAGGGTTGGCAGTTAAGAAGAGAGAGAGAACGGTGTGCTCTTAACAGAGAAATCTGGGCTCGTTTGGTCAGAGTAACTCATGCGCTCACAGGGATGCTTGCTCTACCATCCCATTTTTAAGACTCTTATTACCTTTGAAACGGGGCTGAGAAGGCAGAGTCTGAATAGCAAGGCCCAGAAGGGCAGCAGGTTGTGCACAACCTCATCTAGTGAGGAACATCCTGTTTGTCGTTAACCTCTGGTTGAGATTCAAAACAAACTGGGTGCCTCTCACTAGATGAGGGATCTATTCCCTTTGTTTAGTGTCCAGTGCCACACTAGAGAGGATGCAGCAACTTCTGTAGGACTCTGCCTCATCTCTGCAGAGGAGCCTTCCGACTTAGCTGGAACAAGGCTAGAAGAAATGGAAGCGTTGGCATTGCCCTGTGCAAATGCACAGGACCTCATAATTGACCTCGAGGTACAGGTGTAGTGTAGAAGAAGGAAAAAAACTCAAAGCATGAGAGTTATGGCCACGTATCCCCTTTTAAAATGAATAACTGTAGCCCCCAGGTATTTTTCTAAGCACTATTTTTGCTCTCTGCATAGTATTTAGCACTTGCATGGAATAATGTAATCTGGCTATCACTTGGAGCTACCATTCTGGGGAGGAGAGCAAGGGTTTGTAACGTGCTGCTGCAGACACAGTGGAGTAGAAGGTGACACCGCCAGGGATGGAGAGGCACCCTGCGGGAACATCCAGGGCTGCTGTCACCCCACTAGTGACCTCCACCATTGCCTTGTCTCTACCAAGATCTGAGCTGGGGTGGTTGCAGCAGGGCACGTGCGACACGCTATCAGTAACCCCAGGACAGTTCCCTACTCAGCTGAACTCTCTGTGTGAATGCGTCTGCAAGCCCCATGCTGATTTATTCAATAAAGGATGCAGTCTGAGACGATTATGAGGGACCTTGATCAGAAAGAGGTTATCCTAACTGGGGGGAAGAAGAGATGGTGCCTGCAGAGCAGGGCTGTCTGCAGCTGGCAACCTGCCTTCCGTCTCCAGAGAGCCCTTCTTGAGGGAGGAAGCAGGGAAAGGGGAAAATTGCCATCTTTTTGCTAGGATGAAAAGAAAGCAAAGTATGAATGGTCATAATTTAGTGGGCTCCTGGGTAAATTTGTATTTCATTCCGATTATTGAGTGCATTCCCTAATTGCAGCAATAAAAGGGAATAGTCCATCTTCTACATGCAAACGGTAGTGCTGATTGTTATTTAATTAGTTGATTCCAGTGGTCGAGGGGTGAGCTTGGAATTACAATTGCAGCTCATATTATTTCCCTAGATTGCCAAATTAATTAGGAGAACAATGGGATTCTTCATTGTTGACATCTTAAGAACTTGTGACAATAACTTTTAAACTGAGGGGAAAAATAAAAGGCCGTAATGGGTTCTCCTGACACGGAGCACTGCAGAGACAGGAGGGAACTGAGTCTCCTCATCCCCTCTTTCCTCCTCCTCCACTGTCCTTCCCTGCTGTAGAAGAGACGTTTGCAGTGAAGTTTTTAGCCTTGCTAGGGAGAGCATCGGAGTAATGTTGGACAGAAGGAGCAGCTCTGCCACGCTGCAGCCAGGTGATGAGGAATAGCAAGAGCTGCAGTGGGCTCAGCACCAGGAGCTGGAGCAGAGCTTGCTATTGAGATGACACAGGGGAGAGGAGTCCTACAGCATGGAAGGAGGAGCACAGTGTGCATCTCTTGCTCACCAGTGTGCAATGCTCGTCTTCATTCCATCATGCTTTCCCTCTCCTCTGGGGCTGTGTTGGACCCAGGGAAGCTCAGGCCCTGCGCAAGGAAAGCTAGTGCAGGGAAGTGATGCTGGGTTGGGTGGTGGTAGCACAGGAGGTGACCTGGTTGCTATGGATCTGGAGACCAAACCCTGTGTGATAAGGCAGGTTCAC
Source organism: Eurystomus gularis (assembly GCA_013400335.1). Lineage (NCBI taxonomy): Eukaryota > Metazoa > Chordata > Aves > Coraciiformes > Coraciidae > Eurystomus > Eurystomus gularis. The sequence goes on along the minus strand of VZZY01010282.1, from coordinate 448,076 downwards.
AAAAAAAATTCCTTTTGCTGCATTTGATGGACAAGGTTTCCTCCCTGATGAGCAGACAAAAATGTGTGGATGGATCATTCAGGCAAAACCATCAGGAAAGACAAGGTAATTTAAAGTCAAACTTGAGTTGCTGACGTGGGTTAATTCCTAAGTGGAAAAATAGCCCTTGGTATTCATTGTCACACAGTATAATTGAAGCTGAGAGCAGATATTTATGTGGCTTATCAGACTTTTTACGGAGTTGTAAGTGTAAAAGCATAAATGAATAGAAAGTTATAAATTCTTATGCTTCAGGATATGACCTAACTTCTGCTTAATGAGAGCTGAGCAGAAACTTCACCTCAGGACAAGCTGTCTCTCCTCTGCCTTTGCACTTTCTTCTCAAGCTCTCAGTGCTGGCTGCTGTCAGGCCCTGACAGCCAGACCGAGGAGACCACTGGTCTGTCCCAGGGGTGGCTGGGTCCAAGTTGGGATGTTCAGCCTAATGACCTGCTGGCTCTCCAACCCAGAAATTGCTGCCTTTCGAGGCATCCCACTGTGATGGTTTTGTACAACTGAGGAAAAATCCAGAAAATCATGTGCCCCCTTCTCGTTGCTGCATCTGTTGTGGATAGTTTGCGTCCATGTCCGTATAGTGGTCAAGAAAATAAGGTGTTGCCTCTCCTGCCATCATCCAGATGTGTTGCCTGGGAACGCAGACTTGTGGGACAGGACATTTCCCTAAGGGCTGCTAATTACCTTTAAAAAACTAGTCCTGAAGTGAAAAACAGAGGAGTCTTTAAAAACTGAGGCGATTTGCAAGTGTGTCCATGGAAGTGATGGGTATTGAGGTCTTGCTCTGAAAATGTTGGCATTATTGTTTTTTCCTTCCTTTTTTATTATTGCAAATGTGTTTTATATAATGCCCTTTTGGCTGGTTTATTGTGATGTGGCTTCTCTTGTAGCTGACTGAGTAGTTGTGGGGATATTACAGCCTTGCAGTAGAAGAAAACACAAACCAGGTTTTCTCAAAATACATGGGGGGCATTATTATGTTAAAGTAATCATCTTTCCTGACCGAACTTGGCTTCCTCTTTCACGGGTGCTCTGCAGAGAGTTATTCCTTTCTTGTGTATATCTTTGTATTGTCAGGATTAATTTTTCAGAAGGAGAAGTCTTCATAAGCTAAGTGTTCCTCTCCCCTGCAGAAATACTGTGGCTTGAATCTACTCTGTTGCTTGTTTTCTTCCCTTCCAGGGCCTGCTACCAACCTGTTTTCCTATCTCCTTGTATAGGAGTTTTCTCTGTTGATTGGAAGTACTTGGAGGGAGGCTCCTTTCCTCCCTGATTGCTCCTTTGGGGCAATTTGCAGGGCCATCTTAGATGGAGGGCAGCTCATGGAAGGCTGGTGTGGGCAGAGTAAAGCAGCTGGTACGGCTGCAGTGGTCCTGGGGCTGCCTGTCCAGCCAGAGCAGCAGAGTCAAGGCTTTTGTGTCCCTCTCTGCTCCCTCGGGGCTGTCCAAGCTGGAAACCCCCCTGCCCAGTCTGTAGGCACTGAGATGGGCACTGCTGGACAGAACGGAAATGATGTGAAGGAACAGTATGGTCAATATTCAGGTATTTACCAGGGTGCCGCTTGGCGGGCATTTATCTTCACCTACTTAGCACTGGGCAGAAGTGCAACCCCTGCTTTCACAACCACCACCAACCACTCTTCTTCACCTCCTCTCTCCAGCTCCCACATCCCCCATCCCTCTCTTTGGCAAGACTTTGCTCTCCCTCTCCTGGCTCATCCAGGGGCTGTATTTCACCTGCTGGCAAGACCTCTTCACTCTGGCTGTGCTTCAGCTGAGCTTTTAGCCAGGCATGAGTAACTGCCTCTATCTCAGCGTGGCCAGGAGCTTAATGAAGGAGAGCTGTGCCAAAGCAGGGCCTGAGCTGCTGGGAAATGGGGCAGCGTGAGCAGCCCTGACCCCAGGGGCTGCAGCCACACCAGGACATCCTCCCAGGGCCCCTGACCCTCGGCAGTGAGCATCCCCTCTGCTGCATCTATAGAACGTATTGGGTTGGAAGGGACCTCCAAAGGCCATCTAGTCCAACCCCCCTGCAATAAGTAGGGACATCTCCAACTAGGTCAGGTTGCTCAGAGCCCCATCAAGCCCCACTCTCCAGGGATGGGACCTCCACCACCTCCCTGGGCCAGTGATTGACCACCCTCACATTAAAGAACTTTTTCCTAATGTCCAAAAGGGGATGAGGCTGGCTGCTTTTTGGGGTGTGGAAGATAGGAGGAGGGAAGTGTGTGGGCTGGTGTTGGGCCCAGGGATGGGGTAGAAATCTGTGTGTGTCCCTACAGGTTTCTTGGGAAGGAAGGGGGAAGACCTGAGGGAAGGACTCTGGAGGAGCCTTTAGGAAGGGTGGCATGGAGAGGTGACTGCTCAAGAGCCGGGTGGGTGGGTTTGGGCAGACCTGTCCCTGTCAGGTCTGTCACTTTTTCTCAATATCTTAGCAAGCTGCAAAATCTCCTGAGCCTGAACTGCAGTTCAAGAGCCAGGGAGAAAGTCTGTGTCCGTGTGTGCATATACAGGGAGAGGGATGTGGGGGATGGTTGGTGTGAGGGTATGGCAATGGGGAGTGCAAATGATAGAATATAATTTCCCCCACCCTCTTAAAGTTTGCTTATATGAGAAGGAAGAAGCTTGTGGCATCAGTTTCTTCTCTTCACTCAAAACTGGTTTGAAGTACAGGGCAGAACAGTTTGCAGCATCTTCTTTCTGTAGCGCAGATTCCCTCTCCTGCCCCTTCTTCACTTTTCAAGCCATTTTCTCCCCATAGCTTCTACTTGTACCTGACAAGGAAATGTCTCCTCTCTCTCTCCACAAATGCCTTTCCTTTCTTCATTCACTGATTTCTCTCTTCTGACTCCAGAACGTCTCTAATCTCTCTTCCCACACTGATAAGTAAAATGAGTTGTTCTTCTTCCCAGCCAGCAACAGCTCAACCTGGACAGGGCTGAAGGGCGGTTTTGCTCAGGCTATGACTGATGGGATCTTTGGGATATTGTGGGCTGTGCAGATATTTCCCACTTTCCCCCTCCCTTTCCCTAGGAGGTTGCCACCTGCAGAAGAAAGGGCAACCAGGCTCCCTTCCCAGAGCGCAAAGAGCAAAGGGAAGGAGACATGGACCTGACATGGGCATGGGTGACATCAGCCTTGCTGGACATTGCTGGTCATGAGTCCATCAGCCAGGAGCTGTGGAGATAAAGAAACCTCAGGGGAGAGCGAGGTGAACTGGAGAGGTGAAGAAGAGAGAGCAACAAGGAGAAGAAAAAAAGAATGGCACCCTGGAGATCTGGAAAAAAGCCAGAGAGAACAAAATACCAGGGAACTGACAGCTGATTTACAGTCTCCAGGAGAGGAAAGGGAAAAGAAAAGGGGAAAAACAGCCTTTGCTGCAAAGAAGCAAGTGATATGGAAGAGAGTTGATGGCGGTGTGGAAATACATGGCATCTTCCTCAGTCCGAGATTTTACCTTCTTTCAAGTGCAGTAGTCCTAGGTGTCCTGGTCAATGCAAATTGCATCTTCCCAAGCATCTGAGGGAAACCCTTATCCAGGATCTCCCCCTGCCACCACAGGGAGGTTCTAGGTTAGACAAAGATGAGGGAGGAAATAGGAGACCTGAGGCTGGACCCTGCACAGGAGGCTATTTGCAGTTACGGTGAGAAGCTGGGACTTGGGGTATCTGTTTTTGCTACAGATTGAAGGGGGTCATCCCCTCCCAATGGGCACCTGCCCACAGAGGTCGAGGTGTGTCTTCATGTATGTGTAGGGAAGTGTAGTTTCTTGTGTCTGTGTCTGCTTCTGCCCCTGAGAGGGACAGCACTTTGTCCTTGTCTGGCTTCAAGCTTTGCCTGCTGCCGTTTTCTCCTGCTGCCTTCCTGTACAACAGAGGTTCTGGATTTGCAGAGCCTTTGCCCAGAAAAAAGGCCTGGGAGCTACACCCCAGGGTCTGTTCCTCAAGGAACCCCTGGGAGTTGTACTTGCTTGGCTCAGAGCTAAGGCCGACTTTTAACCTGTGTGTTGAGTTCAGGTTTTGAGGGATAAAATAGATCTTGTGTATCTGGTGATGGAAAATGTTGCATTCTTCCTGAAGGTGGCATGTGTCCCAAGAAGCATAAAGACAAGATGTGCCAAAGGGGAAGAGGAGAGCAAGCTAGAAGAGATGCTATTTCTTTGTCCTTTGAGTTAAGAGTTCCCTACAGCTCCAAGCTGGAGTTGTTGGAGTGAGCAAGTTGTGAGGCATATGGTGGCACACCTCACATCATGCTGGTCCCTGCTGTTCCTACCAGGAAAGCATTGCTGGCAATTATGAACGACTGCTCCAGCACTGCCTGCCTCTCAGAAGGTTTCCTGGCAGCTGGATCTGTGGTCTCTGCGGCAGGACCGGAGCTCCTGCTGCAGTGGCACCTGCTCAGCCGCTCTCAAGCAGGCAGAGCTTGCCTGCACACAATTACTGCCTGCTTCCTTAGCTCCCCATGTCCCAGCTCTCTGGGACCACCGGCTGCTCTTCTGCCGATGTCAACATAGACCAGCCTTCCGAGCCAGCATGGCCTCCTTCGCTGGGATTGCCATTTGCTGAGTGATTTACAGATTTTGTATTTTTGGTTTAGATGTGGTGTCCTTTCCTGGAAGAATCCCCATTTTGCTTAATGGGATGCTTTAAACTGGCTGAAGCCAGGGTGCTAGGGAGAGACTGGGATGCAGCGGAGAGTCAGCTTGCTTAGTGCTGGGATCTGGAAGTTTGAGAGGAGCACAGAGGATGCTCCAGGTAGTTCATTCCTGGGCCGATCAGCCACTGTCTCCTTTGACAGGAATATAGATGCAATGGTTCTTTTTCACTCTGTCTGAAATAGCTTTGTAATAACAGTAGGAGCTGGAGAGGCATTTTTATTGATTAAACAATTGAGGCTATTTGTCTTCACAAAACCAAAAATATAGAGGTGTCTTTTGCTTCCTACGTATACATTATACACGTTTATTACACGCAGCAAATTCTGTAATCAAGCTGATGTTGATCAGGAACTGGTTTGTAACACTGGGCTGAGACGGTATCATGTGAACTGAAGTGCAAAGGAAACCTGAGGTAAATATGCTGAATAACAAGGATCGGAGTCGAGGCAGCCCATGGAGACAGGGAGGGAGCGAGGCCAGGAGGTGTGTGATGGGAGCCAAGAATTACTTTTGAAATGCCTGCTCCCGTGCTCTCTCCCAGCAATGCACCAGTGATTTCTAAGACATTCCTTTGATCAAACACCACTTCAGCTATTGGAAAATTTGTAGCTGCGTCTGTCTCTTGACCGTCTCTGCCAGTGCTGCTGCGGGCTTGCGGAGTGTCGGCGTTCCTGGGAGGCTACGGCAGGAGATGTGTGTGGGGTGCGTAGGGCTGCGCAGAGGAGGGGCATCTCTGGTGCACGCAGCTCAGGCTGCTCTGCCTTTGGCACACAAGTCTTCCTGTTTCGTGGCTTTCTCTGCCCTCCCCCTTGTTCGGCTTTATCAGTTTCTAGGTGGTACCTGGGATGCGCCAGTCCCAGAGTGTTGATACGGATCTCATCCTTTTATCTGTGTGTTTGTCCTAGCTCATGTGTAACTGAGTGCTTGGGAATTTTCTCTCCCTGCATTTACTCTTACAGGTTTTCTGCTTTTTTGCCTTTTCTTTGCCTTTTCTCCCCTTCTTCTAGTGGGTGAATGAGCATTTCTCTGCAAACAGGAACATGTATGTGATGGAGCTTGGGTCTCTTTAGGCATGTATGGACTTTCTGAGCTCAGTCACTCAATACGGCTTGTGTGTCCTTTTCCAGCAGTTAAATAGGAGAGCTTTCTCGGCTGTGTGGCTGACTCAGCTTTGGGCTAGCAAAAGGAGCTTATTTTGACAGGCGTGCATTACGTGGGCAACAGCAAGTAGCCTTCAGGGAGATGTTTCTCCCTTGTTTCACACCTGCAAGCTCCCTTACCTGTCCTCCCAGGCAAGGAAGTGTGGTCCAGGAAGGGATTTGAGCCTTACCAAGAGGGAGTGAGTGGTTTCTCCAGACAGAAGTGAAGCAGCTTGAATTTGACCAAATTATTAAGCAATCATTTACATTTCAACACTTGATGCTGAGTTGTTCATTCCGGTTCTTTAGGGCTTCTTTAGGAAGCTGTGGCATGCAGAGTGGACAGAAACCGGCACGAAATGCCTTTGTAGGTGTGTTTGTTTATGTGGTATCTTAGGTGCACAATATGTCTGTGTATGCCACAGCCACCTTCGTCTTGAAGAAGTGGAGGGCTTGGCTGAAAACACTGTGTGTGGTACATATGTACGCGTTGCTCTGTTCTCTGTGTGATGTGTTGAAGGAATATTGGACGTAAGCCCAGATGGGGACCTCATGAGACACACAGTCCCTGCAATCACAGGTACCTGCCTTGGTAAAACTTAGCAAGCGCCATCTCAAAGCTACTATTGCTTTTTTCCCCTTGTTAGTTTTTGGGAAGGCTGTTCTAGATCCTTGCTTCTCTAATGGATGAGAAGGACTTCAGAATGCCAGCCGAAATGAATTCAGAACTTGCTTAGCCTCACTAGTTTGTGTCATTATTATCCTTGGATATAAATAATAGTATAAAGGAGTTGTCCACTGAGCTAATCTTTGTCTGTAATTGTGCACTAATGTGTACATCACAGTGGCACGCGTGGGCAAGCTTACTTGGGTCGGGTTTTGCTCAAGAGCCCCTTTCAATACAAAGTAAAAAAGGTGCCCTTGTGACTGCAGCTTTGCAGGGGATAATTTACATTTCCACAGAGCACCCCTCCTTCAAAAGAACTTGTCAAAATTTCCCAGGTTGAAATAATAATGAATAAAACCAAATACAATTGACAAGAAAGAGATGTACCTTGTGAAAAACGCTCTTTCATGGAAAACGTCTTTTTTTGATGGGCTAAGCTTCTGTGTGTGTGAAGTAGTGTCACAGCTAGATTTTTGCACGGTTTAAAAACAGTCAACTTTGTCATGTCCTAGGAGTGAGGAAAGAAAATACTACCAGTAGAAAGGAAGAGACATGCCTGCTGGTTTGGGTGGAAGTTGCCTGGGCCGGAGGGCCAGAGGAGGGACAGTCAGTCATGCACTTCATGCACCTGGCTACAGCTTTTAGACTGAGGCCTAGAAGAAGATGGCTGGAAAAATGTCACCTTCCTACATCTGATATTTGAGAATTCATCTGAATGCTTTCATAAAACATGGCCAGCAAGCAACAGTGTGGTCCAGCCATTAGGGCATGGCAACGGGTGGCCAGAGTGACCACTTGTCCTGGCTGTGCCACGTTCAGCATGGAGACAACGTGACTCTGATGGTTTGGGTTGTTTTGATGTCATGGTTGTATGAGGATTTTTATATAGGTATTTTAACGGTGATGATTGATGCCAGTATAGGCATTTGCTCAGTAATGGGTGAAAAAAAGTCCTTTGTGCATTGGCTTCTGTCCCTCAGTTTCTTCTGAGCTGAGCCAGTCCTTGCACTGTTTTCCCGTTTAGTGGGGCACGGGAAAAATAGGCTGGTTTAAGTGGCAAAGGCGTGTGTGAGGTTGTGGGCCAGCTATTGTAATCAGGGGGTGGAGGGCTGAGCAGGGCACCCATAGCCTCTGTGGGCAGAGGGGAGAGGCAGAAACTGGTTTGGCTTTACGTGGCTGCTTGCCCAAGATGAGGGTGCTGGCTCCTGCCTGCGATGGTTTAGGGTTCATCGAGTTGTCTTTATTCTGCTACGGTGTCCCTTGGTTCTAGTTGTGCTATGTCTGCCTTAATTAGGTGCTGCAACAGTTACGTGTGTTAAAATAAATGAACTTTTTACTGCAAAAGAGGAAAAGAAGAAAGACAGATGATCCCTCAGCAACAGCTGTTTGAAGAAAGCATCCCACAGACGCTGCTTCCTTCACTAATTGGAAATCTGCTTTCCTTTAGGAAGGATAACGTCTACCTTCTTGACTCCTGTTCTTGCTTCTAATTACTTCTTGGAGAAGTGAATAAAGTCTCGGTTTCATATGTTTTACTCAGAGTTGCTGAGGGGGAAAATGTTGGGTGGAAATGTCTTCTGGAGATGGGAAGGAAGAAAAAAAAAACCACGTCAGGTGGCACTTTGAATTTCAGGAAAGGGAGTTGCTTTAACTCCAACAAGAGCTGTGTGAGCACTGGATCAGAAGCAGTGGTAGAGCTGATATGTGGGATCTTCTGGGTCTCTGAGGAGAGGATGCTGGTCATTAGAGAGGACAAATCTGTGATGAACTGGGACTTGTGGAAGATCACCTTAGGAGACTGCAGATAGCCAGATGGGTCTGCTGTAAAGGCAGCCAGGCAACAGTTCCCTCTCCCCCTGCAAATTACAGCTTTCTTGCACGGTAGCTTCTCTGCGTAATTGAAGTAAAAAAGAGCAGTGGTTGCTGCAGTAGCTGTGTCCAGCCAGGAGCGAACGGGTGATGCTTGGCAGAGAAGCCTGTTGCATCAAAAGAGATGCGTGACAGAGGTTTAAGGAAGAGCAACCAAATGTTGAACCTGTCTACGCATGAAATTTGGTTTAGGTTTACAGAGGTGTTACTGAAATCAGGGAATTGCAAGGAGGTGTGGAAGAGTTGCTGAAAGGAGCCTGTTGCAGGCTGTGGTGGGTGGCAGTGAAGTGAAGGTGGGAGGGGAGGAAGGTGAGTCACTGCGAAGGCACCAGAACCTGCTGCGGAGGGGCTTGCTGCTCCACCTCGGATCTCAGCCTCCTCCCGGGCAGCTCAAGGTTTGTTCCCGAGGAAGGAAACAAATGGAAGTAAGCCCAGATACCTCCATACCTAACTGTGGTATTACAGTGGGAATTAGCTACGTAAAGCACGTTGGGGTTCTGGCGCGGTGATTGCGATGCGCTTTTGATAGCTGGCAAACAGAGCAACTTCTTCTCAGAAGTCTTCAGTAAATTCATCACAAAGCAAACGCTTAGGAAAAACAGAACGTTAAAGCTAAAATTCTAGACGAGGGTAAATATTCTAGTTTGGCATCGCATTAACGCCGTGCTTTGATTGTTTTCCATTAAGAAATAATTCTGCTTTGAAATGTGCTTCATCTTTTTATTAAGGTTATAAATACTGAAATGGGAAGACGGCATTTTATTCAACCTGAAACCAAAATTGGGTGTTTTCGCTGGTAGCTGTGAGCAGTCTGTGAGGAGCGGGGCTGGAGGGGCTCAGGGGGGCAAGAGAGGACCTGCCTGTGCTGCTTTTGGGCGGAAAATGGCACCCCAGGGTTTGCTGGTGTGCAGTGATGGTGATTTGAGCAAAGCCTCTGTCTCTGCTGAACTTTTCTAAGCCTTGAGCAGGTGTTAGTTTGCAATCCAGCGATTCAGTGACTCTGGGCAGTAAATTTCAAGGTAAGTGTTGGAAGCTCCATCACTTGAAGTACCAACCTTTTTCTTTTTTCTCCCAGTCTTCGAGGTATTATCCTCAGCAGTGGAAGTAATGAAGCCTGGTTTCCTATGGATTTCTTTCTCATGGTTGGATTCTTTGATAACTAAATAAGTGCGAGCTTCGACTGAATGCTCTGGCCGCAGGAAAAGCTTCAGAAAAGCTGTATTGGGTGTAAATTCTCTAGTGAGAAGTGAGCTTGCCTTGCATCCTGCCTATCCGTGAGGACGCTGAGAAACCGGCTATTGTCTGTCAGCTGTTTTTTGTGAAACTTGGAAGTGTTGGAGGGAGCTGGCTCTGTCAAATGTGGCTGCAGGTCGCTGGCGGGTTCATTTATGGTGGCGGGAGGCTGAGAGACAGCTGCTCAGGGGAGCTGGTTTCCATGGGAAAGCAGGATAGAAATACAGTGGGTAAAGAACAGCTTGGAGGACATACCTTTGCTGTGACCCTGGTGACACCGTTTTTGGGCTCTGAGAGGAGGAAGGAGCGTTTTTATCCCCTTGAGTGTTGATTTCTTTGGGGATTGTGTGAATAAACATGTCCATAAACGCGGTGACAAACAGGACTTGGCATGCAGGGTGGGGAAGCGTGGTACTTAAATTAAAACTGCTAGTTTACCGTGACCAGTGGATGGGATTTAAATGCTTCGGTTCTTGTGTTTGGTGAGTACCATATCTGCAGTTACCGGAGGGTTAGTTAAATGGCATGCAGTATATTAAAAATGATCCATTTCTCCACTGCAGATGCAATCTGCCTAAAATCACTTTACCTTTTCAGTGGTAGTCATTTTCAGGAGTGTGCTTAAACAAAAGCAGTAATGAAAAGTGTGTGTCTGGGCAATAAGAAGGAAGAGGAGTGAAATACGTGTTTTATCTCCTGCCTCAGAGCCACACAGGCGAGAGTTCTTGTCTGCAGAACCTGTGGTTTGCCAGATGCATTCCCCCAGCTCTAAAGCTGGTGGGATGGTGCTGGTGTCCTCCAGCTTTGATGTTTGGCATCCAATGAAGAAGTAAGAAATTGGGAGGGCAAAATCAGCCGAGTGACAAGCCTTTCTGTACAAATAACAAGTGAGAAGCTGGTAACTGGTAGCCCAGATAGACAATTAAGACGATGGGTTAAATTAACCGATGGCAGAGATCCTCTTTATGTAGGTTCGCTTCAAGACTTTATGCCCTTTGTGAAGGCTTGCAGGGAATAGCTGGGCAGGATAGACGTCTCCAGAAATTAGCAGGGACTTTCAGGCAGAATACATGATTAATAAGAATTTATTGCTCTTGATGGACAAATGAAGCACCTCCAGTTTTCATGTGAGTGATGTTCAGTTTTCTTTTCTCCAGCAAATGATTCAGCTGCTCAAACTTTTCTAAGAACAATTAGAGGTAAAGAAAGGGGAGAAAAGGGAAGAACTGGCCCTTCTCAGCTTGATTTATGATCTAACTCTTCTGTAACAAGATTTCCAGTGTTGTAAAATATTAAATACATCCTTATATTCAATATCACATTTTGATACATTTCATGCCTCATTTGCTACCGGAGTCAAGGACAACTTCACATTTTTCATGGCACAAGGCCCAGATTTGTCTATTTATTTATTTTTAATCGCTACATTTTTCTTTTTTTTTACCTGTATCAATTTGGATTAAATCTTGGCAACCATAGCAACCTGTTCCACTGGGTGGTTTCAGGTCTCCAGCATGCGGGAACTTTTTTTTGGCTTGGTTTATCCCCCATGGGCTGCTGTGCAGTAACCATCTGTAGAGGATCGTGGCTAGTAGGGAATAGGTTTCATACTGCCTGTTGGACTGAGGCAGGCAGCTCTGTCTGTCACCGGCACTGTCACTTTTCTACAAAAAGCTGTTTTGTTTAACAGCTCACGTGATATAATGAGGGGGATTAAGTGGAATTTGCTGCCACAGTTAAAGGAAGATGCACATAACTCCTGTTAATTGGCAAGGCCTGAGTATTTGCCTTTTCCCTTGATCTGTGTGGGAGTTTTTTGATTATTGCTTCTCGCATTGGGGAACAACAGCTGAATCCTGTTGCCTTCTGTGTCGAGTCGCAGGTGTAGAGTGACTGCTTCCACAGGTAAGGATAGCAGCTTCAGCTGCTGCAGAGCCAGTGCTGCGTCTTTGTAATTGGATCATCGGCTCCATCCCATTTCAGGTTTTGGACCTTGGAGGCATCCTTTTAAATTCCCATGTTAAGCCAAGAAGTTTCTACAGGACTACTTTAACATCTGGCATCTGTGGAGGCTGAGCGGGAATATATCTGTGTTTGATAGGGCTTAGGCTTTGGAGGGGGAGAGCTCAGTTCTCATACACATACCTAGCCCTGGATCCAGCCCACTTGCCTTCACTGAGGCATCTCATCTCCTTCTTAAGTCAATGTAGAGCAATTGGTCTGTGTTCCCTCTGGAGGTGATACCTCAGATGTGAGTCATCTTCCTGAGCTCAGGGTATCTGACTTTCTCTTTGCAAAATCCTATTTTTGCTTCCTGCTGGCAAGGTGACTCCTGTCTTTGTCTTAAGGAAGTACAGTAAGAACCATTTGCAAATAACTGGAGCTCAAGAAGCTTTGCGTAAAAATAAGACAGATGGTTTTGAACACTGAGAGTAATTAGAAACTGTAGTATCTACCCTAAGGCTTGTGGTCAATTATCCATGGATGGCAACTTTACATTGTGATGGGATATGTGTCTGGAAAGACATGCTTTAGTTGAAACTGGAATGAGCTCCAAAAAGCCCATGGCCAGTTGCTTTGGAAGAGGGCCTGGACAGCCATGGGGGTCCTTACTGATCTGTAAGTGGGAGTTGGTTTAGCAAAAGAGTCCAGTGTTCACAAAGTTTTTCAACAAGCTCTTTTGAAGTGCTCCAGCTTTGCCACTGAAGCTGAGGTCCTGAAAGCATGGCCGTGAGACTCCGAAGATGGAAATTTTGATGGCTAACCTATCGGTGGTGTTGCCCTTCCAGTCCTCAAGAGTGCACATCTCCTTTCAGAAGTGATCAGTGCCCAGAAATGAAATTCTTTCAAGTTTCAGTGGTAACATCTTCTAACGGACAGGCACTTAGCTGCCTGTAAGGACAGATCATCACCAAGGCATGCTCCCCTAAGTGAGTGAATTTGAACCTTGGATCCATTGGCAAAGGAGTCTGTGAAAGATGAGAGCTTCACAAATTATAAACAAGCAGATTTCCCCCATAGGAGAACTTCTAAGACTTTGGACGAAAAAAGCTTCAAAGCCCTTCTTTTTAAATGAAATTACCAATAGGATTCAGGGACCTTCCTAGTTTAGGGGCTATTAAAAATCCCACCGGGTGCTTATCTGCCTCTTATGGTGGCTGTTATTCGTTGAAAATCTGTCCTGAAGTACCAGAAGCACTCCTGAAGATGGAACTTCTAAATTACCTGGTTGCTTGAAAACGCTACCCATAGCATTGCCTTTTTCCAACAGCCACGTCATCGCAAAGCTTTTCTGGGTCTTGTTGTCGGCAGCCCCGTGTGTGTGGTGGGGAGTGCAGGAGTTTCACCCAGCCGGCTTTTTATGATCCCCATGCTTTGCAAACGAAACAAAATTTAGTGAGGGTACTTGTCTTTGTTCCCCTCCTTCTCATACAGCAAACTAATTGAAAACAACATGAATGTTAATGATGCATTTCGCATTTGGAAGTTAGAGGGGTGATTAATACATTGTACGTTGTATATTAACACCTTCTCAGGGGCATAATGAAGACAAAATATATGCTCTGAGACAAAGCTGTTTATTTCGCGGTGTGTTCCCCGTGTTCCACCATCCCTTTTCGCATTGAAATACAAGCTTTCCAATCCAAAGGGGTTTGTTTCAAAGCATGATTTTAAGTCAATCAATAAACTTTTAATGTCTTAATCTTTTTTTTTTTTTTTTTTTTCTTTCCCCTTTTGATTGAAGAGCTGAAACAAAATGCACGAAGTGAATGGAGAGGTGAGGAAGGCAGGAAGAGGAAAGAAAAGCTAAGAGGATGATGTGAAAGGCCAGTGGTGTGACAGGTTCCTGAAGCTGTCTCCTCTTGCTGTTGGTGGAAATGATCTGTTATTGGCGAGAAGGCTAACAAAAGGTAACCTGTTAAGAGTCTAGGGAAAGCTTTTTCCCCTCGTCTGCTCCCTGACCGATGGCTATCTCCAGCATCCTTGTAATGCTTTTTTGAATAATTGTGATAAATTGCTCTTGTGAAGTCTCTGGCATGGCTGGAGGCTGAAGCTTTTGATTAATATTTAAGGCAGCTGGATGCACTGAGTGCATCCGTGTGACAAGCAGACATCAGTCTCCTCCGTCCCTGGTTGGTACTGGAATGACAAGGGCTGTCTTAACTGGGCTGCTGTGACCCGTGACTTCTGAAGCACCCGTGCACATGCTTCCATGTGCATGCCCGTCTGCCCTTCAAAGGTGCGTCTCCTGCCAGAGCGAAGCTGGGACTTGGGCACTGTTGTGGCCCCAGCCTTGCTCTCCGACTGTCCCAACTTCTTGTCTGTGCCACATTTCAAAACATCCTTTTGCTTCCAGGAGGGCTTTAAACAGGGCAGAGCTTCTTCTGTGGCAGTGACTACAGGCCAGGTAGCCTCTTTGGCAGTGGTTCCAGCAGTGATACCCAGCTCGCTCTGCAACTTTACATTCTAGAAGAGTTCAAGAGTTGCCACGTTTTCTGATTTTGCTGCAGATGTTTGAACGGGCTTGTAGTTTTGCAAAAAAGTTGCGGTTCCTGGTGTCTTGCATCTTCCGTGCAGCTTCTGCTCACCTTTTCTAAACCAGGGTAAGTCTCTTGTTTATGAAACAACCCATAGGCACAACAAGCGTGGTCAGAAACCAGAAGGAAATTAAGAATGCCAGATATATTGGTGTTACATGTGTTACTTCATATGGCAATATGAGTTTGGAGGAGTGTTACTTTTAGTGTGATTTTGTTTAGCGATATTGGAGTCATTTACTCTGCTTGTGGTTCTGGCTGGGGTTGTTTGCGATGGAAAGGCATGTGATGTATTTATTTATTTATTTGTAATGAAGTATGTATCTAGTTCAGTGCCTAGATGCAGACCCGGGGAAGTGTGGCATCCGTTGAACTTCTCATAGATCTGCTGGGTCAGTGAAGGGGTAGCCTGAGAAAGCCTCTTAAGCCCTTTCAAATGGGCAGGCAGGACATTGATGTTGCACGGCTTGAAAGTCAGACATTGCAAGATAAGTCAGTGGGTCCGCAACCACGTGATGAATAAAAACCTTCGCACTGGTTGGCAGCAGAAGCTGGGTCTGAAATCTCAGCTCCCTCACTAGCCCAGGGAGCAGAGCCTCACAACCCTGTCAATGAGCAGGCATTGCGTTCACCTCTTATGCAAGCCAGAGCACAGGAAGTTCCACCTCACCATGACTTGACTGTGAGGGTTCCAGAGCACTGGAACGGGCTCCCCAGAGAGGTTGTGGAGTCTCCTCTGGAGACTTTCAAGACTCATCTGGATGCGTTCCTGTGCAACCTGCCCTGGATTCTATGGCCCTGCTTGGCAGGGGGGTTGGACTCGATCTCCAGAGGTCCCTTCCAACCCCTCACATTCTATGATTCTATGATTCTGTGATTCTCTTCCCATGGTCCCATGGGCTTCCTGAGGACCATGAAAGATGATGAGCACCCGTGTATTTGTGTCCCTCAGATTGCTCACAGTAACAAGCTCTGGGAAATGACTATTTAGTGCAATCCAGCCCTTATGCTTGAATATTGTTGTCGTAGGTGGAAGCATGTGTTGGTGGTTGATTATGTAGCTCACTCCAGGAAGGGAAGAGATCACGCGAGCTGTAACACCTCTATAATTAAGTACAACGAACGGCTATAAAACAACAAACACTTTTAAACGCTGTTCTTGGCCACAACTGAATTATTTTGCTCCTTTGGCAAAGTCATTAAAGGGGAAGGCGGCGGAGGGGGGTGTGGAGGGGGCGTGAAGAGAGAAGGAAGTGTATGTATCAATCCACTCTGTGTGCTTGAAACCTTTCCTTATTATTTTTTGATGAATGAAAATTAAAGTCTGAGAATGGGTAGAAAGTCCCGGTGAGAACGGCTGAGTTCCTCCAGGCTGTAGGCAGCCTCATATTAAATAGCACTTGGTGCTTCTATTCCCACTGGTCTGGTGATAAAGAACCCCAATTTTGATTTCCAAAAGGGAGGGGGAGGCATCAACCCTTAGTAATTACAACTTGCCAAGTTCAGTATTTATCAACTTTCTGAATGCTGATGAATGGAAATGTGCTCTATTTATTCAAACAGGTAAAATGTCTTTTTCTTTTTTTTTTTTCTTCAGAACTTGACGTATTTTTCCTGTTCTTGCTATGCCCTAACCCATTTTTATTATGCCATGTGTTTGCATGAAACCAGCTCCACCTCTCTATTTTGTCTGAAATATTAGTGGGTTCAAATTAAGGCCTTTGAGCTTCTTGATGGCACGTTCTACCTGGTTTGCTTGGCTCGGTCTCCTTGCCTTAGGAGCAGTATCCTGTGGCTGTGTGACATGATCTTAACCTACTGTGGCCTGGCTCTATCTTAAACGGCTTTCTTGTCTGGGTCTAATTAATCTCCCATTAGTAATGCAGCCCAAAAGATACAGCTACAGCTTTCAGGAGTCCCATATAGAATTTAGTGATGGTACCGAGAAAAAAACATGTAATCTTTTAGGATTGTGTAATAGAACAATTTTATCCTTCTTGTGTAATCTCCAGGCCAGCTGTGGTAGGAGGCAGGATTTACTGCTGCTCTTCTCTGGCAGGCAGGGTTGTTCCCCTGACCTTCTGCTCCAGCAGACATTCGAACCTGGACATAAATCTGGAGCTATTGCTTCTCCCAGTCGTCTTGGTGATCTCACTGCTGCCTTGTGCTCACTGTTGCATATCTGTCTGTCTGCTTGCCTCTCCTCTTGTGCTCAGGTCCCGGGTTTTTGGGACACATGAGGCTGTGTCCTTGCTTATCGGCAGCTTGCAGGGTGCCGGAGAGACACATGAGCTGGAGGCTTCTACTTTCACGGTTGGGCAGCGTATCTGGTGTGTAACCTGAGGTGACCTAAGAAAAACTTGCTAGATCTGGGAATGTGGACAAGCGGTAACTGACTGGGGCTGGTTTACACTGGACTGGAAAGAGGAAGATGGTGCAGGAGCTGTCAAGGCTTGAATACCATCTATATCCTTGAAGTTAATGATATCCTACAAGGGAAACCATTTTAAAGGAGGAGATGTAAGGTCCTGAATTGCTCAATTGCTCATGGTCCGATTTCTCAGCCCTCTTTGTTTGGCACAATTGGTGAGAATCCTTCTCTGCTCTGGAAGCTGGCCTGGTTGCAAGCTCTCAAGAGCCTGTAAGGATTGCTGATGATATTTCTCAGTGGTCTTGAGACCAGATGGGATGGTCTGATGACTGCATCAGCAGTTCAAGTGTGCTGGAATGGTCAGGCAGGAGCCATAAGTGACTGCTCTTAGAACTATTTGCGATGAAGTTTCTCTTTCACACCTTGATGCAGGGCAGAGTAAATCCAAACTGTCATAATCCATAAGCATGAGTCCTCGTGTACAACCTCTTTAGCAGACTGCAAGAGTTCCTTCCAGAACAATAACTCAGGTAATAAAGGGTCCCTGGGTTCAGCTTAATAATAGCTTATAACGCCTCCCAGGGAGTGATTTCATCTTCCATAATCCTCCCTCTGCAGTAGCGTCTGTGAGGAACCACACCTGTGTCGTGAGCAATCTCGTCCCGTGTTGAAAAGCTGGCTGCAGTAGCGTTGGTGGGGAGCAAAGGTACAATCTGGAGGAGGGGGAACGTTGAGGGAGATGGAGCAGTATGTGGTTTTTGTCATGGAGCTGGGCTCAGCATGTGGGAAGCATCTCGGGGGGCAAGGGGGAGGCAAAGGGGACCAGGCTGGCTGAGCAGATAAAGGCACAGACCTGAATGTCATTTTAGAACCCTTGATCAAAAAAATTCAGACTCGGAGACTGTTAAGACCAGGAGGAAGGCTCAGATCAATAGGCTGTGAATAAATTCCTCTAAAATGGAAGAATTTGGTTTTGACTTTGTAGGCACACTGCAGGAGAATCTAATCCATTGTCCCCAGAGGAGTCGTTCCAGCTCTCCTCTCATCAAGATACACAAGGATTTTAAAACCCACTAGGTTTTAGTGGTGTTGGAAAAGAAAAAATGTTGGGGCAGAGGCAGAAATGAAACCACAAGTGTTCACAATAAAATGGTGATAGAAATGGAGGTGGACAGAGAAGAAGGGAATATCTGAATTTAGTCTCAGGAGACCAGTAACTTCCCAGGACATTTTTTGCCGTTCTCAAGTCTTCTGCCTGTGTGCTGCAAAGACCTGTGCAGGCTGAAGTCAGGCCAGTGTCGGGGTTTTGGTGTACTTCGGTGTCAAACCCTGTGATTCCCACCCAGGCAAGTGTTTGGACACCCCCCACCTTTTGAAGTAAGAGCCTAAAATCCAGGCAGAAAAGTGAGATTTCTGTCGGTGAGCACATGCCCAGAGGTTTTGCTGGAGCAGCGTGCCTTGCCTCTTGTCGAATGCAGCTTCTGCAGGCTTACGTTCTGCAAAGAAATATGTGTTCCACCTTGAAGCTGAGCTATCTGCTTGTATGTATGAGAACCTTAATTTTTTCTTTTTTTAATGGTGATATTTTATTTTTCTGTGGTGCTTCTCTGCTCTACCTCTCAAACCTCCCTACAAAGGGAGGTATGTGTGCTCTCAGAAAGAGTTGGAGGCATCTGCTCTCCATGTAGCTGGTAAGGAGTCACATTACAGGCCACCTTTGAATCCATGTTGAGACTTCTAGGCAAGTGTATGGCTTAACCAAAATGGAGATTTTTGAAGCTCATTTGGATAGATCCATGCAGTACCAAGGCAAGAAGACCTAGTAAAGACTACTTACAGAGGGGGAAAACAGTGGGAAGAAGAGACAGTGAGTTATTTAAGGATAGGGAACAGGGCAGTTGCAGGGCTAAAAATGGATTTCTGGAGTCCCGATTCAATAGACCAAACTATCACGCTGTGTGTGTTATCTTTTACAGGCTCACTAGCAGGCACAAACACGTACCCACCCACATAGTTTTAATCTCAGTTGCTGTGTCAGACATTGCTGATGGGTGAACCCTGAAAACTCCATGAGGCAATTTTAAAGGCATTGCCAAATTTTCCCTGGCTGTTAGTCTAAGAACGTCCGCCCCTTGGGTCTACCAAACCGAGCTGGGAACCCTTGGAGAAGCATCTGTTATTTCTAGTGGTGGATTTCCTGGGAAGTGGATTCCCCCGCAGACTGTTGAGCTGTGATTTTGTCCCTTTCAGTCCCATGCAGAGCCAAAAAAGGGAATGAAACCATGAAACCCGTGCCTCTTCCCATGAGCATGCAAAAATCTGGATCACATTTTGACGGGGCATCTAGAGCACACAGGTGAGACTAGATCCTCTTTGTACTTGCCCAAACCTGCTGTTTTGGCCAGTGGATCCACTACCGCTAAACTCAAATCTTGTCTGAACACAGTGACAGTGCCTTGATTTTATTTTCTTGGACCTCCTGGATTCCTACAGAGTCCCAATACTGGGAGATCCAAAACTGGAGGAAGTTTGCTAGCTGCATTTCGTGAAGTCTGGTCTGTAGTGGTGTGTTTTAGTGGGTGGATGGGATGTTTCAGGGCTTGCAGGGTTATCCAGCCATCTCAGTTCAATGTCCTGTCAACTATGGGCTCACTTTTGTGATTCTGAACAAATTGTTGAGTCTCTTTGGGTCTCAGTTTTCCCTCCTGCAAAGTGCGGATGGCTAATTGTACTGAGGGGTTGAGGAGAAGCAGTATGTGAAGCTGGGCTGAGGAGGGTCCTTATATCTGTCACCTTCTGACCCTTGCTGGTGGCAAATGTTGGGTTTATTTGGGCATGGCTGTTTAGAGAGGGCTACTTAGGCTTCTCTCTAAATGCCAGCAAACCTGCACGCTACTTGACAGCCGTTAACGCCGAGCTTTGATGCTCTATTTACACACAGCAGAAATGAATTGTAGACACAGCGGATGACTAAACAGATTAGTTACCACGTCGTTAATTACCTTCATCCCAGCACTGTTCTGGACGATGCTCTGAGGCAGAACAGTGACCTGACCATACCAGCGCTGTGTCGTCTGTCCTGAGCTGTCAGTGGGAGAATTATTAGAATCGCTTGAACTGGTAAATCACTAGCAACTGCTTTTGTTTGGAGTGAGAGAGAGTGTCTCCACAGAAGAAAGTTGCCTTGCGTAACCTGTTTACAATGAACTATTGGAGTGACTTTCACGTGTCCTGTCCCACCGTGGAGAGGAATAGGAATGGCTGCGTGCTGAGCAATGAATGTGGCATTTCCAGACATGGTCTAGTGGTCAGGGAGATGTTGGACGAAGGTTGGACTAGACAATCCTAGAGGTCTTTTCCAACCTGAATGAGTCTGTGATTCTATGAGCTGACTGCACTGCTGGACAAAAAGCCCTATGAAATTCGCTGGAGATGAGGATGTTGTTTAAAGACATTGTCTTCTTGTTTTACTAAATATTAGTCTTTTCAGAGGGTGTAATGTTAATGGCAGCTTTTTCTAGTGAGCACAGCACTGTATTGGGAGGACTGGGCTCTATTTCGTGTTTTCCTCCTGACTTTGATTTGCTGTGTGGAGCAACAATCTTGGTCTGGATGTCAGGAGTATCTGGGGACAAGGATTTTATCTGGAGACTCCGGGATTTCATTTGGAGTGCTGCTGTAGTTCAAATAAATGACAAAGCCCAGCTAGGCAGAGTATCAGGGTGTGGGTTTTTTGGGCTTGGAGGGAGGGAAACACATTCCAAATGCAGCTGGAAAAATGCTGCTCCACATTTCCAGCCTCCAGGTTATTCCTGGCCAGAGCTAATGATGATATATGAGTCTTACAGAACACTCTTCATCCTGAGACCTCAAAGCCCTTCACTGAAGAGATCTGGAACATTATTCTCACTAGGTACAGGTGGTAAAATTAATGTATTGAGAGAAAGTAGTTTGGCCAAGTAGCAGAACTGGGGATGAAGTCTTGGTGTCCTGAAACAGTCATGCTTTGCTTCATAGGAGCCATTGCCTTTTCCAGCTCTGATTTCTAAGTCGAGCCCTGCTGTTTTGGAAGGTCAGCAAGCTTATACCTCTTGCTCATGCACACTCGCTTCCTTGTCTGCTAGCTTCCATGAGACCCCATAAAACACTCTTAACCCAGCATCTGCTGTGTGCTCACAATGACAAGATCTAACACAAGTTTATCATTATCTTCTTCTTTCTGCTGAGCAGCTGCTGTGAGTGCCACATGCCAGTGCTTTGACTTTCGTAAGTCGTTCCTAAGCCTGGACAGAGGTGTCACACATTTTTAGGGCTTTTTGGGGAGAATACGAAAGCTTCTGCAGCACTCTAAAAAGCCCTGGAAAAGAGTGAGCCCGGGGCTGTTGTGGGACGTGGCCCCGTGCTCCCTGGAAGGTCACCTCTCTGCGCGCAGAGCTGTCTGGTCCCGTTCTTTGCTAGGAAGTGGCTGCAGGCACACAGGCATGCCTTTCCTTATTTCTGGCTCTGGGGTAATCTAGGATGTAATCCTTGGATTAGTATGGTCAGACCAAGTTTAAGGACTGAATTCTGTCAGTGAAAGAGTCCAACAGACTGACTGCTCCTAAGATGCATCCGTATTCCTTTCTCCCTCTCTGGTTCCTCTCCTAGGGTGCAGAGCAGCTCTGTCCCCTTCTGCCTTTTCTCTGTTCCCTGCCCTGTGGCTCTCAGTTATTAGCAGTTAAAGCCTGTTCCTTGCAGCTTGTGGTTTTTTCTTTTTTTTTTTTTTCCCCTGCGTGGATCCTGATAAGCCATTTTGCACCAACCCAGACATCTGCCAAGTGTGGACCTGGCTCTCTCCCTCCTGTTAGCTGCAGCTAACACTGCCATCCTCACTCAAGCAGATGTGTTAAATGTGGGCATTTTTTTTTATTATTCCCCCAGGCTGTGTTTGGTTCTCTCAGTCCTCTCCTGTGCCGTGCGGTGCACAAGCTGGCTTGCTTGCTTTGACTTGAGCCTTGGTTCCTCTTTATATAACACCACCCTAGTGCCAGGGTGAATGGTTTTGGCTGGGAGGCAGCTGGGTACCCAACAAGGAGGGGTGAATCAGCACCAGTGGGAGCAGGACTCTGCAGAAAGCCAAAAAACTTGAGGAACTCCCACTGCATTGGACAGGAGCTCACGCTTTCCTCCTGGCAGAGTCCCCTTCGGGAGCATCCCTTCCTGATCCGCTCTTTTCCTTGGCTTCCCCTTAACTGCCTGGTGCAACTCGGGGGTGTTGGCACTTCTCCCTCTCCCCGGGGATGAGCCGCGTCTCTCGGCCATGCAGGCAGTCTGCCACCGCTGCAGAGCCCGGGCTGTGGAGCTGGCAGAGCCAGAGGTGTGCGGGAGAGCGGGTTCTGCATCCCTCCTTTGGGGCTCCTCGCGTTGAGTGCCGGTGAGCTCACCTCCCGAGATGATGTGCATCACGCAGATGGCCTGAACAGTCTGGGGAGCAGACTCTCTTCATTTCTGTGAGGCCAAATAGACTTTGAAGTGACTCAACTGCTACAGCAATAGTGGCGGGGGAATTCAGATTTTTGGGGGTCCGTTCTTAGGCGTGGTTCATTCGGTTGCAGCTAGAGGCTTTGGCACACGCGAGGAAATCCTCTGCACGTTTGCGCTTCCCCGGCAGCATCCCGAGCGGCTCCTGCGGCTTGGCTCTGAGCTGTGGCATTGTGTCACGGCTTGTCCGGCGTCTGCTGATAGTCACTTGGAAGGGGGATATTGCCTCTCTTTTGGGAAACTTCTTGTTCATTAAGGAGTTTATCAGTTGAAGAAGTCACTGGGCTGGAAATTGCTATTTCTGCCCTGCGGACAATCCCTGCCATTTATTTTGTGAGTTAAAGGTCAACGTGGCAATCTCCTTCATTTAGATAAAATATGAAGCCTTCCCTTCTCTGCTGTAAGCCTGGGCTTGCTGGACCACTGGTATTTGAGCATGCCTGTAGGAGGGAGTAATGGATCAGGGAGATTCTGATGCTTTTTAGGTTTCTTGCTAACTTGGAGGCTTTACTCACATGCCTACCGTACACGCAGAGATTGCTGCTGCCGACCATGAGCTGATTAGATGCGACGCATCGAATTTAAAGAGAGCTTGAGATTACCACTGCAGCTGTGATGGGCTGTCAGGATGTGGCACAGCCCAAAATTCTAGTCAGGCTAAAATCAAATTAAAGTTTCCCAGCATGAGCTTTTAGGAGGAGGGGAAAAAAAAAAAAAAAGATGGAAAAAGAAAAAACCAAAACAAAAAAGCCCCCCACAGAGTTCATCTGGTGGATGGAGTTACATTAAGCGAATGGAAATTAAAGGCTTTTCATAGAGATCTTCAGTATAATTTGATGGAAGACTTTAATTATTTCAAAGTGCCTAAGAAAAGGAGCTTGGAAAGATTTTGGGGAGGGCGAGCTCTCATAAAAATATCTCTCTTCGCAAGCGTTTTGAGCTGTTGTTGGGCTGAAAGGCTGCTGTCAGCTCAAGAAGAGGGATTTAAAAATCCTGTGCCCCCCATCCTCCCCAGAGACCAATTCCTGCATGAGTGGCAGTCAGCTTCGTAAGAGAAGGCCAAGGAGCTGCGAGGAGGCGGGTGAAGGAAGAGCAAAGACTTCAGTGCTGCCAAGCAGCGCTCTTTATCAGCCTTCACAAGGCACGCAGGATGAAGAGGGCTCCTGGCCGTTACCGTGAGGATAGTGGGCTTTGTTGATTTGGATCTCTCTCGGTGCTTTGGACAGTAGAGCCAGAAAGAGCATCTTCTCCCCAACGCCCTGGGGACATGGTCCATTGAAGTCATAATGCTAAAGTTGTCACTCATCCAATTCTTACTTTGACAGCCCGGGAACTAATGGGTCTTTGTCTAGTCTCCAAGTTGACATAAATTCCAGTATCTGGAGACTGTCTATTCTTTTCCTGGGACGTGGATGCTCTTCTGTCTCCAGCCTGCTCACTTCTAGGCAGAAATGTGACCTCTTCAAGTTCTTCGGTGTTTTCAAGTCCTTCTCTTCCCCAGACATGCCATTTTGAGATACTCCTCTCCACCTCCACGCACACCTCCCCAGGAGGGTGACCCGTCGGTGTCACAGGAAGCTGCAGGCAGCCTGGGGGGCTGGACCGTGCCCCCAGCCATGGGTCTCACCACCGAGCCAGCAGGCACAGCCTGTGTGGAGGGCCAGTCCTGGCTGAGCTTCTGCTGGGCCGAGACTGGACCAGGGTGGTTACAGCTGACAAAGTTGAGAGCAAGGAATGGTTTTGACTGAACAGAGAGGCCTAAAATGCCCTGAAGGGCAGAGATTTCAAGTAGCTGCTCAGCGCTCCTCTCACTCCTGCAGATATGTACTGGGCTTGTGGTGGAGGACAGCAGTCAGAAATGGGAATGTTTCAGTGGAACTGGGAGTCTTGCCTGATTTCCTACCCAAGGGTTGTGCAGCACCAGGTTATTTCCCATTAAACTTCAGGATACCTTTCCTTTCTGTGTCTGTTCTCCCCATCCCTTCTGATGGTGCAAGTGGTCCTGATGTTGATTTACCCACGTGGGGCTCTGTGGGGGTTGCGTGTGTCCTACCAGAGACTCGCTGTCCCGCCTGGTGTGCCAGCCTCTGTGTCAGATAACAACATTGCCCTCCTTGGCTCTGAGGACACAGCCAAGGGAGTTCATAGCAAAGGACCGGGGGAAAACATATCCAGGTTAGATAAATAGGTGAGATGGGAAAAACAGTGAGATCCTTTCCCAGGGACTGCATTCTATAGCAGTAGAGGGCAGGTCCTCATTTCTCCCGCCTGTGAGGATGGGTGTTTGGTAGACAACTGGCGAAAAGGCAGCGTTAGTGTCCATGGGGATGCGAGAAGGGGGTGCTCAGTTGCAGGTAGGAGCCAGGGCAAAAAGGACAGGCACACATCTAACTGCCTGCACAGGCAGATGAGCTGGCTCCGTTTTCAGCAGCTTGTCTGGAGCGATCTCTGCCAGGCTTGGGGAGCCACTGAGCTTGCACTGCTCATGGGTGAAATGGTCCCGAAGAGGATAGCTGTTGGGATGCAGAGCCACACCAACTCTCTAGAGAAACCAACTCTGGTTTAGGAGGCTTGAGTGGCTGCAGAGTTGGGTGGCCTGCTTGCAAGGAGAGAGGGAGAAGGTCCTGCAACTTCAGAGAGAAGCTTGATCTGAAGGGGCTTTGTATTTGTTCAGCCCTGAAGGAGCAGCTCCCAGGAAGGGCTGTCAGGAGAGGTTCTGTAGAGTGCTCTGTCTGCGGCTGTTCAGGGGCCAGAGTTAATCCAGTGCTTCAGTAATAGGAAATTATGTACTCTTTATTGTGGAGAACGTTTGGTTTGATTTTTTGCCCTCGGTGTGTCAAAGGCTTTCTGCACCAATCGATCTTTGCTGCATTTCCCCTTTAAAGCAGCTCTCGAAGGAAAAGGAGTTTGTGCTGTGCTCTTGGCCAGGCTCTGTGGTGGTGTCACTGCAGAAGTTCGGGCTGTGTGGTCAGCCTTTTCTGGAAGTTTGGGCTGTGTGGTCAACCTTTTCTGGAAGTTTGGACTGTATTTAACCTTTTCTGTCTTGTCCTGTCAGTATCTCACCACCTTCCTCCCACGTTGCACCTCCTGCACTCTGCAGGCACACGTGCCAATACACACTTGCATCACTGGGTGAAATTAGAGTCCCTCATGAGCCCTGTGGGCCCCCGCAGACGATGTTCAGCTCAGTGACTGACATGTAGATGTGAAATAGCCTTCCTGATTTGCCTGTCACCTCCGCAGAAGAGCTGCTTTGGTAGAATCGCGGTTGAAGCCCAAAAAGCAGAGTGGTGGATGCAGACAGCTTCCTAAACAGCGTGTCTTCAGGGCAGGGACTATTTGTATAACAAGAAGCTACTGAGGTGATGGCAGTTGGTTTTGGTTTTAATTTAAGGGTCTATTTGCACACACCAGGCTGTCCTTGTTCTGTTAACAGTGGCATCTGCACACTGGGGTCACCACCTCGCTGCACTCTTTGATGGCTTTTGGTTTAAGCAACAGCATTTGTTGGGGGGGGGAGGCAGAGAGAAAATGGACCCCTAATGTTAGTGATTTAACTTCTGGCAGAGCAGGCTGAGAGAGGGAGGGGAGGAAGAGCGGCTTCTCATGGGGCTGGAGGAAGAGCTCAGGCTGGAGGTGTGATGAGTGACCACCTCTGTTCACTGTCAAAATGCTCAGTGTTATCTGCTCCTCTGGGTGTTTGCCTCTCTCCCACCAGCAGTATCCTCTATGGAAAGGGGTAACGTGGAGTTTAGCATTAATAGTTTTTCTTCTGGAGGCAGGAGAAGATGCAGAGGCTGCCTGGCTGCCATTTGACAGCAGTTAGCAACAGTGGCTGGGCTGATGGCTACTGGGCAGCTGGAATAGTTGGAAGCCTGCTGGGCCCCAGACTGGTTCAAAATGAGTTGCGCCAAATTGCAGCTGCTCAAAACTTCTTGTGCTTGGCGTGTATCTGAGCAGAAGGGAATCCCAGAGGGTGGGATGAGAAAACCCAAGTGGTTCCTGTGAGCTGGGGAGTTAAGGCAGCCTGGTGTACAGTTTGTCTCGTGTACAGTCATCTAATTGATAATTTTTCCTATGTTTGGGGCATGTTAACATCTTTTCCCTTGCGATTCCTTGGTGTCTAAAGGGAGTTGAGCTAAACTTGCAGTTCTTCCTTCTGTGGAAAAGTCTTTCTCTCCTCTACTAGATGATAATTTTACGAAACTCATTAAAAAAAAAGATAGTTTTGTGAGTCTACATCCCCATGAAATTTGGTTGGCAACTGGCCATCGTATTCCGGGTTGATTAGGGATGGGCACATCAATGGGTATTGAAAGCACAACTGTGTTAAGCCTTGTTTTGTCTGGTATTGAGACCAAACCAGAGGTGCCAGGATCAGAAAGAGCAAATTCAGGATGTCAGATGTCTGGATCCTGTTGGCTCATCTGGCCAAGCAGGCTGGGAATTCGGGCTTAGGGATCACAGCTGCATTAGAATATGGTGCTGGATTTTGGGTGGATTATAGGTCAAGATGCAAACACTGAAGTTAGGCTAAGGCTGGTTAATGAGGACAATTTATGCTTATAGCTGGAAGAGAGTGATGCGATGAGGATTTTCAGAGCGCTCAGTGTGAGCATAACTTAGTCCCTTTGTACTTTCCTCATTTAACTGGAATTGATGTTAAGCCAGCGATGAGAACAAGTGAAAAGCCAACTCCGGAAAAGGTTGTTCCTTGCTCAGTTTGTAAATTGGATATTGCTGATGAGGATGAGTGCTCTGGGAGCCGTTTTGAGAATGCTGCTAAGTCAGGAGCATAGACAGCCTGATTATAGCTAGCTTGGAACAACAGAAAGGCAAGGTGGTCAGAATGAATTTGTTCCATGAACAAATTTGGTTTTCACTCTGAGGCAATGTCCTGTGCCTTTGTAGCCCTGTGCGTTATGCTTTGTTAATGAAGCCAAGTGATCTTTGCTTGCTGCACATTGAACCCCTGGATGAAGTCTGCAAATATCATTCTTCTGGTTCTATCACGCTGCAGATAGGAAGGGAATGCTTGTGCTTGGGTGGGAAGGGATTAAAGGCTCGTTAAGTGTCTGTGAGATCTATGCCATGCTGAACTCTTCACAGTGATGGTAAAACTCAGGCTCCATTTGAATCAATGGTGAAATTCTTTGCTGGCTCTGGGGTTTTACTGAGGCCTTTCCTAAGGCCAGTTTTCCTGGTGATTCAGGAGTGCAAGACCCATCAGCACCTTTCAAGATCTCTGCTGGCCTTGTAGCTTAGATCTTTTGCAAGAGTGACTCTGGCCAAGGTCTATGCAAGTGAGAGGGCTGATGGCATTGGGCTTGCTAAAGGGTGAAATGGTAAATAACTTGGGCAAAACTGTACGTGAAGTCTGGAGCTGTCCAGGAATTGTATATATTATGGATGCATCTGAAGCAAAGTGGCCAGATATTTGAGAAACAAAGAGATAAGTCAGACACAGAGCAGTTATCTCGAGGCTTATGAAACTCGAGTGGTGCTTTGTTCAAAACCACTTCTTGTCTCAGCAGGCAAGCTGATCTGTGCCCATATTCCCCGTTACACAAATGACTCTCCAAGCCTTAGAATAAATACATTAAAGGTGGCGAGAAAGAGAGACGAAGATGATGAGAAACGGAGAGATGCCAGAGCCAGGACTGTGGAGAGAAGTCATGTCTTTGACTGAATTTTCTGTGCTGTCATGAGGGGAAAAGCCAAGCAGTTTTTTGCCAAGGATGCGGGCATGAAGATTTCTCTGGTCTTCCGCCCAGTAACGTAGCGACAGACCTAATAAGAAATTTCCTTTTGTTGGCAAACATTGTCTCCCTTCTGTCCTTTCACCATCACCCCTACAAGGGTGCTCCTCCTGCTGAGCCGGAAAGGTGAGGGCTCATTTCCCAGCGAGGTCTTTTTAAAAGTCTCTACTGGATTAAATGAAAAGCCTGTTCCCTCCGGCTCACCCCCTCTGCAGCAACCCGGTGAGGGAGGTTAGAAAAACCTGCCTCCCTGGAAACATTGCATACTTGCACTTGTCTGGGAGGTCTTTCTCATGTGGCCAGGACTCCCCTCACTTCTCTGCTGCTGCTTGGTGTGGGATTTGGCATCTCGTTGCAGCAAGCAGGGGAAAAATGCCAGAGCTGCTTATTCTCCTCCATCCCTCTGGGACTTGGATGTTTCATCTTGGTTAACACAGTAGCACTGCACCTCTAATTGGATGCTCTTTGGTGTTAAACTGTTAATCAAACACATAGGTTGCTGTTTTGAAATCTTTTTGTGTGTGTCACTTATGTTACAAGCAGGATTAAAAGCTTCTCTCATGCAAATTAATGCCTTTTAAATGCAACATCACTTACAGTTTGGTCTGTGGTTCCGCTTTCCTCTGCAAGACTATTTATTGCTGCAAGCCATTCCGTTACTCCTGCATCTATTTTACATCAGCCTATTGTGTGTGGCTCTACTGTTGCATGTATGTACACCTCCTAACTCCTGCGTTTTCCCTGCGTACCTTTAGTTTTGCCGATTTCCTCGCTCTCTTGTGCAGACTTTTCTCCCCTGCCCCTCCCCGTCTGCTCTCAAGCCTATCACCCCTGTGCTTTCTTGTGCATATTCTTAGCTTGGCATCTGTCCTCTTTCCCACCTCCTTTCAAAAGCATATGCTTGCTGTCTTGCAAGTGCACATCCAAAAATTCTTGCTACATTAAAATATACAAACTAAGTCTTACAAACATCATCTCCAGCCATTCACAAATTACCTCCTTGTGGCCTTGGAGTACAGGGTTTTTGAGCTTGTATGTACCAAAATGTTCTTTGGGTGATAGATGGGAGATTAATCTGTTTATTTCACTTACAGCTTTGGCAGCAATAAAAAGAAGCAAAACTAGCTTTTTGGCCATAAACCACTTCTTGCAGGTTGATTTGGTAGGCCCTTCTTTGTTTTCCTTTCTTTTTCCTCTTGAATCTGCCAGAGACTGTAAGTGAAATAAATAGATTAATCTTCTTTCTGTAGCCCAGAGATCGGGTTGATGCATTTAAGAGCTTTTTCTCCCCCTAGACTTATGATATGTTCACAGATCTGATTCATATTTTAGAACTTCCTTCATGTGTAAAGAGACTCGGTGGTAGCAGTAATTCTTCACTAAGAGCAAATAGGGGTCAGTGCTTGTTGGATTTCTTTTCTTCTGAGAGAGCTGAAAATTTTCCATCAAAGCATTTTTGATAAAAGGATATTTTGTGGAAAAAGATCAGTCTTTGTGTGTGGGGAAACCACCCAAAACCTGGAGATCTCCTTCAAAAGAAAAAGCTGGTGATTTGCAAGGCTGTGTGTCTTCAAGAAGGTTCAATTGCTGTGAGCCAAACAGCTGAAAGCAGCTTTCCAAAACTGTATATACTTATCCAAACAGAACGGTGAAGAAGTGTGGCAGACATGGAGAAATCATCAGTTTTGAGGTGGGGAGAATGGTTTTCTGAGCAGTTCTTGTTTTCTGCAGTGCAATGGTATGCGGGGAGCGTGAGGAGGTCTCATGGGAGGG
Organism: Eurystomus gularis; assembly: GCA_013400335.1. Classification (NCBI taxonomy): domain Eukaryota; kingdom Metazoa; phylum Chordata; class Aves; order Coraciiformes; family Coraciidae; genus Eurystomus; species Eurystomus gularis. The sequence goes on along the minus strand of VZZY01010282.1, from coordinate 418,497 downwards.
GGTTCTTAAAGCAGTTCACTCTCAGCACAGGCCTTGACGCGTTCGAAAGCTAAGATCCTGGTGACTTTTTTTTCTTCCAACGTGTGCACTTGTATCACTGCTTAGTGAGAAATAGTCGAGTGAGTCTGAAGGGTTTAGTGCGATGTGGGTTCTTACACTGCCCAGGAAAAGCGGAAGTATTGCTAAAAACTTGTGGTGCCCGTGTCCTTTCCTGGAAGACCACTGGGCAAATGTAGATGCTTGGCTTGCCCTTTCTCCTGCCTGGTGATCCCCAGCTGTTTGCTGGATGAAGTCTGTGTCTCTGTGTCTCGGGCCTGGCCCTTTCAGATGAGCTTTGGACCTTGGTAGAGCTCGGACAGAGGCTGACTTGCCTCGGACAAGGAAGAGAGCCAGTAGGAAATGGCACCAGAGTTGCTCTTGCATCTGCTCTGCCTCTTCAGTCTTACTTTACTCTTGGCTCTTCTCAATCCCATATCCATGACCCAAGAGAAGGCAGTATTTGGGCTGAGCTTGTGTCCTGCCACCTGCTTCCAAGGAATGGACCAGTTTGAATTGGGGCTGTATGCACCCTCCAGTGAAGGGAACATCTTGGCTTTGTGTTTCCACGTTTGCTGTAGGACAGGACGGATGCTGAGGGATGTTTTCTGCAAAAGATCTGATGTCCCCAGCTCCATACAGTGTCTTGTCCCAGGTTTACAAGCTTGTATTGAGTTTGCTCTCTGTTGGAACAAAACTGAAATTTCGAAACTCTGTTTTTATCTATTTCTTAATGTAAAACAACTGTTGGTTCAAAGGCTTTTTCTTTTGCCCGGTTAAGCTTTTTATGAAGCCAAGGCTCTGACCATTTTTATTCATTCAGGGTCCCACAGGCCTCTTTGCAAGAAGAGAGCAATTGAGATTCTGCTCACCTAGGAGCTTCCTTGTGCCACCTCAGCTGGAGGGATCAGTTTGTATTTCCCCTCCTGAAAATACTCGCTTGTACTTGGCTGCATACTGTCTGCAGTGCAACGAGCTGCTCTCTCCCACACCAGGGGTGGTTTAATGGAAGTGATGACCTGCAGAGTGGGTAGGAGTCTTCTGCTGAATCAATGTGGTGTAATGTTTGATAGGAGAATCCCGGCCTCTTTATACAGGAGAAGCGGCTGGTGCAAGGCTGTACACTGAAGCTTTCATGAGTGCCAGGTACGGGGAGGTAAACACAGAATCACAGAATGGCAGGGGTTGGAAGGGACCTCTAGAGATCATCTAGTCCAACCCCCCTGCCAAAGCAGGTTCATCTGGGCAAGGTCACACAAAAACACGTTCAGATGGATCTTGAAAGTCTCCAGAGAAGGAGACTCCACGACCTCTCTGGGCAGCCTGGGCCAGGGCTCTGTCACCCTCACAGTAAAGAAGGTTCTCCTCATGTCGAGGTGGAACCTCCTGTGTTCCAGTTTATGCACATTTCTGCTAGTTCTATCACTGGGCACCACTGAAAAGAGACTGATTGCTCCATCTTCCTGACGCTCACCCTTCAGGTATTTATAAACATTGATCAGATCCCCGCTCAGCCTTCTCTTCTCGAGGCTAAACAGCCCCAGGGCTCTCAGTCTTTCCTCATAGGAGAGATGTTCCAGTCCCTTAATCATCTGTGTAGCAAACAAAGCTTTTCTTGTTTCCTTTTAGATGATTTGGAGTAAAACCTGTCCAGAAACTTTATCCAGGATAAACAGCCTTCAGCCTTGCAATTATCATTATCAGTGGGCTTCAAATGGTCAAAAGGTTGAGGTGATGTCACGACATACAGCTCTTGGATGAGAGGAGCTGTGCTTTCCAGACCCCTGCTTAATGGCAGCTTGCTGTCCTTCTCAGCTGGAAGAAAATCTGCCTTTCTCCTTCCACCTACAGACACTCCCCTTCCCCCAGGCTTGTCGGGATTTTTCCTTGAAGATAACAGCTTCAAGCCAATTAAGAGTGTCTGAAGTGGATAGAGCAGACGTCGCTGTGTGAGACCGCAGTGCTTTTAACCACTATTGTTTGTTAATAAAAATAAATTGTGGGCACCAGGGAGGGAGGAAATCCCACAGGATCTTAGTTTTCTCTTTTCGTTGCTTTTTCCCCACTGAGAAGTGAATTGTCACAGCCAGGGAGGCTTTTGGCAGATGATGTCGGGAGAGTCGTGCTGGGATGGTTTGGAAGGGTACTGGTCCTGTAATCCCCTTGCATGCCTGCCGCCCATCTCCTCGGCTCGGCCGCTCTGTGCATAGTGTAAATAATTTCTTATAAGCTTTGATGCCGGGCTGTGAACCGGAGGGGCTGAGGCAGAGGCAGAGCTGGTGTTCCCTGCTGGGAGCGGTCACTTCTGGCAGAGGGATGGGGCAGCCGAAGGCAGCATCCTTTTTGTCATACCGTGAAGCTGGCCAGAGCCCGTCTGTCACAACTCCGTGCTGCAAAGCATGGCTCGGGTAGCTCTTCCTGGGATGGAGAGCCAGGGTTACACCAAACAGCCCTGTCAGGTGGTCCTAGCGCTGTCATATACTGAGGGGTTTTGCTCATGGTGCTGCGCAGGTCCATCACGGTGTGCATCTTGGTGTCTGTTCTCTCAAGAGCCGTGGGACTTTGCTGCTGTGGAGCTTGAAGGCTTTGCCGTGCCTCACAATGCCCAGTGACGGGACAGCAGCACACGGCCTGGATCCTTTGTGTGCCCAAAGGGATTTGCTACTGTGGTTGTACTGGCAAAATCTCCTAGCAGAGAATTGGCTTAAACCCTTTCCTAGAATAAAATAAGCTGCCCCAACAAATGAGTTTTAATGCTATCGAGTCGATGTCCATAATGGCACTTTTGTAAGCGTGACTCGGAGGGTGCAGGTGGGGTTTTCACACTCGTAATTCACTTTCGCTGTGCCAATAAGGCTTTTGAGTATTGACCAACCCTGGGGGGCTTGATAGGTCGTGTGACAAGCCTGCGGAGGAGCAGATAATTGAATGGAGACATCCTGTGACTCAGCCTGAAGCTGTAATTGCAAAAGTCTCTGTGCGTTCACAGGTCTGTGGTTGATAATGCTGGGGAGAATCGGGCTTTGAGGTAGCGGAGTCTGTATGTAGCTTGTATGAGGCATTAGGATGGGTACATGCTGCTTTTATCTCCAGGCGATGATATGAAAAGTTGATCAGGCTTTGCTAATGCTGGGGAGGATTGAGAAGAGTGAGACGAGAGAGAACTCAGGATTGTGGAGAAAGTTAAAGAAAATAATCCACGGGAATGAGAAATGTCAGGAATACATTCGTCCTTCTGCTTCACTGCCTCCAGAATTCTTTTCTCCTTGAAGTTTCTTGCTTCTTTTTCTGGAAGTCACGAAGGGGGAGGAAAAAAAGAAAAAGAGGGAGATAAAAGAACACAGCTAGGAGGAGAAAAAAAAAAAAATAATCCATTTTATGTATCAGCTGAGCAGGTGTTTATCACTAATATCACCTTCCCTTGAATATCACCTACTCCGGGGCTAACTGAATGACCCTCATGGAGCGGTGCCGTCGCTGTGGTGTGATGGGGAGTCGGAGGTCCTTTTATCCCCCTGACAACTGGGGAAGAGAGATACCACTGGTCTGTCTCTCACCTCAGATGAGTTCATCCCTGGCAAGGCACAGCGCGAATGTTGTGAGGACAATGCGAGAAGAGGAAAGGCACGGTGGCTGAAAGTACAGCAGGCTATTTAATACTGATGAAATCTAAAAGGAGACATCGTTTTTATAGGAACATAGAAATTGCTAGACTGGAACAGAGCTGTGCTTCATATTGTTAAGCATCCTTTTTTAGTACCAGCTGCTTCCAGAGCAGTGGAAGGAGGCTTGCCCCAAGGGCTGATTCTTCTAGCCCTCAAACATAGGGAGTTAGCCAGTGCCTTGCAGCATGAAGGGCTTACATGCCATCCAAAATCTTATTTTCCCTTTTTTTTTAAACTTTACTATTTTAATTCTAGGTATACATTCTCTTTATAAATGTCTGATCCTTTGCTGAATCTTACTGAGGTTTTGACAGCAACAATACCTAGTGGTAATGATTTACCCATGCTAATTATGCATTTTGCAGAGGAAAACATATTGTTCGTGGCTTTAAATGGAGTGATTTTTCAGTTTAATTGAACTTACATCTCTGTATCCCTGGGGCAGGCTTGCAATTTAGTTCCTCCTCTCCCCCAGAGACACACAGGCAGTTTCTCAAGCCCAGCAACAGTCACTTGTTGGAATGTTTTTCAGGTTCTTTTCCTCTTGTCAGTTCCATTTAAATTCGAGCCTCTCTGCAGATGAAGCTTTGCAAAAGGAAATCGCTCCCTTTGCCTGTCGAAAGAATGAAAAAGGCTCTGTTAAGTTGTTTGTTGATATTTCCTGACAGTTTTTCAGAATTCCTTGCTGCTCTGCAGCTGTTAAATTTGTTGTCTCAGCTGTGAGGATTACTCTAGCTTTGCTTGAGCTGCATTTTCTCACTATTCATCAAGCTTCTGGTGGTGCACAGAAAGATCCATCAACACCAAAGCCACCTCCAAACTGGCATTTGGGTGAAAGTCTGCCTCCCGATTTGCCTGGATAAGGCAGAAGTTGCTGCCAATTTTAAAAGGGTGTTTGTGGTTTCTCAGCGAGCTTGCAGAGGATGGCGTAGGGGTTTTGCAGTAGAAGTAAAGAGAGGTTGCGTGAGGATAAAGCAGACGTTGGGGTTTTTGAAACCCTTGTCCTGGCACTGTCTTCCTGGACCACGGAGAGAAGTGCCGGTGTGGCTGGAGATGCTCTGCCCTGTGCTGTTGGGATGCAGCTCATCTCCAGAGCTCCCCGACTTGCTGGGGCCAGATGTGGCAAGGCAGGTGGCAAACAGATTCTGTAGGGTGGTGGTAGCTTTGGGAGTGTGAACAGAAACAGCAGTGCACCTGGATTTCTTGTGTTCTTGGCAGGTTGGGCAAGGGAGAGAGGAGAGGCAAAGAGGGAGAGAGGAGAGGTGGCTGGTGTTCAGGGATATCTTTGCTATTAGTGTGGCAGCTTCAGGAGAGATTTATTCTATGATTTAACATCTTATTCTGCCTTTTGGCTTTTGCTGTACATTCTAACAATTTTTCTGCCAAAATCTCAAAATATCAGGAAGATGTGGTGATAGCAACAAAGAAGAGCACCGTCTCGCATGGTCATTAAAAATGCATAAGTAGTTTCAGAAGCAAGTTACTTTCTCAGAGGAGTAAATCGTCCATAATTCTGCTTGGTATTTAGAGACTTTTATCTCCAGAGAGAATTCAAAACTATTCAGTATAGTATTGATTTATTTTATTCTTTTGAATTTTCAGAGCTAATGATGAAAAAAGGCTTAACAGAGAAAGAATTACAGAGAAGCCAAGGACCAGCTCATGATCCACCAGCTATTCAGCAATTCATGTACCTCCCTGAAGGACCTATGAAACTCTTTTCTAGCCAGCCCACTCCTTTTGAGGGTAGCAGATTCCGACTGCTTTATAAACGGCTGTCTGTCAACCAGGCTCGCTTGCTATCATAGCACGCTGCCAGGACAATAAAGAGGAACTGTTAATGCAAGAGCTGTAAATGTACAGGCTGATGTTCTTGGTGGAAAGGTTAGTAAAGGAAGCTGGTTTGATTTATTTCCAGCAAACTGTGGTGAGGATCAGCCTGGGATAAGTCCTTTACACATGCACAGGAGTTAGAGCAGCACGTCGCTAAATATCCTTTTTCTCTTCAGTGTTTTCTTGGCTTCTAAGGCTTTCTGCTTTGTACTGCATGAAAGAAGAATGTTCTTCCTTCCTTGCCTGTGTGGAATTTTGGGTTCCACTGGAGCTGATACCTGAGTCGTACCTATGATTCATTGCTGCACCTGGGCAGAAACCATGCTTTATGGCTTCTTGTGGGGAGGTGAGAGAGACGTAGGTGCACCTTGCAGCTCTAAGGGAGCAGGAGCTGTTGGGACGATGGCTAGCTCAGCAGGGCAAAAGTTACTTTGCAACGAAGGGGTTTGAACTGTGTTTACCACCCTTTTGTGCCTGAGAGTAGGAGGAACTCGGGGACTGGGGAGATGGAGAGCACTAAGCCTGAAAAACCTCTTTGTTCCTCAGACTAGAGACCTTGATGTCGGACTAGGAAGAAAAATCCTCTCTCTCCTTTCCCTCTCATCCCATGTCTTGCATGCCAGCGTCTGCTCCTGCTGCTGGGTGGTGCAGGTGTTATGGTAGGGAAGTGTCCTTGTGTTGTATTCCTGGGTGTTTTGCAGGCACCTCCATCAACCAGATGGTTGATGGGCATGGGTCGTAGAAGCCTGTGTAGTTCTGCTGTTTGGCAAGGCCCAAGGTGTATTTCTATTGCTGACAGCTGTTCTTTGGGTTCATGCTCAAAAATCAAAGTACTGGGAAGCTGTTCTTAGTGGTGGGTAATGTGTTAGGTGAACACAGCATCCCTCTGTGCTCCATGTTCTAGGTAATTACAACCCTGCCGTTCACATAGCAGGGCACAGCGGGTTCCCTGTAGTTATTATTTAGCTTTGCTATTAACTCTAAGCTGGTGATGCAAAGGCAGCTGCTTCTCTGGCAATGTCATCATTTGCCTCTACACCAAACCAGGCTGCAAACAAGGGAGGTGGCCTTGAGGTCTTGTCCCTCAGAGCTGAAAGTCACAGGAGCCTTTCCCAGCTGTCCGTAGCTTGCCTGGGGTGGTTACCTGCATACAGTTTGACTCTGCAGAGTCTAAAATGAGAACCACCTATTTTAGCATGGTGATCCCATAGTGCTTTGGCAGAGAACGATGGGGATGTTAACTCCAGCATCCTCCTCAAATGGCAGGCAGGCATTTCCCTGGGCTCCTGCCGCCCAGCTTCTCCCTTGATGCAAAGTGTTTGCTGCTGGTGGGATCGTTGTACACCTGCACGAAGCTGTGATCTTAAAACTCCTTGCCAGCTGCTATGAGATAGATGTTCTGGAGAAGTGCACACTGGTGGAGGAGGAGGCTAGTGAGGAGTGTAGCCAGAAGCTGTCATCTCGCTGTCCCAACTGGAGGAACGAGCTCAGCACTGTAGCAGGGAAACCTGCTTTGGCACTGACATCTTCTCAGGCCTGGCTCTTTTGCCTCTCTGACCTCTGCATGTGGTTGTTTCTCTTATTCTTTCTCATGTTGTATGAGAGATGCTGAGAAACCTGAGTGTTTGCCACTCCTTTGCCTGGGACCAAGCCATACCCCGTGTGTTGGCACTCCCTACGCTCTCCTTGATGAGTGCCATGGACAGTTATGGTGGGAAGGGAAAGAAAGGGAGTTGGGGGGTTGGCATTGAAAGTTTCTGCTGGTTTCTGGTACAAACACCTTTGGATGAGTTGCTCTCATGAGCAAAGAGGTGCCGTGTCTGTGGCTGGCAGTGGGGCCACGCTGGGGAAATCGCTGGGATGAGCAATTGCCGGTTTTCTCGGTCAAGTCTCAAGATGTGTTTGTAGCCTTTCTCTGCCTCTCTAGTAGCCCCTTCTAGACTGCTTTGACCAGGCAGGAGGGGACAGTGGAGGAGGAAGGCGGCAAAACACACCCGAGGTCCTGCATCAGGTGCTTTGCTAGTTGAGCTGTAGTTGTAAATCACGGCCTGGCAGGGGCTGCTCAGGACATTTTTTGCACTGAAAACACACCGAGGGTAGCGGTGCAAGAAGGGAAACAAGACTGTGAGTCCTGAGGAGAGGCTTTGGAGCTGATCCTGAGCATGATGCAGCTCCTTGGGGTGCAGATCTCAAGCTCCTCTTGAGATGCCCCCAGATCCTCCTCTGGCTCAGCAGGGAGGGGTTGGGAGGGAATGTGTGTGTGCCTGTGTGGGACTTCGGTGCTGCAAGCGCCGGTTCCATGGTGTTAAAGTCTGGGCTGTAATACTGGTGTGAGTAAATTTGACGTGATCCTGCTGTTTCGTCAATAACTTTGAAAGTTATAAAGTAACTGCTTCAAAGTGCTCAAATGATACCTTGCTCCACAATCTGTCTCTGCTGCTGCCAACACTTCTAAGTAACCAAGTTACCATGCACTTAACCTTTTAGGGCTTTTCCTCCCTAGGCCTTATGCTGTAACTCCCACTAAAAAAAAAAGAGAAAATTGCCATTGCCCTCCTCCGAGGTGGCTGATGGTATCCAGGTGTCTTTTGGCAGATTCTGCTATTTAAAAATGTGTTGAGCACACAACGTCTGAAATCGGGATGCTCATCAAATGTCCAACGGACACTTGAGCATGGGGTCCCTCAATTTTTTTGAACTGGGAGAACTGGGACTCAGAAGGCAGGGCTGCTGGTGGGAGCTTCCCAAGGGAGATGTGATCCAGAACAAGAACAAGCCGCGTGGGCTCCCCGGGTTACCTTTGCTTCTGTGGCCACTTTCTGCTTCCCTTCCTTGTCTGCAAAAAGGGGACAGCTCCTCTGGAGAGTGCTGAGGCAAGCTGGTGCAGGTCTAAATGTAATCTAAAAATAGCTGAATTGAAAAAATTGGGAGTAAAAAGCTACGTCTTTCTCAAACAAAACTCCTGGTAACTTCAAAGGCAGATTAAAGACTTTGCCTGTGTCAGGACTTGAATATTTGGCCCAAGAATTAGACAAATGGAATAGTGTGAGAATGTTTGCCAGAAAATTGGAGAAGGGAGAGATAAGGTAACAGATTAAATACCCAAAGTCAGCTTTTAAGGACATTGCTGCCTGTGGAGATAATTTTATCAACTTGAGGAACAACCATTTCTCCTGTAAAGTAAAATCTACCATCTACATAGCTGCTTAAAATGGTATTGGTTAAAAATTTCTTGAAGTCTGCTGTGGAACAACCAGTGCCACTCTCTGTACTAATGATATGCTGGTGGATTTTCCACTTAACTGCTCTTCATTTTGCCAGTGTTTGGAGTTTGAAAGTTAGACTTCCGTGTGCTGGGAGTGGTGTTACCTTGTAAGAGGAGAAAAAAATGGTCCTGCCCTTGGTCCCATCCTGAATTCTCTTGCATGTAACAGGAGGGGGAGAGGTGGTGGCTGTCGTGGGGCTGGAGCAGTACAAAGAAGTGATTTCTAATTTGGTGGCCAAAGACACTCTCTGTCTCCCATCCCTCGATTATGTTTTGGTATGAAAATGTTTTGTCCTGTCCTAAAACCAGAAGTCAGTATGGTATTTTAAGTTTCAGACTGCTTTGAGTTAAAAAAAAAAGGGGGGGTGGGGGAACTTAGAGATGTGACTCAATATTGATTTCCGCTTGTTTTTGTGGAAATGCTAAAAGTGCCAAGATGAAATATTACGAGTTTTCCGTGTGTTGCTTTCCCATTTTTTTGTTAGAAGCTCTGTGCCCAGTTTGACTCTAATTCCTGAATAATTCATAGTCTGTAAATAGCTTCCTCGTCCTCCTCCTTTGCTAAATAGACTCTTTGTCCCAAGTGCTTGGCAAGCTGGAAGCAGTGTCATCCTGCTGAGTTGCTGGTTGGAGAGCCGAGGTGGTCACGGTGCCCTGTGTTCTCTCTGCAGAGTTATGTCATGCCCAGACCACCACAGGGCTCCATGAGGATTTATAGAAGATGCCCCGTGTCTTGGCGCCTCTGGTGCTCCTTCTGCTGTGGCTAATGAAGGTCGCTGCCAGCCCCCATTCCCTGAGGATCGGTGAGTACAAAGCTTGCTCTGCCCGGCATTTAACCATCCTTCCATGCGTCGTTTGGGCCTAGAAGTGCTTGGACAAGGTGACCGACTAGATAATCTCCAGAGGTCCCTTCCAGCCCTACCATTCTGTGGTTCTGTGGCCGGGCTCCCTGGGTTCGTGGTGTGCTCCCTGTTCAGGCTGGGCCGAGGCACTTGAGCTACGCTGTCCCACCTGCACGTTGGAAATGTTCTCTCCTTCATCTTGTAAATGAAATGCACTTTATATTGAGTGTATGTATTTACATTGATTTTTATGGCGGTAATTTTTCCTGATGGGAATCTCTTTCTGTATAAATTTGAAGCAAAAGCCACTCCTCGAAGAGGTGCCAAGGAAAGAAACATGCTCTCTCCTACACCCTACCCCCCGTGATGCTCCCCTGAGCCCCACAAAAAATGGAAATCGTTCTTTCTCACAAATTTATTTGTCCTCACGTTGAGGAGCAAGAAGCATTTAAGCCCAAACTGAACCTAGTTAAGCGGTGCCACAAGAACATTAATAACTCCAAAATGCTCCATTTTTAAGAGTCCTGTGCATTCAGTCTCCTTTGGGCTTTATTAAAAAGTGTTCAGGAAGAGGCACTGTCATCTTTGCTTCCTGCCTGTGCGGATTAGGGAAAAGAAAAGCATCCTGAAACCTTGTAATGAAGCATGCTTCACAGTATGGACACTTTGCTCTGTTGTATAGAAGGGAAACTGCTTTACCTGACTGTTCTCTCTGGAGCTACTAGCTGGTTTTATTAACTATTTGCTGCAGATAAGAAGTTAATCTACTCCTGTCCCCATTTGCAACTTCCACAGGTGACACTTGAAGGAAAATTACTTCTCCTCTCTGCTGCTGGAGCATGGAGCAGCTTAGAAATATGGCGAGGGAGGGTCTGTGCTGGCAGGAGCCTGGGAAGGGTGCCTGGGTGTTTTATGGCCCCAGTGTCCGTGATTCATGTGGAGCACCATGCTGCATAAGTCTCAGCTCCGCAGGCTGCATTTCATGGTGATGGGCGGATCCTCCACTTGAGCCAGTGCACGGAGATGGTCGGTATTTTAACCAAATGCTGAAGGGGAAAGGTCCTTTGTTACGCCTTGTGAGGGAAGTACTGTGGGTGCTTGGGAGTGCGAGGGAAAAGGGAGCTCCCCGGGTAGTGGCAGCACTGGGCTGCAAACGGTGTGTCTGTCCACCTCCACAGTGCAACCGAGGCTGAAATGAGGAGGTGTTTAAGAAAGGTGGGCTGGGCTCTTGTGTTCCTGGCTGAGGACTGGAAATGAAAAACTGTGCTGCTCTGCACTGGGGGCAACTACCAGGTGGGGTTTGCTGCTGCCTTCCAAGTCTCAGCGTGGTGCATGCTCAGGGCTCCCTAAATGGAGGTGATGGTGGCTACTGTGAGGGCAGTGCTGACCCCTGAGGGCAGGCAAGAAGAAGCTGGAGCATCTGTGTGTTCACAGGACACAAGGACCTGTGGTGGTGGAAAACCTGTCTCCCTCCATCTGTCCAAATACTGATTTTCACAAAGGCCTCTAGTGATAGGACTGAGGGGTAATGGGTTCAAACTGGAAGAGGGGAGATTTAGATCAGAAATTAGAAAGAAATTCTTTACCCTGAGGATGGTTAGACACTGGAACAAGTTGCCCAGGGGGGTTGTGGATGCTCCCTGGAGGTGTTAAAGACCAGGTTGGACGGGGCTTTGAGCAGCCTGGTCTAGTGGGAGGTGTCCCTGCCATGGCAGGGGGATGGAACTAGGTGATCTCTGACATCCCTTCCAACCCAAACCATTCTATGATTCGTGATTTTGTCTTCTGTGCCTGGCATCCACTGCTGGGTAAAGGAGATCTTGGCTTGTTACTGGGGCCTGAAGGTGTATCCAGAATAGAAATTACTCACATGCTTGAACACAGGCATGGTTGACATGTCCCAGTCCCACCATCTCATACAGGCACACAACTCTGTGCCTCTGCACTTGGCAGAGACGCGTGGTGGTGAATAGCTGAGTGCATGAGAGTTAAATACAAGCATCTCCTTAGCATGGCGTACCTGCAGAGGCTGAGGCTGCAGTGCTGGCGCTTAGGCTGCGGAGTTACCCAGCAACAGTCTGCTGGTGCTTTGGTCTCCATCCCAGAGTCTGCTTCACCAGTGGTTTTCAAGTCTCTTGCACTGAGGTTGTGCTCCCTTGGACCCGTCTTTCTAGTTTTAAAATCCTCCTACGTTTAGGAATTCTTTGCTTTTGACTTTCCTTTGCAAAAATAATGGGACTGCTCCAGACACAGCTGCTCTTAACATGCACCATCGCTACCTATTCCAGGATGGAAATGCTGGATTTCCTTAGCCTGAACAGGGCAAGGCAGATGGAATCTGTTGAATCCTTCTAGGACTGAAGAACTCATATTAGGATACTGCAAAGGCATTGTAGAATTCAAGATTTCAAAGAAGGAGTAATATTGTTGAGGGAATAGGAAGACACTTTGCTGGTCTTTCTAAAATGCGCTGGAGGTCATGGCATCTATGCCAGATAGTACCAAATATAAGAGTGGCCAGAGACCCTGCAGTCAATTCACGGGTTTCTCCAGCCAACTCCTGCCTCCTGAGAATGGGACACAGCAGTCCTGACCTTGGACCCTGCTGATTCCCACACATGAGCCTACAGCAAGAACTTACAGAGCGAGGTGAAGCTCAAGTAGTTATGTTAGTATATATCTACTGCCTTTTCTTTGCTCGTGGCCTCAGAGCTAAATGCTCTGAAAACAGGGTCTGAAGCAGATGGGCAAAGAGCTGAGGAGAGGTTTGGGGTTTTGGTTTTGTTTCTCCAAGACGTGGGTTTTTTTTAACAATATATCTAGCAAAAAGAAAAGTTAATAAAAATAAAGTACAAAATAAAAGGAGACAAAAAATACTACTAGCAGCCCTGAAATCATTCCCAAATGCATGCTTTTGGCAACGCAGGGAGATATGTTATCTAGCAACATAAATCAATGCACTGCATAGAAAAGGAAAACAGACCAGCACGATCATTTAAATATTCAAAGAAAGTGCAAGCGAACATTTGAAACAATTCTGAAAGCCATCTGGTAACGGACCGCTCAAATGCACAGTTAGATGATTAGTGATGTGAGGTGAACGTAGGCAATGTCATGTCTGAGTTCTCCGGCAAGATGCTAGAGGAGATCATTGCGGGCTGCTCTTGGCTTCCAGGGTAGGAGGAGGCACGGTGGTGCTGAGTCAGGGGGACTTGGCTTCTAAACTAAGCACTGAGCTTCCCTGCTGCTGCTTTCTTGGGGTTTCTGGTGGATCTTGGCCCTGATTTTTCTCAGTGGAGTTTCTAGGCAGCAGATTGTTAATCTTTGAGTGGCAGGAAGTTTTGTTAGCCTGGACGGGACCAGCGGTGAGTGTTGCATTGCAGTGAGCTTGAGAGGCATCATCTATGCGAAGAAGCAAGCAGAATATAGGCTACAGGATGGGCTTCCCTGTGCCTCTGGCATGCACAGGAACAAGCTGTGGACTATCATGTGCTCTATTTCTCTCCTTGATACTCAGGAAAACACATTAGTGCAAACCTTTTTTTTTCAGCCTTTTTTCTCCAGCCTTAAACTTTGTGTATTCTCTTCTGATCCCATTGTGGAGAAAGTCTCCTGGTTCACGTTGCTCTGGAGACCTTTGTGGGGAAAAACTGACTCACATGTTATCCAAATAGCATCTTTCTAAGAGTGTCTTTTATTTATCGGTGAACTCACCTGGTCCATCTTGCTGAGGTGTTATCTCCCTAGATCCTCAAAAGCTGATTGTGGTCAGGGGATGAAGAAGCAGGCAGGAACGGGCATGTTCTCAGAAGTTTTCAGAAGCTCCACTAGGTACATAAGGAATTGCTTCAAGACATCCTGTAGCCCTTGAAAGAGGTGATGTATGTCCTACCAAGATGTCCTGGGAGCAAAACCCAATAGCTGGTGCTTGCCCAATGTGTTCATCCACACCCAAAGCACGAAAGACTTCAGGTCCCAGTGGCAGGCAAGGAGGGTGGCTGGTGCAGTGAGCTGTGAGCCAGCATCTTCCCTAGCTCTGGATTCCTGCACTATGTAGTACCTGAGATTATATCCCAGGTATATATCTGGGGCTGTAGAAGTAATTCTGGGTTTGGTTTTTGGTTGTTTGCTCATGCTCAATAAAGCATCAGGAAATTTACTTATTTACTGAGTTCTTGACTTGGCTGTAGAGCAGACTGTCAGAGCCCTAAATGGGTATTCTTTTGCTAAATTCATTGGGTGTATTAGCAGCTCATTTAAAATTCATATGCAAGCCAAAGTTGCAGTTTATACATGGCGTTGCCCTAACTAGCAGGAGGCTCAGTAGCCCTGATATGTGATCTACCGAAGAACTCCCGATGGGCTTGTGCTGGTGAGTCGTGTGTGTAGTGAGCTCAGGGCCCCGTAACTCCACGGTGTGCTGCTGCCCTGTCCGACCCCGTTTGCACGTTGGTCAGTTTGAGCTGGAGGGCTGAAGCAAGGGAGAAACACCACTGAGCACTGAAAATGTGTAAGGCAAAAATGAATCATAATGGCAATGAACAGAATTGGGGACCATTTGTTCAGCTTCCCCAGCTCCCAAAGGATATACATAATTCTCCTACAGGCACTGCAGAGAAGAATCCCACAAGGCAGGATGTTATTTAACATTAACATTTTAAGGGGTGATGATGAAGGTGCAGGCAGTCCCCTGGATGCTGCAAAAGAAAAATGGCCATGCCAGCCCTGGTGAGCAGGTACAAATGCTTCCTCCCAGGGGTGCAGCCCGAGATGAGGAGAAACAGGACTGTGCCCTTTACAGCAGGCAAGGAGAGCTGTGGCTTTGTGGCAGGTTGGCTTGTGCCAGCCCCAGGACCCTCATATTGTGATGGCATCTGGCTGGCATGGCTCGAAACGCTGCTTCTCTCACCTGCACCGTGGCAGAGGAGCACGTGTAACCAGGCAGACAAACTCCTTTCCTCATGCACTGCTGCTTTCTGGCATATCCAAGGCCTTTGTCGATGATACCAATGCAACTGCAACAAACCGCTGCCCACCAGCTTGCTGTTCTCCAGAAACAGCCTCACCCTGGCTTTGAACCCAGCAAGGTTGCTGAGATCAGCTGCAAGCAGAGAAGCAGTCTCCAAGTCTCACATGGTGGTGTTGCTGGAAATCCTTCCCAGTTGTCATGGCCATTAGTGTTTAAGAAGACAAAGCTGCTGGCAGGGGTTAGGTGGCTCTCTGGCCAGCTGTCCCACCAGTGGTGGGAGCAGAGGCATTGGGCGCTCCTGTGCAGGAGCAGACACAGCTAATGACACCTCACCAGAAGGCAGCGGACTGGAGGGGAAGAACCGGGCTGGAAACAAAGCAGGTTCTTGAGACACGTGTGATTAGCAGGCTTTGCTCTGTGTGGCCCTGTTTTTAAAGGAGTAAAAAGAATCCTTAAAAATCCTTAACAAGAAACCTGTTGCCCATCTCCTGGAGACCCTGCCCTGGGATGTGGACCACCAGCATGCTCAGCTCTTGGCACTGGGAAGTGCTACTGGGTGCTTGAGTTTCACTCATTTCTGTTCCCTGCTTGATTCATGTCTCGCTGGGCTCATTTCAGTTATAGTACGTAGGGTTTGGCCTATATTGATTTCAGTTCTTTGAAACCGCTTTCACATTTCATTCAGGACTTTCCTACACTCTGAGAGTCTGAAGAACTAGAGAACTATGCAGGAGGAGGAGAGGCACCCACCTCTTTGTTGATGCATGACTTAGTAAATTTGTCTGGCTGAAACAATATTAATATTTCCCCCAATATTGAAAAGGGCCAGTTAAGTTCATTAAGGTGAAGTAGATTCATAGTTATTTGTCATTTGCTGCTGAAGAGTGGCAAGAGGTAGAGGAAAATACAATATTCATTTGTTAACCATTTGCCCTTTTAATTTTGCTTTCATTATTCTTCTAGGAGAGTGATAATTTATTTATGTTTTCTGAGCTACATGCATAAATCAGCTGCAGAGATGCCAGGCCCTTTCAGCAGTGCCTTGTCCAGACTTGCCCTTTGATTCTTTGCAGCTCTCCCCAGGTTCTGCTGTGTTACAGTGCTGGGAAGAGGTGCTACCAGAGCCCCAGCTCCCAGCCACACCTTACCTGTCATGGAATCATAGAATCATGGAATGTGTTGGGTTGGAAGGGACCTCTAAAGCTCATCAAGTCCAACCCCCCTGCAATAAGCAGGGACATCTCTAACTAGGTCAGGTTGCTCAGAGTCTCATCAAACCTGACCTTGAATGTCTCCAGGGATGGGGCCTCCACCACCTCTCTGGGCAGCCTGTTCCAGTGCTCAACCACCCTTATATTATAGACTCCAGGTGAGGTCTCACCAGGGCAGAGTAGAGGGGCAGAATCATCTCTCTCGATCTGCTGGCCATACTTCTTTTGATGCAGCCCAGGATGCCATTGGCCTTCTGTCCTGGATGATCTTGTAAATGCAACCCATCCATGGAGGCTACTTCCTAGATAAAGGAGGTTTTTTCAGGAAAATGCAACTGAAGCTGTTCAGAGGGGCTGCACACTGCTGGTGACTGCTACCATCCCTTATCTAACTCATTCTTCCCTGAAATAACCAGGTGAAAAGTGGTTTTCTTGAATGCTTTTCATGTTGGACACTGGGGCAGAGCGTTTGGGCTCCCTACACATGTGAGGGGCTGGGATGTGAAGGGAATGTGGTCGGTGGGTGGTCACCGTGTGCAGGCAGGGGCTTGCACACTATTCCCAATGGCTCTGCAAGTGCGAGTTTTGGTGGGGATGGGCTGGGCGGCTTCTCTGCCTGCAGAGGAAGGAGGCTCATTAACACCATTGAAAGTGCAAGTGAAAACTGCGGGAGGAAAGCAAGCGCTTGGAGCGAGAGAAAGCGAGTGGGAATCGGGTTGAGCTGCAAGTGAGTGCTTGAGTGGTACTTGGAGAAGGCCTGAATCCCTGCTTCATTTTGCCTTGATTTTAAACAGCGAGGGGCCTCTTTGGTACACTGACTGAGGCCTGGATACCAGAAAGGGAAGGACTGATGCTTTGAGGTTTCTACATGGCTTGCATGCAATCCAAGTCAAATGCATTTGGCTTAAAATGGACTGAGCCGCACGCTTCAGGGAGCCTTCACGGGAGAAAGAGGGGCTTGGCACAAAGCAGGGTGTCCTGCCCTGCCGTGGATGGCTCTGCAGGAGAAAGGCATCCTTGGGATGTGCCAGGAACCCAGAGCCTGGGGACTGCCCTGCTCCCTGGGACAGGCGCTGCCCCTTGGCTCACCGGGCAGGTCAGTGTGTGAGGGGTGCGTGGCTCTCCAGGCTCTGCTTTTGCCATGTAAAGCATAATGAGCTCCTGGTCTACAGCGAAGGAATCCAGCACCACGATAATATGAATAATAAATAAGAAGTGGATTTCTATGTGAGATCAGTGCTACAGGGCATGGAGCGGGGAGAGGTGTGGATTCAGCGAGAGAGACCGTCTCTTTACGTGTTTGGCACCTCTGTGGCACAGTTGTTTTTACTGATCTGCTCCTGTTCATTAATGCCGGAGAGTTGGGCTCCGTTGTACATCCCAAGAGGCGTTAAAGCTTTGTTCTGATTCATTATATATCCACATACATATTATATAGGTATAGATCTCTATGTGCAGAGCATCTGGAGGGGAAAGTCAGCTGGTAGTTATGGAAAAGAGCCATGTTGCTCAAGCAGGAAATCAGCATAGACCTCTATTTTTTTATTTTTTCATTTACTTGTTTAATGAAAATTATTTCCTCCCCCAGCACGGGTGAAGCTGTGATGTGCCTGGGCACAGCAGCCAGCTGCTGTCCTGCTTGTAGACCTGGAAGGTGACTGGGTTCAAAGCAGTTGCTAATTCAGCAGGAAAAGGAAATTTTAAAAATTGTTTTTCAAGGAGAGGAGGCAAGGAGAGAGGGAGTGGCCACTGGAAAGGTCAGAGCTATTTGTCCTACAGTCATGGTCCTGTGCAGTCGCAGGGAGAGCGGCAGAGGGTGGACATGGATAGGTGCATGTCCAAGATTTGGCTTCAGAGGTCTGATTCTTTTTCTTTACTTTTGGTCCTGAACGTCGAATATTTTCCCTGAGCCAAGGATCAGGATCTGAGAGCCATATAACCTGTTTTATATCTAAATACTATTACTGCCCCTGGGCACCACTTTGTGTATTTAGCTGCTGAGCCGTGTTTAATACCGATCTTTTTGTTTCACAGAGCGAAAGCTAGTCATAGCTCCCTGTCATTTCTTTCATTATTTTTTCATATATATATATGAATAAAAAAGTCAATTACATGAATGAAAGATGCTTGGTTCCCTGCCTAAACAGCTGCCAAAATGAATTCCAACTCTGAGCCAAACTCTGCAAAGCTGGAATTTCTGCAGAAAGCTCCAGTGTGGCGTGAGATAGGTTTGTGCATTAATCTGCATTACAGATTACCGCTGCCCAGCCCCTCGCCCTTGGCTATCTGTGTGGGCAGTTGGGGAAGGATGGATTTCACACACTCTATGGTGAGCTTGACTTCACTGCAGAATAAGCCTGAATTAAATATCCTTAGCAGAGCCTTGCTGGAGTGAGTGCCATCACACTGCAAAGCAGTGCTCCCTTGATAGGGCGCAGCTATCTTGGCAGCTCACAGCACCTGAAAACTTAGTGCCAGCATCAGCAATATTTTGAGCTTTGAATTTGTTCCTCCTCATGGACCAATTAACTTGCGTTTAAAGAGCCACCTGAATTGAGCAGGAGATTTTTTTGGATGTGGACACGAGCTGGGTTGAGTTACAAAATTGGAATAAGGAGGCAGGAGAAGCAAGCCCTCCATGCAGGAAGCAGCTGCTGGTGTGGGAGGGCAGAGAGAAGTTATAAAGCTGACTAGAGAGGATGGGGCACCTGTGGAAACATGGCTGAAGAACATGGTTGCTTGCTTTTAGGGAGATGCATATCTGTAGTGACCATGATGTGATTTGAAGGTCGTTTTCAGGAGATGAGATGGAGGATGGTCTTGCAGATTAAGGCAGTGGCCCAAGTTTCTAAAGGTGAGTTGGGATAACTTGCTGTTATGACCTTTCTGAGAAGGCAAGCTGGAGGATGGCAGATGGGAGGAGGAAGGCAGCAAGGCAACTCCAGCTTGTAGCAGTTTGTTGGAGCAGAGCTGAGGTCTTCACGCTGTGAGGGTAAGGTAGATTTTCTTTCTGTTTGATGTGATATGCCTTGTGCTCAGAGGTTTATTTCTCGTTTTCCTGCTGCGTAACTCTTGGCAAGTTCACTTGTCCTTGCTCTGTAGGTGGGTGGACTGCAAGCTCAGAGGCCAGCTCTCCTGGATGCAAGGTGTGCAGCACGCAGCTCAGCAAGGTGTTTTAATGCCTTCTTGCTAGCATTAGGCACTGCAGGGCTCTTGGGCAACCTTCCCAGAAAAGGTGCTTTTGACCTGAAAGGGCACTTATCTCAAGTGCCCCTCTGCAGCTAATTGCTTGTGGCTCAGTTTAAGATAAACACACCCCTGTAAAGCTAAAAGCCCAGATTGTCCTGGCTTGGATTCAGAAGCTTTAGCTCTTGGTATCCAGATGTTTTGAACCTACAGTGTTTGAAAAAGCCTCAATCTCAGAAGTAGAGAACAACCTGCTGACAAAGCAGGTGGGACAGACCCTGGCTCCTGGCGTGCTGCTGGGTCCTGCGCAGGGCTCCAGCCCTTGTGAGGAGCAGGTCCCGTCCTTCCCTGCAAGGCCTTGCTCCTGGCTTTGTGAGGGAGAAGAGGAGCACAAAGACCTCACTGTGATGAGATCGAAGCTACCAGCTGAGATTGCTGAAAAAAGTGCTGAGGAGAAAGGGAAGACCTTGAAAGAATGAATTTTGCTTTCCTGCAGGATGCTGGCTGTGAAAACCACAGAGCTGCAGGCTGTGCTGATGGACAGGAGAAGCAGTGTGCGTGTGGGAGAGAGGGGGCAACACTCAGGGCACAACCCATACCTGGAATAGCTGGGGGCAGGCAGGGCAACGGTGTTTTGTTTGTTGCTGGGAAAGGCTGATGGTGTGTTAGGGTAGCATCGTTCCCCAGAGACCATCTTTTGGGTTCTCACGTGTGGAGGGGAGATGAGTGCAGGAGGCCTGAGAAGTAGAAGGTGAAGACCATGGCTGGAGGAGAGCTCCTGAAATGAGGAAGACCCAGGAGATGCATGGAGGTGGGTGCTCATAACCATGGCTGGTAATGCCTGAGAGCAATAACCCAGAGCATGGACCACAGGGCTCTTGGGCTAGCAGAGACATCCCTGCAGGGAGGGACATGCAGAACCTGGTGCTCACAGGGCTGGGTGGAATGAGGGAGCTCTGTGGCCCATAGATAAAAATGAAATGGTAAGCTCAGCGGGCAGAGAAACAAAAAAACCAGATGCTCATGTGTCAGCAAAGAGGTGGACTTGAGCATGGAGTTAGAGGGGGTGATCTGCAGTGGAGGAGCAGCTCAGCCAGGCAGTTGCCAGCTCTGGCTCGACCCCTGCCAAATGAGGACTGTGAAAGTAAGAAGGCTGCAGGGAGGGATGGCTCATTTTCCCAAAGACACTGCTAATGAATTCCTCTTGCACCTCCAGACACTGTAGGGGTTTGGAGAGACTGAATGGAACTTTATGTGAAAATGATGGCTGAATGTCAATTCTGCTGTCGGAGCCAATTTGGGAGCTGAAAAGTGCTAAAAGAATTAAGATTGTTAAATGGAAATAAGTCAACTTGGTTGAGATGAAATAGGGTTTAAGTGAGTGAAATTATCTGTGGATTACCCTGATTAGAGTACTGCCTCGTTTAATAAACTGAGTTTTAATCTGCTGCTGAATTTTAATCTGAAGGAAAAGCTTAGCCTACGGGTGTTCATGCATGTGATGAAGGTGAAGGACTGGCTGTGCCATCATCCTCCAGAATGGAGCCACGAGGATAAAGGGGAGGTAATAGTTTGCCCATGAGTGCTTTGTACTTTCAAGAGGCTCTTGTTTGCTGCTTCATAAGTGACTTGATCTTTGTTCAAGCTTCTTGGGTAGTTCTTCTCTTTTTGACGCTTTTTCTGGTTAGGTGATACCTGTTCTGGATACCTCGTGTCCCCAGGAGCATTTCTAGCGTAGGGCCATGCAGCACTTCAGGCTTCCTGGGTAGATGTAGCCTAACCTGTCCTTGAGCACTGCGGAGGAGTGCTGCAGGGCAACGAACCCCTGCTGCATTTAGGAGGGAAAGAGAGAGTGCTGGAAATCTTGAGGGCTTCAATTTTATTGTGAGGAGAGAGTCTCATAATTATTAATGGGCGCTGATTATCCGCTTCTGCAAGAGCAGATCTGTTGCAGAAGAGCAACGAGGTACTCTTAGCTAACTTTAGCTGGCCACCTGACTTAATGCATATGTCACCTGTCATCTTGCATGTGTTTCTGACCTGTCGCTCTTTAGTGATAGTCATGAAAGCATAACTGCTCCAGATGCTTCTAAAATTGTCCTCAGAGGGAAGGATCTTGAAGCTGAGCAGTCATCTTTCGGCACTGCAGGACTCTGCTCTTGGCTGCTGGAGCTGGTACCTGAGCCCAGGAGGTTATGGCATGCAGGATAGAGGAGAGGGTCTAAATGTGAGGTATGAAAGGCTAATGCACAAAGAGGGATGGGGCTTGATTTTCCTCTGTCCTATAACTCTGAGGTTTCAGAGTATCTCTTGTCCTGTACTTGGAAAATTCAAGAGTTTCCAGGCTGTTTTCAGACCGTTTTGAGAGAAAAATCCATTCCAGAGTCCTCGGTGGGTTAGGAGTCTCAGAGAGGATGCAGGAGATCCAGGATCAAATTCCAGCCCTTGTAGGAGCCCATGAGTAACCTGTCTGGGTTATGTTCCTGTCTGTTCACTATTAGATCTTTGGTAGCCCTTGCTGTTGTTGTCAGGACAGCTAATATCCCTGGCTAACAGGCAGAGCTGAGCCATTGCCTGCCAGAGCCCTCCCACCTCTACTTTTGCCTCTTTTTCTGGGCCTATTCTGACACCCTGGTCTATAAATGCTGAACGTTCTTGCATCTCATGCTGCTAGAATTATGTTCAGGGAGGAAATTAGAGCTGGGATAACAGGAAGAAGGCAAGGAAGGGGCTCTGTTTGCCCATATATTTTTCTCTAGCTGGGAGGATTGCTGTTCACTACCCTGGGTTGTAGCACAGGGCAGACTCACTGGAGCTGTTTCACATGTGCCGTGTCTCTGGAGCTATTCCTGGTTTCATATCGTAGAGGTGCAGGCCAGAATGGATGCCTGAGATCTAGCCTGAGGCTCATCCCACATGAGCTTAAGACTTCTGTGATCTTCTTGCCAAGCCCAAGGGATAATGGAGTCTGAAAAGTCACAATGCGACATCAGCTTGGGTTTGTCTGAGGTTCTCCTCATTCATTACAGATTCCACCCCCTTCCCAACCCTGATCTGTAGTTCTTCTGCGTGGCAAGAAGAATCTGCTAACCTCTACCTGATAGGATCCGCTGTCCCATCTCAGTGCTCGAGGGTTTTGTAGTTGCCCTCATCTTACAGAATCTGTGCTTATGGATGTGTGTGCGTGCACGCCATGGTGTTCAACAGCATGTTTGATAGCCTTCACCTTGTAGCAGATTTGATTCACAGGCATCTAATTTGACTGTGGCAGGATACCCCTAATCACACTCCTTCATTAGCCCTGCAGAGTGGTTTTCTGGTCGCGTTCAGCTGCCCCACGCACCTCCCCATCTGACCAGCAGCAGAAGTCCGTTCTGTCATTTGGCTTTGGCACTTCAGAACATTTTGTTCTGCATCCCTTGCACAGGAGATAGCTTGGCAGTTGCAGACCTTTAGCACTTAGTATCTGTTGCGTTTCTACGCGTTTCAGTGGCATGTGGCATTTTTTGGCATGCTTGTTTCACTGGGGGCTCTGGTTCAGTGGGAAGAAGTACTTTATTATTCCAGGCATGCTCAGAAATACCACCATCTTAGCAAAAGAACGGCTGAGTTGGCAATGAAGTATCTTGCAGTACTTGCTCAAAGTCTTAGGTATCCCTAAGGCCACCCAAGATGCCTCGCCAGCCCCAGCTCTGGGGCTTCACTGCAGAAGCTGGTGTTGGGCTTTTGGGGCCAGGTGAGGCTTCTTGGCTTTGCCCGGGCAGCAAGCAGTGCCCCAAGCCTTGCAGCTCTCAGCAGAGCTTGCCTCCAAGGCCCCAGCATGACCAGTCTTTGAGAGTCAGTGCTATGGGATAGCTCCTTACCTGGTCTGGCAGAAAGCAAGCACTGTGGTTGCTCAGCTTGGCATGACTGAGGAGCATTATCAGGGTAGGACAGGGATCTAAGCACTTGGGTTTTGGAGCAGAAAGCTTGTTTTCATTGTAATGGCTGTGGTTGAAAAGCCTGTTCTTCTCTCATGCGTTTAAATCCCATGGAGCTTCTCGTTAGGAACAAATGATGCCTCAGGCAAGTGGAGCTATAGAAAAGTAATCTTTATTAAGCACCCTCAGTGGTCAGAGTTACTTGATGAGCTCCTGAGTTTTATTTGCAGGCAGCTTGGGTTGTCATTTAGCAGGAAAGCACTTTGAACCCCCTCCCCTCCACAGATTACTGTTTTCTATTTCTGTGTAGTTTCAGTCCCTACAGCCCAGCAAATACTGCTGGTAAAATTATTGGTGCTAGGAACAAGACAAATGGAAGGGACTGGGGGTGCATAGGTCAAGAGCATGCAGCCATGCTTGGAGAAGGGGATACAAGGTGCCTGCAGCACATCACAGGTTGCCCCAAGCAGGACGAGGCACAGCCCTTTCCATGGGAAATGGTGTACAGAATCCACAGATGCGGGAGCATCTATGGGAAGTTCTGTCTCTGGATGTTTCATTGCTACATATTTGGGGCAGGAATGGCCACTGGGAGATTAGCACGTGCCGCTGGAGCCATCCTCTGCCTCTCCGTGCTGGCAGTAAGCTGCCCGGCTGGTTGTCTTTCATCTCTGGCCTCTGCAAGTTCTCCACAGGTGACAGAAAATGAGCTATGAAAGTAAGCTAAAAGGCCAGGGAAAAACACATTTAAAACAGCATCCTGACAGATGTTTTGCTTTCTGCTGGATAGCTAGAAGGGGAAGGACAAAAAAAACAGCTTAGCAAAATAAAGCCAGCCGTGGGGTGTGAGCGGGGAGCTGTTGCACACCTCGGCTGTGTAGCTAACCCTGATAGCTGCCTCGGGCTCTGCTGCTGCACGGTGCTGGATGGGATGTTTCTGGATTGACGTGGAGGCAACCCCAGCCTCACCCTCTGCCTCGGCAATATCAGGGCATCTCAAGGTAAGTCCAGGGACAAAAAGGGAGAGGGAAAAATTAATCTGTGGCCATTGTACTTGGCTTTATGAAAAGGAAATGAAGCGAAGGCAGAAGGCTCAAAAGTTTGCCTGCATCTGTCTTATCAAGCATAAGAAGCTGACACAACGATAGAGTCATTACAGGCTCCTGTGTAAATACAGACCCCTTTTTTTTTTTCTTCCCCATAACATATCTCATTTACTTAATAGCCTCTAATTGCTCTGGAGGAGCAGTCACTGTTTATCAAGTAAGAGCCTCTTGGTCATGTCAGCCAGCTCTAGCATTCATGGTCTGTAGGAACCCATTGGCATCAGAGTAAGTGCCTCTGCAACATGCAGCAGCAAGGAGGGCTCAGTAAGCCTCTTGCACAGAGGTCTCTCGGCAAATCGTAGAATCATTTAGGTTGGAAAAGACCTCTAGGATCACTAAGTCCAAATGCTTTCAGTCCCTCAAGCTCTGCACTGTGATGAAGACCTTTTAGGAGGAAGACATTTTCCATGGCACTTGGGGCAGCTGTGCATTGCAAGCTAGAGCACAGGAAGTTCCACCTCAACATGAGGAGGAACTTCTTGACTGTGAGGGTGACAGAGCACTGGAACAGGCTCCCCAGAGAGGTTGTGGAGTCTTCTTCTCTGGAGACTTTCAAGACCCGTCTGGATGCGTTCCTGTGTAACCTGCCCTAGATTCTGTGGTCCTGCTTGGTGGGGGGGTTGGACTCGATGATCTCCAGAGGTCCCTTCCAACCCCTCACATTCTATGACTCTAAGGCTCTGAGCTGGGCATGGTCCCTCTGCTGCCTTCACTTCTGCTCCCCATTGCGTTTTTGGATGGCAAACTGCAGCAGGCCAGTGGCTATTGGTTGTCCTGGGACTGTCAATTTTTATTGCAAGGAAATAGGAAACATTTCCAGGCATTGGCTAGCAGCACAGAGAGTCTTTGAGCAGAAGTTCGTGCCACTAAGCATGCTTTTGAAAGATGTGTTCTGACGCTTGGGGAATTAATTAACCTCAAAAAGATGTGGTGGCTTGGTTTAGAAGAACACTGGCTTTGAGAGTTTCCTCTCCTGCTAGTAAAACAAGCCGCCTCTAGCAGGAGGGATGGCTGCTTTCTAGCACTGAAAGGTGAAGGGAAAACATAAATAAAATAAAATAAAATAACAACACAGCAAAACTCCAGAAGAAAGGCAAGAAAGAGCATCTGCGTGACTAACACCCGAAGCCCTTCTGCAAAACAGTCATTTGCTGAATATAGCGGTACCCTTGCGTCTTAAATTTCCTGGCTCTCTTTATTCTTTGCAATCCTCACCCCCCTATCTGGAAACTATCCAGCATTGTCTGTGCTCAAAAAGGAAGAACTGGCTCCTGTGCTGAGCTGCCCGAGCTGCAGCCAGCACCTGTGGGGAGCTGTGCCACAGGTTACCTGTCTGCTGGCTTTTCTGCAGCCTTCCAAAGGGAGAGCAGAGCAACCAGGAGCAGGAGTTATGGGCTGCGCATCCTCTGCTCCACCTGCACAGGTCAGTGCAACCTGGCAGGGCCAAAGCTCGCTGTTCTCGGGGAGCTGCCGGAGTGCCGGCTCCGCGGTGAGACGTGATAGTTCACGGCGGTTCGCTCTTGATCTTTGGAAGATCATTGCTTCTCGGCTGGTCGTGTAGCTGTCTCTACTAGAGCTGAATTAAGCAGGTTCTCCAGTGCCATGGAGTGTCACTAGCTTCCCGACCAGAAGTTTCTGACCACCAGGGACATCCTTCCCAGTTTTGCAGAGGGGGTGAATTTTGCTTTCAGTTGCAGAAATGGAAAACACGGTGAAATGCGTGAAATGAAATGCAGATATTACTTTTTCTTGCACCTCCCCTCCCTTTCCCTTCTGATTCTAGCAACAGACTTCAGCCGAGTGTATACCTGGGTTTTGAGACATCTGGGCTGTCTGTAAGATACAGCCGTTTCCAGGAGAAATGCCAGGCTCTCTTTCCCTTCTCAAAAAATATCTCTCCTCAGGTAGTGAATCTGATGTATTCCGTTAAAAGCTGAAAATCTGGAAATGTAAAAATATTAGCACTGATTTTCTGTATTTTTTTCTAGCCAGGGTGTCAGCGCCCGAGTGGTGAGACCACGTGGATTGCTTGTTGCACAGGAGAGTGTGGCTCTGAGAGCAGCAGGGTCCGATAGCTGTGGTTCTGGTGCAGGGCTCTGCTCCTGGCCAGCTTTTTTTCTTCTCTTTGTAAGCCTGGGCACGACACACACGTGCTTTAGATTTCAGTCTCAGCTAGCTCCTCTGTTTTCTGACCTATAGAAGAAAATAGCCAGTAATTATTTGTTCACTTTGTGCAATTCAACTGCACAGACGCGTCCTTAGAAAAGACAGGCTAGGTGATTAGTAGAAGAGGTTTATTTTACTTTGTTTCCCTGTCGCATTGCCTATGAATTCAGTAGGGTGGGATTTCTCGATTTGGCCGTTTGTAGGAGACCTGAGCCATGCTGCTACATGAAATCTGTAAAACAGGAGTTCCTCGGTGTGAAGCAGAGAGATGTTGTGAGGTGACAAGAAGACAGCCCGTATGTGCTGTATCTCCAGCGCAGGACCTGGCCAGTCCCACCAGCCTTCACTCAGCAAAGCACTAACACGCTGACGGGTGTGGATGGGGCTGGAAGGCTCAGTGCTGGCTGAGTTGGGTTCCTCGTTCCCCACGTTGCTCCTCAAAGTTAATCAGACCCTGCTTTGCACTGTATTTCCATGAAAGCAGGAGAGTACTGAGCATCCTGCTCAGCAAAAAGCCCTCTTTCAGGCTGGGATTATTCAACTAATCTTGTGATTATGGTGATAATCCCCTTTGCAATGGTACCCCTCTCTGAGGAGCTCTTCCCACAGGGACTTCCAAGTCCCAAATCGCATTTTCTCCTGATGCTGAAGTGCTCTGTATTAAATTAAGGCTCTCTCAAGGATCAGAGGTGCGTGAGTCCTCTGGTATTTATAGCTTTGGAGTCTTTGGTGTATTGTCTGCTGCCTTATTGACCTTCTTAGGGCTGGCAGTAGGGATGGATACTGAGAGGCTCTCCTGCTGGAGAGGAGATGGCTTTCCAAGGTTGCACCCACGTCCTTGCAGCAGAGCTGGAGCTGACCCACCAGCGCTGGGCAGTGTCACACCCTGGTCAGTGATGGCTGGGGCCTGCCAGCTCGCTGGCTTCTGAGGCTGGATGTTTTCAGATAAGATTTTCCGCTGCCTCCGAGGGCAGGCAGGGAGGTTGTGGGGGCAGCACTGCTCTCTGAGCTGTGATCCCTTCCCAGGTACTTGGCGGCAAATAAATATTTGGCTCACAACTCATTGGAGGTGGCATCTAACCAGATGTGCTCTCACTTGGTACGGCAGGAGATTTATTTGGTTGTCCATTTATAGCTTATTATTTTCTTCTGTCTCCCACCCCCCAACGTAATAGCAGTTTGCTATACACCAGGGTATACATTTTCTTCTGATTAAGTGCCATTTAGCCGTTGGCTGCTTGCTTATTTTACTTTTATAGGCACATTTACAGCAGCAGAGACAGAGGCACAAGCGCCTAGGAGCAAGGGTAAGGAGAATGGAGAGTCACAACAGCTTGATTAGATTGGATTTTAATAAAGTTTCCAGCTAAGCTGCATCACAACTATTCCTCGCAGCGGAGATGCTGGGGGTGTTGGGGTGGCAGAACTTCTTCCCTGGTGGGACAGCCAGCGGGACCTGCGCTGGAGCCAGCTGGAGGCTTCTCATGATATTCTTGACCATTAAGGATGTCTGAGATCTGCGTAGCTTGGAGCTAGTCTCTCTAGGGTGAAGAGCGATTTCCCAGCTTTCGGCAGCTGCTAATTAGTTGGAGATGATGAGATAATTTATAAAAATTAGGAGCGATTTTCCTCATTGTGCTAATATCGCTTGGCAATAAAACTGCTCTTTTAAAAGGGTGACTTTTCTCTAACGTAGGGATCAAGGCTAAAAATACATATGTGTGTGTATCAGTAGAGTAAGAGAGTGTGCTTCTCAACCGCACGCGAAGAGGCATTTCAGGAGTTCATTCGAACCGTAAGAATGAATTCAAATTGAAATGCAAATTTCAGTGTCGCTCAGAGCGCTGCTTGGAAGAAATGTTTGATCGTGTCACCTTGGTGCAGGGCAATAGAAAAATCCTCTCCGGCATGCTGTGGAAGGAGGCTTTAACGTGGAGCAGACAGCTTGCATGACGTGGGGGTTTTGGCAGTGAATCAGCAAAAGGAAGGTCGCTTTGCTCCCCTTTCCCAGGAGTGACAGTGACTCACTGCCAGCTCCTAACGTCACAGGGAGCAGTGGGGATGGTTCCGAGTGGAGCGTTTTGTCTTTTGTGAAGAGCGCCTGGGGGAAGCAGGATGAAGAGCGAGGAGAAGACGGGGAAGCAGAGCAGCAGGGAAAGGCTCAGCACCCAGCGCTGCTTATCCAGGGGCTTCCCGTGGCTGTGGAGTTGAGGTGCAATGGTGGGACTCATTCCCAGTGGAGGAAGGGTGGGATTTGGTCCCCATGTGTTGGAAAGGGAGCCCTGTGCTGTGGGATTGCTGCTGGACCTTCACTCTCCTCATGAGCCTCAGGCATTGTTTGCATCTTCAGCTGCTCTAAGAGCAAGCCGAGCCCTTAAGCGTGCGCTTTCCTTTCTGGCTGGTCCAGCGGGAGCTGAGCAACAGGGATGTTGCTGTTGCAGTTGTTTGGAAAAAGACATTCACGAGGCTGAAGAATGAATTTTCCACAAACTCAGGAGGCCTCCAGTACTCCATCAGGTTTCTAATGATTTTGTCACCGTGTTAATCCCTCAGGTGAGCGGCAGCATTTTGATATCAGCAAACAAATTACATTTCCACATAGATAACCCAATATGGAGTCAAGCATGAGAGCAGAAAACAATTCATCAGCTTCTAATGGGGCCTGCAGATTTCAAGCAGGGCCGGATGCAGAAGGGAGCCCGTGTCTGGGGCAGCCCCCTGCAAGCCCTGGGTGTACCAGGGGGGTGTCTGCATGGGACAGCTCTACAAGTGCATACAGGTAACCTGGTTGGACTTCTGGTGATGCCCAGCATTTCCAGCTCAGATGGAACACCCTCCGTACCCCTTGCTGTACAATGTTATTTATAGTGAGAGGCAATGTCTGCACTTCAGAGTTTACAGGAAGGCAGATTAGGAGCAGAATGGAGAAGGTGGAGAGGATTGGTTGTTCTGTGCCTCTCCTGGCAGGAGAACCAGAGGCCGCTGGATGAGGCTGGTGGGAGCTGTGCTCAGAACAAAAAAGCAGGGTGTTGGTTTTGTGCAACAGGCGATTGATTTGTTGAGCTCAAAGGATGTTGTGAGTACAGAAAGTTTTCATAGATTTAAGGGGAAACTGGGTAAGCACAGTGAAGAGAAAAGCAGTTAAGAGTTATTAAATATATAAACAACATCAGTTTCAGAAGTTTCCTAACCTGAGAGTAGCTGAGGGCTGGGAGGCTATTAGCAGGAATTATTGCATAGGCGTTTGGTTTGACAGTAACATTTGTTCTGACGATCTAGATATGAAGCAGAGGCACAGAGAAAATGAAAGGAATTGCCTGTAGCAAGCTCTCAAATTAGCACCTCCATCTCCCAAGTCCTGGTCTAGCGTACTGTCCATCAAGAGTGAAAGGTGTGGAAAGGGCTGTCGGCAACACGCAGCGGAAACTTGTGGAAAGGGCAAAGCAGCAGGGACCAGGGGACGGGGATGGGTTTGGGTGCAGCAAGTGGAAGGGGAGAAAGGTTGGCTGTGTGCAGATCATGTCGATGCTCTCCCAGTGCTGAGCTATTGCTGCTCTGAGCGTGTGATGGTAATTGCGTGGATCCTCCAGTGTGCGTGCACACGTCGGGGAGGAAGCAAGACCATGCGAGCATGAAATTGCCTTCCAAGCTGGGGGAGGATGCTGGAGGGTGAGCGTGTGTGCATGGAGCAAAGCCCTGAGTGTGCATCGGCGTGGCAAAGGGCAGGGTCCGCAGCCGAGGGCAGGGTGGCGGTGAGCTGGGACTGGGTGTCCATGTGTGAAATGAACTGCAGCAGAGCAGGCACAGGGGAGATATGCCCAAGGAACAGGGCTGGCAGCAGCTGCTTGCCTGCTGGAGCCAGACAGCGAGGTGTGCCAACAAAAACAAAGTGCCTTCTTGCTCCAACCGTGGCAGGAATTGCTGGGGGACTGCGCTGCTGGGGTGTTTCTTGGTGCAAGCAGGGCCCAACGTCCCTTGGGATCCAATGGCTGGGATGACACAGAGAGGCCACGCACCACCAAGGCTCGGCCAGCACACGCTGCACCTCCATCACGGGCCACAGAGCCATAGCAACCTCTCTGGGCCACATAGGCAGTTGCAAAAGCCCACAAAGCCTTTTCACAGAATCACAGAATTGCTGTGGTTGGAAAGGATCTTTAAGATCATTGAGTCCCACCGTTATCTGTCTCTTCCAGGCCACTTCTACACCATACCCTTGAGCACCCTATCTGGATGGCTTTTAAACACATCCAGGGATGGAGATTCAACCGCTTCCCTGGGCAGTCTGTTCCAGTCCTTGACAACCTTTTTGGTGTAGAAGTTTTTCCTAATGTCTGACCTAAACCTCCCCTGGCATAACTTGACTACATTTCCTCTTGTCCTGTTGGTTGTGGCTTGTGAGAAGAGACCAACACCCACCTCCCTACTCAACAACCTACTGCTTTCAGGTAGTTGTAGAGAGTAATAAGGTCATCCCTCAGCTGCCTCTTCTTCAGGCTAAACAACCCCAGTTACCTCAGGTGCTCCTCATAAGACCTATCCTCATGACTTTTCAACAGCTTTGTTGCCCTTCTCTGCACCTTCTCCAGAACCTCAATGTTTTGGAGGAGGTATTTGCATGAGCCTAGCACTGGAAATTGCTGCTTAAAATTATTCCCTGGTTTTGTAGAAGAAGAATTAAGCTCAAGTTTGTTTTTTCTTACGTGGAACAAAACACTCTTCTCCCATTTCTGCAGCTGCATGTTCATTTCTTCTTTTTAATGCCATCCTTAAATATCTTCTTCATCTCTAAGTGATTCTCTCTTGCACTTTATGGTGCTCTCCCAATCTCTCCTACCCTCTCCATGTGTCAGTTTTAGTTGCCGCTTTTCTAGGAAAAGCATGTTATGTTCCTTCAACCTCTATGTAGATGTTGACACATAATTCTTTCCAGTGTTTTATTAGCATCTCTTGGATCCCTTCTAATTTAAACATCTTTGGGTTTATAGTTTTGGGTGCCTTGCTTTATCTCTCTGTATATTCACACAGAGCTGTGAGCACAACCTCATTGAGACTCCCATCAGGAGGACTTATATCCTGGCCTAATCTTGTCCATGATATGCCTTTGAATCTTTCCTTACTGCAAGTCCTTTTCTAATTTGGTCTCTCATACATCTTTTCTTCGACCTTCTTTTTCAAACCAGAAGGGTTCTGATGGTGTTGCCTAAAAGCTGCACGGCCTCAGGGTCTGTGTGTGGGCAGCTGGGCAGGACCTGGACAGGAGAGTGCCACAGCAGAACTGAAGTGATGGGACAAGGTCTGTGGCTTTCAGCTGTGGCTGGACAAAGCAGAAGAAAAAAAAGGTGAAGCAGAGAGACAGCAAGGAGGGAACCAGGCCGTCTCTTGTTAGCAAATGATGCTTGCTTTTTAAAAAGAAAGACAAAACATCTCAGTCCCCTTGCCCTTTAGGTCAATAAAATGAACACTTAGTGATGGCTGAACCAGAGACTCAACAACTTCATTACATGTGTAAAATCAATCGCCATTATCTAGCTCTCTTTCTATTGATCCATGCTGCAGTATGTCAACATGTTCTGGCAGATGGCTACGAGCAGACCGTGGTCTGCTTAGTATGCCCACATGCTGTTTTGCTGAGGCCCAGTAGAAGACGCAGTGAACAGACTGGTCTCTTCCTGAGGGGTCAGACCTTCCTTGGGTCCTCCATCTGGGCTCCCTGCAGGTGACTCCCCACATCAGCACACGGGTGAGCTGCTGGGCAGAAGGTGTCCTGGAGCAAAGCGGCCACGAGCGAAGCAGAAGGGTCAGCTTGCGATGCAAAAGGCCACGCAGCCCTGTGAGAAGGGCTGAGGCAAATTTGTAGCTTCCAGACTCCTGCTGGGAGCCTTGGATGTAAATGACAACATGGCTAATAAGGTCTAATTGGCTATTAAAGGGGGAAGCGGTCCCAGAGATGGTAAGGGCCAATTAACCCTGGGAGCCAGGAGCATGACACTGTATCGCTCGGCGGTGATGTGTGCATGAGCCTTTTGTAAATGGAGATAGGAAAGGAGCGGTGGAGATCCTTGCCAAAATCCTTTTAAAATAGCTCAGGACATTTCAGACATGCAGCAAGGTAAGTGCTCGCTTGCTTTTGTAGCAGACTGGAGTCTGGATTAGTGGCTGACTAGCGTGGGCACACCCAGCGCAGATCTTACTGTAGCCCCATGGCGATCAAAGGAGCCCTAGTGAGATGAAACATCTCAAGCACTTTATTTTTTTTTTACTATCCACTTAGCTCTGAGGAACTGTCAGCTGTATCAGGTGGGCTGGAGCCACGGGGAAGCCTTATACCGGCGAGTTGGCACGTGTTACGAGCACAGCGTGGTGGGCTGTGGTTGAGGCTGGTGCTTGGTTAAACCCAAGGATGGTCATGCAGTTGGGGACCAGGAGGGAGGCAGGTCTGCTCTGGCAGGAGTCAGGCCTTAGAAAGATGAGGTCGTTTTTGAGCAGCCCAGTCCAAAGAATCTTGAAGTCAGCAGGGGACTGTGGGCGGCTCAATCAATCATTCTGCCTCAAAACCTCTTCTGAGATCAGGGCCGTGGGGAGCTGGTGTTTTGACACAGACTTGTCACTAATTGGAATAAACAAATTGTGTCTAATAGCTTTGTCCTCTAATTGATGCCAGTGCCTTCACATTAAAGGAAAATGAAGATATTTAATGTTGCAAAGCAAGCTACCAATTTTCACAGTCTATTTTTCTGCTAGAGGTGTGCAGACAAAAAGTGGGAGTGGATGGATTTGACTAGGAAATGGGACCTGACAGTCTCTGCATAATGTGGGCCATGTGACATATATTGGAATCGATTGTTTTCCATATCTTTATTGTATGAGTCCGGCCTTGTGTGTTGTTTTTGAGATGATGGTCTTCCTCTTGTTCTGCTTCCTCCCATTGATTTTATTATTTCTCGATGATCTTATTATTTCTCATTTCTGCATTGTTGCTGCTCTGAACTTTGGCCATTCTTGTCTTCCAGTGAGTTCAGTCCAAGTAGGAGACGAGTTCAACAGCAGGGCTTAGCTCATGGACTTGGAGGAGCAGCAAGGCTGATATTGTTCATCTTCTGCTTGGCTTTTTGCATAGTATAAGGAAGAGACCATGACTGTAGGGTCTGCCCTACAGTAGCACACCCATGGTTTGGCCTGTTCCAGTGAAGAAATAAGACAGATGGACTGCTAATAGCATAGTTCTCACTGTAGTTTTCCGTGAAAAGCAGAGCTGAGCAGGAGGAAAGCGTTGCTGTCCTCATTTCCTGATGATCCCCAAGGACACTTCTCTCTTGTTGTGTTCAGGAAGCAGATAGAAAGAAGATCTGGTGCTGACCTCAGCAGTATAAACAGAACCGGTGAGCTTCTTTAGACCTGTCTCTAACCATCTTTTAGTCTGTCTGGGTGATGAGATTCCTATTGATGAGCTCTAGTTTACACACCTGCTGATTTGGAAGTGAGCTGGCCTGAGCTGGAGGTCCCGTTCACAAGATCTAGGGTGCTGGGTGCTGAGACCTGCTTCAGCCACTCGTGGACAGGGACCAGCCCCCCAGGGTGGGGGTCTGCCGAGCCCCCGCCATGACCCTTGAGTTTTGGGGAGAGGGAGACAGGGTTCAGAGGCTGCATTCTGTCTTGACTCGGGTACAGAGGAGACAAAAGCTTCTTTTTAGCCACATAACCTGAAGTGCTTTGCGGAAATAATTTCTGTTACCTTTTATCTGCCTCAAAGGAACACTTAAAAAATCATCCTGCCCATAGCGGGTAACCTGATGAGTCTAATTTAGTGGTATGAAAACACAGCCACTTGGAGCTTTCCGATCCATGTTCTGGCTAATTAGATACGCTTCCCCTGTTAGCTTTTGCCTGCTGTGCAGTGTTGCGTGTGTTCAAACACCCTATCAAGAGCAGGAGGTGTCTATGTGTGCATTTGGGCTAATACGTTTGTGGAGGTAGGAGTTGGTATTATGAATTGTCAACCCAACAGGAAATAGGATGTACCATCTCCAGATGAAAAGGCGGCTTCTAGCTCGCTGGTTCCCCAGCCCGCAAACACCGTGTGGGGGTAACATCGCAGTCTGCTTTTCTCTTTTTGGCTCATGGTTTTATTTATTTTGGTAACCTGTGTTTGCAGGCAACATTGGAGAGGTTCTGAAGGGAGGAAGGACCATGTTCTCTAAGTGGAGAAGGGGTTGGGGGTTGCTTGCTGTGGGTGGTAGGAGGTTGTGGAGGCAGAGTGAGGATGTGAGCGTGGCAGGACTCCGGGCTCGTGCCTGGGTGGCAAACACACAGCAGCTTTGGGTCACTGCCACTTCCAATCAGCGGGCAGAGGGGATGATGGCATCCCATCCCCGGGAGATGAAGCCATGCACTGGAGGGGACCACTCTGGAAGGGCGGCTGTAACTGTGCAGCCATTGCCTCTAACCTTCCCGGCATTTGAGTTACAGCTGTCAGGGCGCGTTGTGTACGGCACGGAGATGGAAAGACCGGAACGGTTTGTGTGTGTCTGGATGCAGTGTGGGCTGAGCAAGAGCTGGCCATGCAGCGGGTACAGCTCGCAGGTCTGGGTGGCTAAGTAACACTTCCATGCCTGGGGCTGACACTTTGGTGTCTTTCTACCAGCACTGAATTGATTTGGAAAATAAACTTTGTTAGAGGCTTGCTTGTGGAGAAAGGTGGACCAATTTTTCTTAGGAGGTGACAAAGCTGCTGGTTTCCCTCCGGGATGGAAAATGTTCTTTGCGGTTCAATGCTAGAGGGGTAAGATAGGACCTCAGAGCACCCAGGAAAGTTTACTCCCTTAGCAACAGATTGTTTCATGTCTGCTTATGGATGCCACGAACGCGTGTCCTGTCTGCACACACACCTTCTAGCACTAACATCAGCTGTGGGGAAAAAGGCAGAGAAATTCAACAGGGTCTGGCTGAGGTTTTCACCTAGGCAGAAAATAAATTGGCTGCTAATGCTATTCTCTTTTCTAAATTGGCGATGCCTGGAACAGGGCCAACTTTCTTTTTCTTTCTCTGGGAGACATCCATTGCTTCTCCAGGGGAATCTCTGAGGGGACCTGGGAAAGAAGATTGGCTTGTAGTTGTAGTAAGCAGCGGGATGTTGCAAAGGTTAATTGCATCCAGCTGAAGCGCTACTGAAAGCCAGCATTTTGAGATGAAAAATGACTGCAAAGCGGAATCCCTGGTGTGCAATAGCCTCTGCCCTAGACGTGCATGCGTTCCTGCCTCTCCTTCTCTGTAGGGGTGAGCGGACACATCATTTAGGTGCCCGGGCAGCAGCTTACAATCTCATACATGTTGATACCCCAGCTCTCCTACGGGTAAGCATTCATACGCTGATGAGCCTAAAAACATGACTGGTTGTGCCTCTAATGGCCAAGCACATGTTGCAAGTTTTTGCTTCAGCGAAATCTGATGCGTTCAAAAGCTGCACAAATCTCTTAATGAAAATGAGACCGTAGCAGGAAGTCTAAAACCAGACAGAAAGCTCTTTATTGACCATCGGATGCTGTTTTCGAAAGGATGCTGCAGGTGGCTGTTTCTGTGTAGTAAAACATGTAGGGTTGGTCTGTACGTGGGGTTTGTTTTGTTTTTTTTTTTTTTTCAGACAGTTAAGAAGCCAATAAAGTTAAATTGGTAGAGCTGTCTGATGTGATTACAGCAAGATGGGGAAAAATGTGGTTTCATTAGATCTTGTTTTGAAGTAGGAGACTGTCATTTTCTGATGGAAAACTGAGATGACAGGGAGTGCTGGTATTTGAAGTGCCTTTTTTAAGAATGACCCGCTCTGTCTTTTTGACATCAAACGTATGTATGCAGAAAGCGAGCTCTGGTTTATGTTTTTTTTCTAGGCGGCAAAAAATGGAAAGCTCCATTTTTAGTCTTAAGTTTTCTATCAAGGAATTAATGAAGGAGGGGGGAAAAAAACCTTGGACAAAAATGCTTAAACATATTGTTTATAGCGGAGCTTATGTGCAAAACCTGGGCTTGAGCTGAGACAACAGTTATGAGCAGGCATCTCCCATATAGACCCCAGGTATAGCCCGCAAATTCTAGCTGTGAGGCTGAGCCATGTGGTGATATGCTGGTCTGTGAGATGCTTAAGGAGGAAGGTGAGTCCACTAGTGAAGCTAGCTTCTGGCTACAGACTCATATACTCAGGGTATCCCAAGTCATATACTATTAATGGTAGATTTTCATTGTGGTGGAAGCTCCTGAGTTGGTTGCATGTGCAGGACAAGCCACATGCTTAGATTTGATGCTCCTACCTTTGAAGTTTCAGGTTTTGGGGGGTAGGGGCTATGTCTTGGGGTAACTCCAGTGCTTGACCGCCCTGGAACAAGGAGTTTGAGTTGTAAAGATGGTTTTCGATAGTGCAGATGGTCTCCTTGCCATCAGCAGTTGATAAGAGCTCCAGAATTTGCTTCTTTGGTGCTGCAGGTCTCTTCTAGGGAGAGAGCTCAAAGCTGACACTCGGCTCCAGCCTCGTCGCTTTGCCTCCTTGCTCTAGTATCACTGTTGATCATGAAATGATTCACAAGGACTTCCCACCATCCCTGTGATGGTAATTAAAAGATTTCTAGCCTTAAAAATTCCTTTGCGCTGTTCGTCTTCTGCAAGAAGCTACAAAGTAGATGGGTGTTTATGCTATTAATCCCCTGGTGCACCAGGAGACCAGCACTGGCTGGAGCTGTGCACAGATTGATTTTTCCTGGTGGCTGGTAGGAGAGACAAATGCAATGTCAGATACCTCCTGGTCAGGAGATTAAATCTGGGCGGCTGTGGGTAGAGAAGCTCTGAGGAGGACAGGAGAGAAAAGGGATGGCCCAGATCCCATTATAGCAAAGATGATATGCCATCAAGTGAGTAACGCTGATGGAAAATGTAGCAAATGACTAATGTTGCAGCCAGAGTAATTGTTTGGAGGACTGGCATTTCTAGTATGAAAAGATTTAGGGTGAGCTTTCAGTAAATAAAGGCGAAATTGGCCCTGAAGTTCAGGGCCAAGATTTGGCAGCTGAGATTGGAAGGGGAGAGGGTGGTGTTTTATGCATTTTAAGGAAAGAAAATAATTTTTCAAGCTGTATTTCACTCAACTGAATACCAACAAGAAGGGCTGGACTGGAAAAAAAAATCTTTGTTCCATGGAACGAACGGAACAAGCATCCCCTCACCAGCCCTGGCCATCGAATTCTCCCTGCAGACCTAAAGGGGACCTTCCGCATCCCTGCGGATGTAATCCCATCTCATCATCATTTCAGTCCCCCTTTTTGTGCTGTTATGAACATTAAGTAACTCACTCCTTGGGCAATCTCTGGTGTAACTGGTGGTGCGAAACTGCTTGTGCAAGGTTTTCTGGAGCTCGCTCTGTGCCTGGTGGCAGCAACGGCAGCTTTTCTAAGCAGTGGATACTTCCCTGCGAGCTGGGATTAGTTCATTTCCTTCACAGATGTTGGGGAGCCAGGGCAAGGTAGAAATCCCTTTGTGATGGGCCAGCTTTATTGTAGTCCGTAACTGGGATTTCAGGCTGTCCGGAAGAGCATGTTTGTAGAAAGTAATGATCCCATTTTCTTGCTCCCTTTATCCATCTCATGATCTTTGTGCTCTCTTCTTCAGCAATACCTTTTACACTCGGTTAAATCAAAGTGCAAAGCTCTGGTTATCCGTACGAGTTAGTGACCCTCAAGATGCTTAAGACCAGGGCAAATAGGATGTCATCAAACATCAGCTTTTGACCCTTATTTTTTAAGGGTTTAACACATTATGTGTGTGGATGGGTGCAGACGAAGGGGTTCATTAGTGGGAGAAGAGCAAAGACAAGCTGCTGTTTGGAGCTTTTATAAAGGTCTGTGGAGCTTCCTGTGGCTTCTGGGTGGGCAAGGGTCACCCTTTTCTTCCTCATTTCTCCCCAGACTTCTCTGCCCAGGATTACAAGAGCAGTTTAATCTTGAGGACACAGGTCTGGACGTGGACCTTCAGGTCCAGGTCCCAGCTGTGCCTAAGGCTTTTGTTGGGACTAGACTGGGAATGGGGCCACTCCTCCTGGCTGTGCAAAGGTCAAAGCCACTGGGGGCCTGATACCAAGAGCTCTGGGGATGCTTTGGCTATGCAGAAGCTGGCAGGACAAGAGGGGAAGCAGATGATGGTTTCCATTCAAAGCACACTCTCTTTGCACCCTTTGTCCCTCTCTGCCTGCAGCGGGAAGGACAGATTTCCAGAGCAGGGGAGCTGGCAGGACGCCCGTCCCCCGCTGCCTTTGGCAGCCCACAGGTTAGGAGTGTGCCATGGGAACCTGCGAGCGTGGAGCTGCGCTCCGGGCTGCTGACGCTCTGATTAATACTGCAGCAGAGCTTGTTATGCTGGAGAGGAACCTTTACTCCAGAGACATTAAATATTAATAGCAGCAATAGAGACACAGATAAACAAGAGCGAGTTATAAACTGTTCATTTTGAGGGCATCGGTGTTAACTCTGGCAAACTTGTGTTACAGCCAGCTCGGGAACATGGGCCTAAGGCTGGGGCTACATTAAAATCCCCGGATTTCCACCTGTCCTTAGAGTTCCTGACTGTTTGCCCAGCTCTGCCCTGCAGAAGGAAACCTTCCTACCCACAGTAGGGTTCCTGCTGCAAGTAGCAAGGTCTTTAACCTGACACCAACTCGGTCTGAGCTTCTACCATCTGTGCATTATGTTCTCATTCGACTTCAGTGCATCTGGTCTGTTCAGGAGGTTTTTTCTGCAAGTTCCTAGATAGCTGAAAACTTACCTTCAAAAATCAGACAGGTATCTTCAGCTTTGTGTCTTGTCAGGTCATTATAAACTGTCCAGGCTGGGTCTTCTCAGTGCGTCAGGATGGGGAGGACAGCACAGCACTGCTGGAGATGGTAGGGATGCTTTGGTAGGACATGACCTGCCATGGGCTGGTCTCAGATGGTGCTGAGAAATGCTGTGTTGGCGTCTCTCTTCATCAGGTCTCTCTGTGGGGCACCTATGACTCAGTAACGCCCTTGCAAATGTAGACTATCTTATTTATTAGAAAATCCTCCTGACACATGGTGTTGGTTTACAAACCAGGCAGGGTTCTGCATGTTTAAAACTTACCATGTAATGGTGGAAATGTCTAAGGCTTTTGACAGTATTAGCTGTGTGGGCTGGACAGTCATCATGACACTCCA
The DNA here is from genome assembly GCA_013400335.1 of Eurystomus gularis. Lineage (NCBI taxonomy): Eukaryota > Metazoa > Chordata > Aves > Coraciiformes > Coraciidae > Eurystomus > Eurystomus gularis. Next base: position 379,091 of record VZZY01010282.1, on the reverse strand, counting down.
GGAGCTGGGCATATAGGAAAAACACTAAATATTTCCAGCGCAAACGGAGAATCGGTAACAAGCATTGTGTTTACTACTTAGATTAAACAGCTTTCAGATGAGAAATGATTGTAAACTCATATTTTACTAATGCAAAATAATATTGACTGAATGCAAAGTGCAATCGTTTATAACATATGTCATGTCAACTTTTCTGCTGTAATTTATAATGGATTCTTCTTCCGAAGCAGTTGGAACAGGGGAGACTGTTGCTGGTTAATGTGTCGTGCTGGAAGCAGCCGCATTTTGGTGTTTTTGCATGTTTTTGGGTGCACTTTTGGCTGCACCCTAGTTTTCTGGGGGGGACGCTGGGACCTGGCAACAGGGAGATCAGAGATGTATGAGCCTTTGGGCCAACCTGCCAGTCTGTAAAATGCTTAAGATGCCTCTTGGAACAAGCAGGTCTAGAAACTGCATCTTGTTGAAGAATGTGAGATTGGAGGGAGGGTTCCAGCTCCTCCTGCAAAGTAAGATGATGAAGCCTCGGTTGTGCAAAACCACCTGGACAATGACGTGATCATCTCACAAGGTAACTTGGGAAACTCTAGTGAAGCAGAACCGTGGAGCTGACCAGCTGTTGGCATGCAGAGTAAAAATAATAGTAATTAATGTAAAAAAAAAAAAAACCCAAACCAATCAATGGCTACCAAGGGAAAAGAGAGATAAAATTATCACTGCTCTGCAATCCAGAAGCTGACCAGTGGGGTTTAAAATCCCCTCTTAATAATGTAGCAGGGAAAATCAGGCTGGGAATCTAAAGGTTTAATATTAGAAAAAAATCAGGCAAATAAATCTTTATTTAAAGATTTGCTTCCCTTGTAAGAGAAATATATTAAGTTTCTCTTTTTAATACTATTGGGACAAAAGCATACTTTAGTCATTGGATTTTAGCATGGCCAGACTCGATATATTAAGGTGGTATTTGTTCAGATCTCTTCAAGCTTTAACAGATGGAGAAGGGAAGACGCTGAGTTTTTCTAGTTCAAGACCTAATCCAGCTCTTCATGCTTGGGTTAAAGGTTGCCATTCACGGCTGCCAGTTCAGTCGTGTTGCTTGCAACTGGAGAAAGCAAGGTTGCGTGAGGTGATGGCAACGCAAAGCTGGGAGGCCGTGGGCTCCCCTGGTTCCTGCGCTGCTGGTGTGGCAATTATCTGCCCACCCTTCCAGCCTGAGCTCCTGCACAGTTGCGTGCACGGCATTGCAGCTCGTGGAGCCCCACTTCACAACTGATGGAGAGGCAAGTGTTTTACAGAATCGGATGGCATACGTAGAAACTGGTCCTCGTCACTTCTATTTATGTTATTAATTCACTCTTCTGTGATAATTGGCAATTGCACAAGGCCTCTCTTTTCAGGTTAGAACACTTGTATGTAGTTTGTCTTAACATGATTTATGGCAGCGGCACTTTAAAGGTAATTGAGATTGCTGCAGCAGTTTCTTGAAGAAATTCTGAAGGATGTTTGGGTGCTGGTGGGGAAGGAAGGGTACAAGCCAGCTGCAGTTAAATATCTGACTCCTTTTTTCCTTGCTCCCTGCAATGCTGGCAGAAACATCTGGAGGTCACCTGTGCAGAACACGTGTCTCCACCCTAGAGAGACACACAACCACCTCCTCCTGCCCGGTATAAAACTTACTGTCTTTTCTTGAATGAGACAGCTTAAAAGGGGAAGAAAAATATGGAGCACAGTGTTTGGCTAATGCTTGCTTTCAATGCACCAAGACTTGCTATCATTATTTCTTCCAGGATGGCTTTTGGTGGCATGGTTGGGAGATGGATGGAGCTATTGTGAACATTGTGATGGGAGTTCAGCAGTGTGGAGTCAGAGGGAGAGTGCTGTGAATCTCTTGGAAGTATATTTCAGCCAAGATCCTACATAGGCAACAGATGTTGTACTGGTTTAACGATTGATTTTTATAAATCCATTTCACCCTTGTTTGAATCTGTTGGTAAATTGCTGCTGTTTATAGCCACTGTGGTAACACGTGAATAGCCCCATTTACTGTTAGGCGCTGCACAAATCCAGGCAGGGAGGGAAGCAGAAGTCCTTAATGTCAAACTGTGAGGCACCAAAATAAATGAACCCAATCAGAGTCAGATGGGGTAGAGCATTCACACTTGCTCATGGCTTGAGCTGTTCACTTTGACTCTGGCCAATAGAGCGGAGTTAGATGGACAGAGGCCTCTGCCCACGTTGCTGGAGAAGTCTTTGACATTTCCAGGCTCCTTTGAGAGCTCCAGTGTCACCTTTCTGTGTCCTCAGTATTAACTGGCTCAAGTTATTTGTGCTTCAGTTTACCTTTCTAGGAGCTTAATGTACCCAACCTTTTCTACTTGGAGCTCAGCTATTGATCTCCCCACATCGTCTCCAGCCAAGGAGGGCTGAGCTCTGGCTGCACCTCAGGTGCCCCGTGCTGGGATCTGCTCTGTGCTGCCCCAGGAAGGTGGTGGGACAGCTCTGGCTTCTCTGCTGGCTGTCTCCAGGGCAGCCCACTCCCTCCCCTTCCTTCTGTGAGGCTGGTGGTGATGCCGCTGAGCAATAAATTGGAGTAGAAAAATTGCACAGGGTTGGGTTGGTTTTTTTTGTTGTGTCCCAGAGGACTCAAAGGAGAAAGAACTAGTCCAGGCTTGTAAGGTGAGGAAATTGATGAAAAAATTGTATCCAGGAGACCAGAAAGTCAGAGTGTTTTGTGATCAATCCACATGTAATTGAGGCAGTGGAACAAGAAGAAAGCTGAGCTAGAAAACCTTCTGTTCTTGTCTCCTTTTCTTCTCAGGAAGACTCCATCAGCCAACAGAGTAGGCTTTTAAAAAAACTTTGTGTGAATGTTGCACGCTTGTAGTAAAAAACAAGAATATTAACAATAGCCATGCCTGGAGTCTGAATTATTGTAACACCATTTGTCTTGGTTATAGCAGAATACAACCTGGTGCAGAGCTTGGCTGAAGGGATCATAAAGTTTATGTGGGAAGAGCTGGAAACAAAACAGAAAAAGGTTTCATGAAAAAATAACTAAACCAGACCTGGCTGAGAAGGTGGGCATGCGAGAGGGATGGCATGGTTGTGAGATCTGTAGCAATGCTGACACCTTTTGCTTCTTCCAATGTTCCTTCTCCATGCAGCTGAAACAGCCTGTGTGTGCCTGGCGGGAAGTCACGGCCTCCTCTTATTCCCATCGGATGCAAGGAACGAGCGTGCACCTGGGCTGCGGAGAAACCCGGCGTGCGTAGGACCAGCAGCTTTGGCTCAGGATCTGAGGGGCTTCTGGCAGCCCGTTGGTCCTGCTGGACCTGTACCAAGAGGCAGCAGGCTGGGTGTGGAGGAGGAGGGGACCGAGAGGCAGGGCTAAGCGATGGCATCTGCGAAGCAGTTTCGTTCAGTCAGTGATGCCAAGAGCGTTGGGTCACTGCTGCCCAGCCTCCCTCGCCCTGATGCTTGCTGGGCTGACCATGCCATGCCTGCTGGGTGAGATGGAGGTTTTCAATGAGGGCATCAGTGAGATGGAGAGCGGGAAGGCCCAGCTGTCCTCCCTGCTACACTTTGCAGCGGGCCAGGGTGCAGCGAGCGCTGTCAGAAAGCTGCCTGCGAACGGGCTGCGCCTGTGCCAGGGCCCAGAGCATATGGAAGAGCAGCCGAGTGCTATCCAGCAGCAGAGGAAATTAAAAATGTGGCATGCAGTCAGGGAGCAATGGCTCTGGCGTGGGGGGCAGCCAGGCCTGTACTGGTAGTGCCGGCTCAGTACCGAAGCCGTGCCTTCCGCGGCTGTGCCGTGCCAGCCCCGCTGCCCTGCCCTGGCAGGACCTCTGCACGGCGGGCAGGGAGCTGGCACCGTGGGGACATGGTGCTGGTGCCTGGGCTGGTCCTCATGGCTCGGCTGGCAGCGATGCAGGGGGTTGCTTTGGTTTGTGCTGGGGTTTTGCCCTGCCCGAGGCTGAAGCGAGCTGGCACCTTGAGCCATCTGGACATGCAGCTCATGCTGTTCGTTTGTGAGGTGCAGGTGAGCTGCCCAGGATTCCATCTGATGTCTGCATCTTCCAGAGCTCTTTGGTAAGTGGTGCCATGCTCGTGCAGCACCTCAGGGAACTGCATTTTGCCACTGCTTTTTTTATTTTTATTTTTTTTTTCCTTTCTTTTTACCTAAGGTGCACGTTGAGCTCCCACTCTGCAGGGCAGACCGTTGGCAGACCCGTTGCGACGGGGTTATTTTAGATGGGAAATAATTTCCTTGTTTGGAGTGTTCTTTTTGAAAGTGGGGTACAGAAAGTTCCTGTACAAAAGCATGGTTTGATTGATGTTGAATGCAAGTCAGCCTTTGCTCCTGAGTTTGTGCATCTTGTTCTGTCTTCAGTGGAAGCTAGAGGCCGTGTAAGCAGGGCCAGGTTCAATGCGAGAGGTGATCTTTGGATGAAAGAGGTCCATTTGTAAAGAGGGGTGGCCTTAAAAAGTCCCTAAGATTTATGTAAGGGAGGAGATAATTGCCTTGCAGCTTCCTAGATTGAAATACTTCAAGGTATAGCCCACAAATTAAATATACTTAATGGAGAAAACCAGGAGTTCTCCCCTGTTCCTCTCCACATTTATTTATAGTTAATAACGCTATGTGCTCACCTTTGGATCTATCCCAAGCTGAAACCAGGCTATAGATTTTGCAGTGCTTTGTAATGGGAAGCCTCAAATGAAATGAAATGTATTTATTTCAAGCACCTATTTAGACAGGCTACCTGGTAGCAGAGATGAAAGAGAAGATGTCATTTATATTTTGTTTTTTAAAAAGGAGTAATATAAGAGATATTTAGGTGATGTTACTCATGTGGTAGCCTCAAACAGTTCTTTGCTACACAGTGGCATGGTGTGATATATAATGTATACATTACTTTTTTTGCTTCAGCCATAGTTTTGTGAATCTATTCTCTGTGTTAGGTCTTCTCTCAGAGAAGGGAGAGGGTAAGGGGTGAATTGACAGTGCCTGAGCTCTTACAGAAGGATTCTTCATTCCCATACAGGGGGGCATTGCCCAGGTCTGGCTTAAGCCTTGGGGTGCACCTGGTGCGTTGGCTTCTCCAAGCAGAGCAGGATGCAGCCAAGGACCAGGCTCTGTTTGGTTTGAAAGCCTCAGCTCCACTGTAGGGTCTTTTTTTTGCTGACATCTTATCCTGTGTTACATGGCTCAGCTGACTGGGCGTCTTGGAAAAAGTATGGGTTTAGATTCACTGCCTGCCTGTCCCCCGCTCCCGGTCTCTGCTTTCAAGAGTTGTTTTTAATGGAAGCCATGGTGGCTTTTGACAGTGAGAAAAAGATTTCAGTTGTGTCACCAGTGGAAGCGAGGAGAAGGGCAGCATTAACCCTCTGGTGACAGCACCTCCAGCAAGGCTGTCAGTCCCACATGAGTCCTAATGTGTGCAGAAGCCTGAGACCACTTCCCTAGTGAAGTCCTGGGACCAGCACTGTACTTCAGCTGGTTGGGATTCGGAGGTGGAGATCTGGTCTAGGTCAACTACAGAGCAGTGTCCATAATTGAACCTGTAAGGAAAAGTATTTCCCATTCATCATTGTTGGGCTAATTGCATTTGTCAATTGTAGTCGTGCTCCAGAAATCAATGAAGGATGAAGCTTTGTTTGGCTGAGCTTGGGACAAGCTGCATTTCTCCAGTCTTCCCTTGGCCCCGCAGCAAATAATAGTAATAATAAATCTATATTTCTGCTTGTTGTGTTTTCTGTTATCTGGATCTCTTCAGTGAGATAACACAGGGAGCAAGAAATGTAGTGTTCTCTTGTTTTTTCTTCTGTCTGTGTGTTTTCATATTTTTAAATTAACCTTATCGACTCAAGTATTGCAAACACTGCTCTGCTAGCTCCTGGATGGCAGGTCGAGCAGAGGCTGAGTGGCTGCCTCGTATTGAGAGGAGAGCCTTATGTCCTATGAGGAGTGCCTGAGTGACCTGGGGTTGTTTAGCTTGGAGAAGAGGAGGCTGAGAGGGGACCTCACCGCTCTCTACAGCTAGCTGAAAGGAGGATGTAGTGAGGCGGGGGTGGGTCTCTTCTCCTAAGTAACTAATGACAGGACAAGAGGTAATGGCCTCAAGTTGTGCCAGGAGAGGTTTAGATTGGATATTAGGAAGAAGTTCTTTCCTGAGAGAGTGGTCAGGCACTGGAACAGGCTGCCCAGGGAAGTGGTGGAGTCACCATGCCTAGAGGTGTTCAACAGACCAGTAGATGTGGTGCTTCAGGATGTAGTCTAGTGGTCAGGGAGATGTTGAGATGAAGGTTGGACTTGATGCTAGAGGTCTTTTCCAACCTAAATGATTCTATGAGAGCAGAGCTGCAGCAGGAGCTGATGGGGTTCTGCTGCCCTGGTGCATCTTTGCACCTCTAGCCACCAGAATGCTTGATGCATTTTATCTATGGGGGCAAAACCTCTTCACCACCCCCATGAAGATTTTTGCCCTTTTATAATCAAAATACCAGATCGGGTCATTACTAGCTGGTAGAGGTGGCTGTGGCTTTGTCCTGTCTGCTCCCCCAAGCAGTGCTGGGCCACCCTGTTGGGGGACATCCCATTGACCCCACTGGGCTCCCAGGGCAGGCATGGAGTGCATGAACCTGGGAGGGATCAGGGATCACCCTGTGCTGTCCCCAGCCTAGGTCTGTCTCTCACAAACTTTTACCTGTCCCCGCTAGAGAGTTGAAGCTGCACTGAAGCTTTGTAGAACATGCAATTCTTTCTTTTTTTCCCTTTAAGTAAGCAATATATATTCAAGACTAAATGAAAGATGTGCAGGAAATGAAAATGCTAGCGTTGCTTCTGCTTGTGGGGGAAACTATTTCCGTCCCTGCTATGGAGGAAGGGGTCCTGCTCTCAGCTCCGAAGGGTCTGAGGTAAGGGCACAGAATTAGCAACAGCCACAAAAATAAGAGAGGAGGAGAAAGGATGACTTAACAAGGCCAGGGAAAGCCTCTGAATGTGCTTGCATATTGGCTGTGCTCAGGCTGTGCTCCATCCCTTGGGGTCTGCCCAGCATCTGGAACAGCTGGACACACGCCCAGCCCTGGATGTAGGATTTTCACCAGGAAAACTGCTGAGGAAGTCCCCACCACCCCACTGAAGGCTCTACATGGCCAATGGATTAACCACAGCAAGGGATAAACCTCCTCAAAAGCCTTCCAGGGGAGCAGCAGATGCTACTGTAGGCCCCTGTAAGGTGACAGGCTCTTGACAGAGGGATATCACAGAATCGCTATGGTTGGAAGGGACCTTTAAGATCATCAAGTCCAATCATTATCTATCTATACCAGGCCATTTCTACACCATATCCTTGAGCACCCTATATCCCTGCCGTTCCCCTGATCTTGAGTCAATGTGCTTCAGCTGCCAGAGAAGGGCCAGGGCATGGACAAAAGAGGTGAAATCCCGAACAGGCTACGAGTCCTCCAGCCTCTCCACAGGAGAGCAGTGGGTTCTGCTGGCTTCCCCAGCAGACAGACCACTGGGGTCCTGGCAGATCTGTGCAGATCTCTGACTTTGTCTCCTGGGGCAGGAGGAATTAAGGCCATCAGGTTAAATAAGCTTCTTTTGGAAAGGAAAATCCTAAGAGTGGACGAGCTCAGAAACTTCAAGGCAGGGATTTGAGTTTCTATTGCTGTTGATTAATTTAATGTGAAATACAAAGGGGGGGGGGGGGGCTAGGAGGGAGTTCTGGAGTGATTTCAGGATTGTCTCTAAAGAAAGCCCACTGCAATAGCCTGAAGGCAACACAGAGATGACCAAGCCCTGTGAGGTCTACATAAGAGTGGAAAACTGGCAGCTTTCTGGCCAGCCACTGAAAAAGCGCCTCAGGCAGCTGATGCTACATGAGCAAGGAGAAGCCAGGAAGGACTCCAAAATACCTGCCAGCTGTGGGTTGTCATGGGGTAGTGGAATTGATGCTTCAGACTCTGACTTTACGCATCTTCTGTAAACTACTGTAAACTCCAGCCGGACCCCAGGGCGCTGCAGGAGCCCCTGCTCCCAAGGGAGAGCTCTCATGGATGTCCTGATCCCACGGAGAGTGAGTAAACCCCTGGCAGCAGCTGGGAAAATTGCTCTATCGGTGCAAACCATCGGAGCACAGCACTGGGAAATGTAGAAAGAGCTTTATGTTGTGTTTTTTTTTCTTGGAAACTACGTTAATATGACAGTTTTAAGGAAAGTAAAAATAATAGGGCTGGAGGTGAGAAAAAACATATATATAATTTCTCAGTTACTGCTCCCATAGCTTTTTTGATTTGACTGTTTTCCCCTCTGATGTGTGAAATCGGAATCTGAATCCAGGCTTTCTCTGCTCCCTCCCCGTTGACCTCGTCAGAAACACTGAATGCAAGAGAAAAAAAGAACAATAAATTGCTTTATGTAACTCCAGACAGGAAAGCCCTGCACTTACCCTCACAGGCAGTCTTTCCCATCTGTTACCTCGCTGTGCTGCTTCTGGGTTACCTCAATAAGAGAACTTAATTGAGGCAATGTCATGTCAGGAGAGAATGATACATCCATTTCCACAGGCTCACTTTTGTAACCCATTTTACTCTTAGCAGAAGTACATAGGGCTTCATGTCTTGCAAGGTTTTTCCTGTTGTCTTTCTAATAATAAGCTCCTTTCATAATATTTTCTTTTTTTATTCATGCACAAATATTTTTGTGCTGTCACTTCTTTGGGTTTCAGGAGCTGTGTTGCAGTAACTGTTCTCTGCATATCCACGTATTGAATGCAGAGATGCATAACAAGGGAAAATCTTTGCTGTTCGCAGGTTGGACTGGATAAAGTGTGCGAGGACAGGAAGATAATCCCCCTGTTTTTTCAGAGAGATGGCGTAAGGAGACTAATGGGAGGTTTTTAACAGTAGTTAGAGACTTCAGAGGCTGCGAGCATTCCCTTCCTGTCATTATAACCCGAGGCAGGGAGCTGATGTGTGTTCAAAAGTTACGGCTGAGCCTGTCCTGCGTGTGTTCTGCTCACTTGATGGCTGGGGCTGGACCTCTGTCGTTTTTAAGCACCTTTGTAGCACAAGAAGCATAGCTAATTTAGCTGCCTTAGAGGCTCCCGGTTGCTCACTCCCTTTTCATGGGCTGTGTCATGGAGGGAAGAGTGGTACAGCCAGGCAACGAGGAGCTCAGCGGTCTGTCTCCTTCCTCATGCCTTTAAAATATAACAGGTTTTGTTAAAACTGGTTGACTCACTTGAAGAACAGACCAGAGGTGGTGGTTGCATGCAGATGAAACCCTCCTGGCTCCTCGGTGCTTGCAGGCTCATAATGAGGAGCGGAAAACGGAAGGGTTTGGAGCTAGTTTTGACCAAGGTTCCCTCCATACCTTGCTGTGTCATCTCTCGAGAGCCCCAGGGCAAGGTGTGCGGAGCTGGCCCTGGGGTGCAGAGCCTGTCCATGGTGAGCAGCACAACCCGACACCTCCCTTCTGTGCCGAGAGGTTTCTTAAATGGCTTTTCAGTGAGAAGATTGTTCCCATCACTCTCGCCCCTTTTCAGAGTCAATATTAATAAATGGCAGTGGAGTGAGGAGGGGGAGCGGTGTTTATCCCGTGGATGCCAGGCAGACAATGAACCTTGCCTTGCCCAGATGGCACAGGCTCCCCTCCAAGCAGATAAACAGGGCTGGTGCCATTGAAACGGGCCCAAACAGGCCGAGTTTCAGCGATCCTGTGGTAATTACAGCCCCTCCAGTGACCATCTGGACACACAAACGGATTTTCTATTTGGATAATAAAACCTCTCCTATGTCTCCGATATTAGCCATGTATGGGGATGCTAATTGATTTAATTGAAGCCCTCAATGCTGCGCCGTGGCTGTTGCCAGCCTTTTCAGTCTAGGTATGTGGAGGACTTTAACGTCTGTTTGAGGCAAGGAAATTGGGGTGTGCGTGCCCTGCTCTTGAGGTGGTTGCAAAAGAAAGGTCTGTTGGAGCTCCTGCCAGCCGAGGGACAGAACTTTACTGCTCTTGATAGGGCTGGAGACTCATTAGCTTGTTGGTTGATTTTCAACAGGACTCATCTTTCCATAGTTTATTTATACCTATATGCACAAACACGTATCAGAATTCAGTTGTTTGAAAAATCAAGTCATGACCAAGTGATTAACATCCTTTATTTTGCACTTTAGAAGCATCTTGCAGCTCTGGTCACAAGCCACATACCAGGTCCTGCACAAATACTGAAATACAAAAGAAAACATGCCGTCAGAGACTGCCAATGTAACGAGAGCCCTCTCTGTGCCTTTAAAAAAAACCTTTACTGGGCTTGTTGTCATGAGAAATTTTAATTATTTTCATAGCCTGAAAATCACCAGTTTTGGCCTAGAAGACATTGTCAGAGGTTCTCATGCAAAAAAATTATCCAAGTCTGTCTCTCTTTTTTTTTTTTTTCTTTATATGACCTTTTTCTAGTGAACGGACAAAAACAACAACAAAAAAGAAAAACCACAACCTTGCAGCAAAGTTATCCTCCTAAAGGAAGAGCAAAAAGTGACCTCTTGCAGAATTGACGTAGTAGTCAGAACCAGTTGTATTAGAAACAATTCCCAGATGACCTCAGGCTATTCCTTAGTGCTGGGTAATATTCCTGATCATTAATGCACTTCATTGTGTTAAGGATATGTAGTAGCGTAACATCTGCAACGTGTGTTCCTCAGGATGAGCAGTGTCCTTAGCACTTTCCCTCTTTCCCTGCAGCTTTTTGCCACTCTTCTTTGGGGAAATATCTCGGATTTTTTTCCTATGCTTTCCCTTGTTTAAAATAGGAGGGATGTAGTGGCTCATGTTGCCTTAATTTCCTGTTGATTTTGCTCTATCCAGATTCCTCATTAACTGTTTAATCAGGAACATGGGAAACGCGGCCAAGCATTTTTTGTGAAAGGCTTGCCGGGTTTGGAGGGAGGAAAAGAGCTCAGAGGAGGCACCTGCAAACAACCAAAATATTGGCCCAAAATCTTGTTATCCTGATTGGGGAAGGGGAGATGACCTTGGTTCTGCAGAAGCAGGGGTGGGACTTTGGCAAAAGGTAGGAGACTGTAATTTCTCCTCTCCAGGAAAACTCTGATGGCCTCCTTTTGGCCATCAGAATAGCAGGAGCTGGGGAAAACCAAAAGGTGGGGAGCATCTTGCTTGTGAGGGTTGGTGAGGCTTGTGTGAGCAGAGCCCAGGATTGCTGGTCCTGCTTGGTTTAGTGTCTCTGGGTCTGTGAGGAGGCACCACAGCACCCAGTGCCCTGGGGAGGTGTGGGGGAAAGGCAGAGCTGTACAGCCAGCAGCTGCTCGGAGCGAGAGGTGAGGTGGCATCAAGCCTCTCTGCAACTTGCTCCCATTAACCCCTTTTTGCAGAGACAGAGTGACACAGATGTCATGTCGACTTCTTTGCATAGAGGCTAATCCAGAATGAAGCTACTGAGCGTTATGGGAAATCTTGCTCCTTCTACAAGATTGCTGAAAAGCAGGTTGACTGGTATATGTCTAGTCAGTCATAGACTCATAGAATTTATTAGGTTGGAAGGGACCTCTAAAGGCCATCTAGTCCAACACCCCTGCAATAAGCAGGGACATCTCCAACTAGGGCAGGTTGCTCAGAGCCCCATGAAGCCTGACCTTGAATGTCTTCAGGGATGGGGCCTCCACCACCTCTCTGGGCAGCCTGTTCGATCCACCACCCTCATATTAAAGAGCCTTTTCCTAAAGTCCAACCTAAATCTACCCTTTTCTAGCTTAAAACCATTGCCCTTTGTCCTATTGTTATGAACCCTGCCTTCTTCTAGGCCCCTTTCAGGTATCGGAAGGTCATAAAGTCCCCCTGGAGCCTTCTCTTCTCTAGGCTGAACAACCCCAGCTCTCTCAGCCTGTCTTCATAGGAGAGGTGCTCCAGCCCTCTACCTCAGAGATCTTGGGTTTCTAGGATCAAACAGCGGTCACAGGCGGACGTTCTCCAACATGCAGAACGTCCTCTGTTGCCACCAAAGGCAGATGCTGCAAGATGCATGCTGTGAGCTCTGGGGCTCCCTGGGGAGGATGAAGTGAAGAGCGGTGGCAATCTGTTGGGGAGTTTACTCGCACTTCTCAAGGGTGGATGCTCCTGTCAACTGACTCTCACAGGAGACTTCAGAAATAATCTTCCCTGATGTCAGTGCACATGTTAATTGAACTTGACAGATGATAATGAAGAAGAGGCTGTAAGTGAGAAAGGGTAGAAAGAATGTCATATCTCTTGGGGGAGGAGGAGGAAACGGAAAAGTCCAGATGTCCGGAAATCATTCATCCTTGTTATTTCTGGTGCCAGAGGTGGTAGATGCAGGGGAAAATCAGTAACTCTAAGGTGGGTTCTCTTAATCTCTAGTTCACATTGGTCTTGCTTGGTCATGTTGTTAACCTATTTACACAAATGAGTTTTCTGGTGAGGGATCCTCCTCTGTTGAGAATGTCATAGGTAATGGGCCTGCAGGTTGTATGGGGGGACCTCTCACCTGAGGTACTGGGTTACAAGCTAGCCCTGGCCAACGGGGATGGAGAAAAGGTGATGGTTTTGTGGGTGCTGTGTCCTGAGGCACAGAGCTTGTAAGCAGAGTGTAGCCCTGGCACTACAGAGTTGGACTGTATCCATTTCTGCCTCTGCTCCCCATGCGTTGTCAATATGCGCTGGAAGAGGACATGTTAGAGAGCAGCCCTGTGGAAAAAGACTTGGGAATACTACTAGGTGAAAAGCTGGACATGAGCCACCAATGTGCAATGACAGCCCAGAAGGCCAGTCACATCCTGGGCTGCATCAAAAGAAGTGTGGCCAGCAGATTGAGAGAGGTGATTCTGCCCCTCTACTCTGCCCTGGTGAGACCTCACCTGGAGTACTGAGTCCAGCTCTGGAGCCCCCAGCACAAGAAGGACGTGGACATGTTGGAGCGTGTCCAGAGGAGAGCCACGAAAATGCTCAGAGGGCTGGAGCACCTCTCCTATGAAGCCAGGCTGAGAGAGCTGGGGCTGTTCAGCCTGGAGAAGAGAAGGCTCAGGGGGGACCAGCTTGATGGGGCTCTGAGCAGCCTGACCTAGTTAGAGATGTCTCCACTTATTATAGGGGGGCTGGACTAGATGGCCTTTAAAGGTCCCTTCCAACCTAACACATTCTATGATTCTATGAAATGGAGGTGGCAGTACTTCTCCTCTCCCTGCTGAGAAACGGTGGCAGAGGGGCTTGCCTGGAGCACTGCAGGCAGGGGTGTGGGCTGCTCCAAAGAGTCCTGTGCAACCAGTTGATCGCTGCAGACTCGGTTGCCCCATGGTTGTGTAATGAAGAGAACAGCGTTGTTTATCATCATCGAATCAAATCAAAGTGGCATCTGGCAGTTGCGTTTGTATTGTGCTCAAAAAAGGATGCTGTGTGCCAGAGGCAACGTTTTCCCTGTGCTCAGAGCATGCACAGGGACCCAGCTCTGTTGAGGTGACTGTCACCCTACCATTAGGTTAGAATAACCTCTTCAGCACAGTCATCCTCTGATCCTTACTGCAAGGTTTCAGGGAGGACAGAAATCCTCCCGTCACAGCTCCTTCTGATGTGTATTTCCTGATTGTGGGCTCTCCTGTTTTTCTTGTAATTACCAGCAAACTGCCTGAACCAGAGCTGAAATGCTTCTCCCTGACTGGCAGGAGCACAACACCCACTGATGAGTCAGGGGAGGAAGAGCTCCTGCTTCATGGGAGAGGGTACTGGGGGAAAGGGAGGGGAGAAGGCAGGGAGGAATAGCTGCCAGAGAGTTGTGGAATAAATGACAATTGTTTAAAGACACATTAGAAGATTAATGATGAGCGTTAACGTATGAAAGCAACAGGGCCTAAGCGTAGTATTAATGGAACCCATTTTCTTTGCCATCTCCTGCAGAAACTCTTTGGAAGTACAGAATGGGAAAAATCACTTTACAGTAATAACTGTTATTTATATAAGAGAACAACATTGGATGTATCAAAATGTGAGATTTCAAGGTAATAACTGGACCCTCACAATCATTGTTATCCATTTAAAAGGCAATTTCTGAGATGGTGAATGGGTGGAGGAAATAGCCCCAATCCTGCCACTGATCATAAACGAGGTTTATTTTATAATTATTGTTATTAGTCAGTTCCCAATCTGGTAAGATTCTGTTAAAAAAAAGGGGAAAGACAGGAAGAAATGATAATAATCCTTGCAGAACTTGTTGGGACCATTTGATGGGCTCATTAGCGACTCAGGACCTCATCTTGGCCCCCTCCAGAGCCAATGTCAAATGTCCCATTACAGCATCATTGATTCACCCCAGAAGAGCAGCAAGCAGGTGGATGATGTGATCTTGTAGCCTCAGTGAACTGCTCCTGTTCTCCACCTGTAGCTCACACTGGTGGCAGGGGACTACAGTGTTCTTCAAGTACAGGGTGAGTTAACAGTGCACGCCAAGAAGGTGATGATGGTGGTAGTCAGCGACTCTCCCTCTCTTGGTGTTAGCTGCGTGCACATCGTATAACCAAATCGCCTATGTTCCCATCCCAGGATTTTCCAATGGCCTTTGGCCTTTGTCATGCCAGGGGTTAATGGGTGATGCACCACAGGAGTCACCTGGCAGGTGAGCTCAAGGCAAGAGGCGGTTTCTGTGGTTGGGTATCGGTGAGCAGGCTGGGGCTGTGCTCCACAGACAGAAGATCTGTTTTGCACCAAGCGTAAGCCCAGCTCTTTTGCAGGAATCAGGACAGGCTCGTGAATGATTCATGAGGAGGGGCTGGGGTAGCAGCGAAGGATGATAATAATATCCTCCGTGTGGTCAAAATATAACAACAATTTGACCAGCTCTAATTTTTAATAACCATGGAGTTTGTGAGCAGATGTGATAGATGAGCTTGAGCAAACCATAACCTCCCAAGCTGGCTTCTCACTGCGGAGCAACTAGGCCACTCTCTGAAACACTGGAGCTGTGTAAAACCTCTCAGGCTGTGGGAAGGAGGAGTGGAAAGTTGAAGAAGAGGGGAGGAAGGGTCTATCTTGTTTTCATAATATTCCTATTAGAATAAATGTCAGACATGAACCTCAATTCATCCCAGTTCAGAGCAGTGCTTGAATGGGAATTTTGCCTTTATACCTCAAGTCCTCATGGAGTGAAGCCTTTCATAACAGCCAGGGTTTTTCTCCTTTAACTTTGCACGCGTGGTGTTAGCTTGAGCCTGGAGACTTGGGCTGTGATAAGCAAAGTATGAGGGGTGGCAAGGAGTGGGTGGTGGGGAGGGAGATCAGGGTTTTTGAAGGCGAGGTAGCAGCTTGATGTCCTGGAGGTGGCCCTGGACATCTCTCATGTGGGAAGAGGCTGGGAAGGATGATAAAGCAGCCCTGTTTCTCCAGGCAAGTTCTGCTAGCTGGGATAATGAAAAAGAATTGGATCCGTGAGGGCAGCTGACACAGCTTGCTGTCTTGAAGATGTTTGCAGTGTTGTGCTAAGATGCCTTTTACAGACTTTGAGAACTAGAGGGAATGTGGTGCCGCCTGCGGCTAGCAACCCTAACGCTTCATGTGACAGCAGCAAGAGCAGGCCCCCAGTGGAGAAGCCTGGACCACCCCCTGACATGCAAGCTGGTCCCAGCTTTCTCTCAATGGGAAGATCTTGGCAAGATCTCCTGTCCTCCTGCCCTCCGCTCCGGTGTATGCACTGGCTCACAAGTGTTGAAACGTCTGTGGCTGGATTCAGCTCTTGCAGGTATCCTCATTAAGGTGGTTGAAACTAGGAGGATTTAAGGGTCTGAACCATGGCTTTAATTGATCAGCATAAACGTTGCTTATTTATAACAAAAACTACAGCCTATGGATAACTCTCCTGTTTAATTAAGCTTATCCCTGTGAACCTGATCCAGTTCCTTGCTGCGTTAATTTAACTAATTCAGGATTCTCTCTAAGAAGCATCGTAGCAAACTACAGGGGTTGTAATTCACTCCACTAGTCCTCTGCTTTACAAGGGTGGCTGGTTCTGGAGTATCTCCTTTGTGACCCAGTGTGGGTACCGGGTCCTCCCCGATCCCACCAGCTTCTCCTGCGTTAGCGTGCTGCTTCTTCCAGCACAGCTAGCGGCTGGGAGCCTGGAACTGCTTTTCCTTTGGGTTTCTTTCACCTTGTTCACTAAGAATTTGTGTGTCTGATTTAATTTAGCCTATGCAGCTGAGCCGCTTCTTCATCCTTGCCTTTTGCTTTCTTCTCTTTCTCTTTGCTTGCCCTTTCCTGCTTCTGTGTAGCATGTTTAAAACTTTTCCACATTGCACAGATGTAGGGGAATCTGTAATGAGCTCCCAAGCTGAAAGCAAAAGCTGTTTTCCTAAAAGTTGCTCTTTACCGCCATTGAAGAGCATTCTATTAAAAACCTCAGAGATTTTTGGAGAAAAGTTTGAGTAGCTTCTAAGGATTTTGTGGTTATTTTCTGTTGTGCCAAGGATTCTCCAGGCAGTGTTTGTCACCCCACATAGGGAATGTCTCCGGAGGATGCTAAGACAAACTGCCCCAAGCAGGGACGTTACTGTGCATCACTTCAGTCACTTGGGTCTCAGTCGATCCCTTCTCTCAAAAAATAATATAACAACAAAGCAAGGCTGCTTTTTTTTCCCCCAAACGCATCCATATGAGAGTTTAATGTACTGTAACTGGTGCACATTACCTTCAGATCTCACTTCATTTCAACTTTCCAGAGTATCCATATGTTCCTTGAACTCTTCAACACGGGCATGGTGTTGTTTCTTTGCTTTGTGGAGGTATCGTTGAGGATGAATGAGGAACTCACAGGTTGTGTTAAGAGACAGTGGAGTTTGCGGGACGTGCCAGAAGGCTCAGTGCTCAAGGCAGAAGATGTGCCCATGGCAATCTCGGTGGTGTGGCTGAGCTGGGTCAGCTCTAAGCCTCAAAAGCAACCCTTTGGCTCCAGTCGTGTGTCCAGCTGCAGGGTGGATTCAGTGCAAGGCAGGTGGGCACAGCTACTGATTTGGGTTTGAACAGGAGCCACAGAGCAACAAAAGAAAAAGCTGTTCTTTTCCAGTAACGCATCATCATTTTCTTAGCAAACACATATACGAACTGGAATTAGATGAATTAGCAGTTTGCTGCTGAGATGGATGGAAAGGGAAGGAAAACCATGGGAAGTCCAGGGAGAAGAAAATTCCTGTTTTGTTTTCCCGGGGGAAAGAAGTCATCAGGGGAAAGCTGGGGAAGAAGTCATTGGGGAAAAACATGCAGCAAGGAGAGCACACTAAAGAGGAAAGGCAGGAAGACATTAAAGTAACCTATTAAATTGCTGAAGGCTGACTGGCAAAAAATAAATAAATAGAGGCTGTGTAGATTGATGGATATCGGATCTGAAGGGCTTCCACATCTGGTGTGGCAGCTCTTTAGCATCTCATTTCAGTGTGACTCAGCAGGAAAAGGCTTTTTTGTTCTAACAGTAAAGCAAAGAGATGAAAGCAATCCCGAGGCACGTCAGTGAAGGGTTCAGGTATCATTGTTTGATAATTGGTTCAAACTCTTCCGTGTAGTTTAATACATCTGGATCTTCTGTGATAGGGGTAAGGCTTCCAATGTCACCTTTTCCCACCCTTGTTCATCTTCTACTCAACTTCTTTGTGATCACTTCCTCCTCTTAGGCCACACTCTCTTCCCTTGCACATCTGTGCACCAACATCTGGGCAGTGTGGTGGCAGGGACATGGTGAGAGGTAGGCAGTGAGGTTTCCTATGGAGCAGGTGCATAGAAAGTGGTGACTCTGAAGGCCAGCTTGTTAGGGACAAATTATTACCCGTTTAATTGCCCTCTGTAGATCCTGACCCTCTCAACTCACTACAAAGGCTCCAAACGTACTTTGAATTTTCCATGCAGGCTGTGCTCAGCCTTGTAGCATTGACCCTGCTCCTCATTTATCTTCACATATGTTTCTTCTAATATGCTGCTGCTTCTGGTGGTTCCCATCTCCCAAAAGCTCTCTTAATAGTGCTCACATGGGTTTTGTGATGCACTTGGATGCCTGTAGATTGAAGCAGAAGCATAAAGCTCCAGTGGCAGTAAGTAAAAAGGCTAAGGTGCCAGACAAGTCTCCTGGCATATTAACTGTGTTTATTTGCCATGTTGTCTTGCAAAGCCTTGAGGAGTCGCTTTATCTCTTTGTGCCTCTGTGCTTCATCCATCATAAGAGAATGAAAGTCATTCCACCTATCATTTGTCTGTCTCGTATCTTTAAAGAAATTGTCATATCTGGTATCTACATCCAGCCTGGTAGATCCTTGTCCTTGGGTCCATCTTTTAGAGATTTGTAATAGTAGCAATGGCTAATGATTTGTAACGAGAACAGAACTGGTGCAAAATATCTGTAAGCTCTGCACGGTAGCGAAAGCAAAACCCTAGATCCTGTCGCTACAGCAATTTCTTCCCCCTTCTCACCTTGACATTGGGGATACGTCCAAGTCTATTTGCTCTCTCTGTGTATGCAATTAATCAGCTGGCTGGGGGAAGCCTGGAACTGGGGCCTGGCACTTATGTATTCCACAGTCTAAGCTGTGCATCCTCTGCAGTGCACTGGTGTTTGCCAGCCTAGGAAGAACCAGCAACTGGTGCCAAAGCCCCAGCATCCTTGAAAGAGGGAAGTGCTGAAAGAACAGCAAATGCACTGTGAATGTTGAGATCCAGGACGGGTTAAGAGGAAGATGGTCACTAAAAGCCCCACTTAAATAAATGGAAACAGAAATCCACCAGCTCTAGAGGGGCTCCAAATTCCTTTAATCCAGAAGCATGCTGAAGGTTCAAGAAATGGTTCCCTCTGCAAAGGGCAAAGTGTCGGTTTTGGAAATGTTGCTCTCCTTCCATCACTGTCATTCAGGAAATCCCAAAGTATTGCAGAGGATTGTCTATATGCTGGAATCGCCTTGGCTGCCACTGAAACACAGCCACCACTAGAGATGGAGCTCTGGGCTTTTGTGGTCATCTGTCCTGTAGGTACAGAACATGCTCGTTGTGGGAGTGTGACCAGGAAAGTGTTGTCCTTTGTCATCTGGGGCTCCTTTCCCACCTCCCCATCCCATGGCAGGCTCTTTCCCACACCCATGGCTGCTCCCTGCTCTCAACCGCTGCGGGCTCCCACTGCTGCCTTCCTCGTTGCCATCTCTCAAATCTAGGATTAGAACTATAAATCCAAGTGGACTTTCCCCATTTGTTTTTTGGCTTTTTTTTTTTTCAGTTTAGAATTTTACACATTGTTTCTTCCTTCCTCATTCTTTTTTGTTTGCCTGGAAGTGGCACTTGGGGTTTGTGTGGTTATTTTTCTTGTAGTTATACTCTCCACTGACTTAATTAGGTTCTCGCTTGTTTCCTGGCCTTACCAAGTTTACTGGTCCCATCAGGGCTTCCCAGTGCTCTCCTCCTAAAAACCACAGCTGCTGCCAGTCACCTGAGATCATGAAAATGGGCAGAAAATCTTCCTTTTGAAACTTAATTTGACATTATTGATGTAAAAGGCAGACGGGAAAATGATGTTCCCAACTTCAGCCCGTGTTTTTAGGCTGGTTTCCTAAGAAAATAAGATTTAGGCATTTTGACTGACCTTGTGTGGATATGGGTGTCTATCCAGTAACATGAACTGTGTGGCAGTTCTGTTTGACAGAGCGGCTTTCCAGAGATGCAGAAAATCTGTATGAGAGAGCACTGTTATAAATCCCTCCTGCTGTGAGCAAAGCTTCAGGGAAGCAAAAAGGCGTCCCACCACACCATGTACACACATGCAGAAAGAGGCTCTTGGTGGCTGGAATTGCCTGTTTTCTTGCTGGAAGATTTCTGACACCCCCAGGAGGCTCTTCCCTCTTGGTGCCCATTTGCTTCTGCACACCTTTGGTAGCAACATCCCTGGACGGTGCCTGCATCTCTTGGGATGCCGTGAGTGAAAGGTGGCCCTCCATGCCTTTCTGTCATTCCATTTTTATCATTCAGCTTTTACCTCCTTCCCTTTCTAGCCTCAAAACCCTACCCATGTGAGCTGGAGAGCCGTTCTTGTTCATTCTTCCAGCTTGTCCTGCTGCAGACCTCGTGCAACCCTTTCTTTCAGAGCCATAATCATTCATTCCCTGCCGCAGCCCTGACCTTACACCTCAGGAAGGTTAAATCAGTCATTCCCTCTTCTCCCTGCTTTTCTCCCCTCATTTTTGGGAAGATGTTTTCAAGGGATTTAGCAGGACTTATCTGGTTGTACACGCACTATTTGAATTCACAGATCAAGACTTTATCCATGACTGCAGCATGCCTTGAGTCTGCAGCTGTGGAAACCCATAGGAGTTTCGCTGTTGGCTTTAAAGGACCTCAGTTTGCTGCCTTGCCTTTGTGTGAGAGGATGGCTTCAGACTGCCATTAGCCAGCTCTGGACAGGGCATTTCCATTCCAGACCCCTTTCTTACCCCTTTGTGCTCTTCTGGTTCTGTCTTCATGCTAAGGGTGTTTGCTGGCTGCCTCGTAGCGAGATTTGTGTTCAGAAAAGCAGGTGATCTTAGAAGAGCAGGACCTTGTCTCATTAGTGCATTTTCCTCCCTGCCTGTGAAGCAAAAGAGAGGCGAGACGAGACCTGTCTTTCAGATGCCTGCTTTCCAAGCGGCAGCTGAAGCGTGTTCCCCCCTCCCGCTCCTTTCTGGATGTGAACAGCCATCTCTGTTTCCCGTGGGTGTGGGTGAAGGAGGGAGGAAGAGGAGTCTGGCAGCGCTTTTACCTGCCTGGCCCAGAGGGATGGTGTTTGCTGGGCCACAAAGATGAGCTGTACCCACTGAGGTTTCACCTCCGAGGACTGACAGGTCCAGCGTGGTGGACAGGTCGTCACCTCCACAGGCTCAGGGAGGAGAGCAGAGAAGCGCGATGGCATTCTCTGTCTTCCTGGGAGCTCCCGGTCTCAGGGAATGTTATTCTGATTTTATGTACATAAAGCAATTATTAAAGAAGAGAAAAGAGAGGTTGTGTTTCCAGCAGTAGAAACTAAAGCCCTCAGCTGTTTTTATCATGTCTCCCCTTGTCTCTCTCCTGAATTCGCTCTTCTGGATAGCCGAAATGAGGGGGAAGCTCCATTTAAATGCAGATTTCGAATGTTGGCCAAGAGCAATAAATAGCCCCCGTGCTACACTGATCAGACAAACATTATCGAGTCTCTTTGTGAAGGAGAGTTTATGTTTTTAGATTTTCTTTTTCCTTGATGAGATCCCTTTCCTCTCAGAGTAACAGCATATTGGCAACATTTTATTTTATTTTTAAGCAGCACTTCAGAGATTAGAATGGAAACACAATCCCACCTGTTTCTCCACTGGAGCTATACTTGACAGCCTTGCGATGAGCAAGTCTGCAAATTCCATATCCTTTACTGTATTGACAGCCCGAAGGGTTGGTACCGTATTCAGCAGAGAGGAAATGTGCCAAATAAGGCAGTCCTGCAACCCTCTGTAATCAAGTGACCCTCAAATGCATCTGCAGCCTCATGGTTGTGGAGCTAGTTTGGGGTTAACGAAGTCAGGAGCAGCTGCAGGTGGGTCTCAGCAGATAAGGGTGGTCTGGGAGCAGGAGGAAGGGGAGATGGGGAGGTCTGGGGCTGTTCCCTCACAACCCAGGGCATCTCCTGAGGTTAGTGTTCCTGAGCAGGATACTGGCCCTTTGAAGAAGCGTATGTTTGTTTGACACGCCTTTGATCTAAAAGGTTCCTGGTTTTGAGACTAAGGGCTGATCAATGGTAGGTTGTTGGATTTTCTACATGTCTAAACCTGGTTGAACTGGGGTTACAGTTCTGAATTTGAGAGTCCAGCCATCATGGGAGCCTAGAGTTTTTGAGGAGTGTGTTTACAGTAGGAATCAGAAGAGGTTGTAGATGTGATCTTAACCTTGCAAAGGAGACACCTGAGAAATAATGCGGGTGGCTTTCTATCCCTTTCTATCTCTTTAACTTGGAGGACAAGCTATGAGCGGTAAAATATCATGTTTTCTAAGCCAGTGCTTTGCTAAATCTACATCTTCGAGAGATGACTTGAGATGGCAATTGTGCTTCTGAGTACGGCTTTACATCACAGCGGAATGAAAAGCATCTGAGAAAATGTAGCGGTACGTAATAAAGTGAACTGGGAAAGGTCAGCTGAACGCCGTTTGCTGTAGCAGTGTATAAACCTCCCGGTAACATCTGTTCCCTGTTAGTGTTATAAAAATGCTACTTCATGAGATCTTGGTTGGATCATGAATTAAGTAGTGCTATGAAGTAAAACTTGCAATCGTATCAGCCTTGTCAGAGTGCATATGTTGTGAATCTGGCTGGTGGCGGGGAGCGCTCTGGGGAGCCGCATGGCTTGGGGCAACGGGAGAATGGAGCCTTCCCGCTTCTTTAGCGGTGCTTGAAACCCAGCTGAGGGTGGAAAGGATGAGATTTTGGTGCTGTCTGTAAACTGCCTGGTGCACTTAATAGGATGCGTCGCTGTGTCTCAGCCCAGCTCCAGGAAGACAGCTGTCTCCACTGCTGAAAGCACACAAGCTGACAGCACTGCCTGTCCCCCGATTGCTGTTTTGGCGAGAAGGAGTAGGACTGAAGTGTTTGGGGTGGGAAATGAATGTCCTTCCTCCTCCTGGAAAAGTTTCTCCAGGCTAAGAGGAGAAAAGGCGGAAGAGTTGAGCATCTGCCTTTGATACTGCGGTGGCTGTGCTCTGCTGGAGTGAAAACACTGCAGCCAGATGCCACCACCCCCAGCTGTCCTTCTGCATGGGACCAGGGCTGATGGAGGTCAAGGAAAACAGGTCTCTGGGGAGCCGCTGGTCCAGCTCCTGTGTGGACAAGGTACTCGCAGATGTCCTATACACCATATCTGGGTAGGGCAGGGCTTGGACTGGCTCTGTATGAACACACGTGTGTGCTTACATACATCTCATCAGAGGGCACCAGCTCCTGCCTCCCTGTCCCCCATCATGTCTGCTGAGGGCTGGAGAATCACAGAAGTGAGGGCAACCTGTAGGAAACTTATTGAAATCCATTTTTCTCAGAGGGCACCATCACACCATCTCGCATTTCTTTGGCTACCATTAATAGCTTTCTTCTCTTCCTTGCTGTTAAATCATTGAGTGTTGCATTTGAAATTTGTGTTTGGGGGAGATTTACAGCTGAAGTCATTCATCGCTCGAATTCTGAGCAACTGCAACCCAACATATCCAAAGTGATAAACTCCGGGGTTTATGGCCAGCCTTGTGGCTTTGTGGGTTTTGTGTTAAATATAAGGAAAACCTGGGCACATTAAATGAAAAAAATAAGAGTAATTGCCATATAAAGGATGTTTATCTATCAGGATTGGAATATCCTGTGGGAAAAGATGTTTCCAGCTAGTTCTTCCTGAGGAAAGCTCAGCCTCTGCCAGTCCTTGCTGGCTTCACTTGAAGCTGTTTGACTCTCAGACCCTGTGAGATCCTAAGCAGCCCCGAATGGGGCATCACAGACCCAGGTGCTCCTGACTCCCTCTGAAACGTTTTTCTCATGAATCATAGAGAAGCAGTCTAGATTGGAGACATTTATTATGATGGGGAAGATAGAAGTGATTTTTGAGGCCAACAAAGTTCAAAGACTTTGCTGGAAGTTTTCAGGATTAAAGATTTACTTGATGCATCTTCCCATATTTAATAGACAGGAATAGATGAAAGGGAATTTCTGTAAAGATTTTCATTCCTACTTAATGATGCTGCTATTAAATGAGCTTTGGCACTGTGTCCCAAGACATGAAGTTTTAAAACCAACCTTTTTTAAACATTAAATGACCTTTTTCATCCACTAGCTTTAATAAATCAAGATTCGTTCAACCTCATTACCTGGCCTCTTCTTGGGGGCTGGTTTTACCGTTGGTAAAACTAACTAGTGTCCCAAAATGCAAGCAAACAAACGTTGGTGGTTTTGTGTCGCCAGCCCTGCGGGGAGGTAGGAAGCGGCAACGTGGTTTGGTGAGTGCCACCACCAGCCTGGGCTTCGGGCTCTCCAGCTGCTTCCTGTCTTTGCCAACCTTGCCCCGTGCTGTGAGCACTTTCCCCTCGTGGATTTGCTCCCCAGGCTGGGCTGCAAAGTTCAAACGCAATGAGGGTTGAGCAGGGAAGAGGGTTTGGTTTCGTTTGGGGTTTTTCTTTTCCTCAACCCTAGGGAAGTTTTCAGGATTTCCAAATATAAAAAGAAAAATCCCATCCTAAATAGAGACGAAAAAATCATTGTGCAAACATTTGTGCCAGGGTGGCCTGAGGAAATGATCTGAAATGCTTTGGTTTTGACTCTTTTATTTTTTTAAATGTCTTTAACTATACATTAGTGGAAGCTAATTTTTTTTTTAAAAAACCTAACAATTAAAGAAAACACTCCAAAATATTGTCCAGCTTAGTGATTTTGGAGCTGTAAATTAGAAACTAATGAATCCAAGAATGCTGACATATATTCTCCAACAATCTATCTTTAATTTTGCTATGTCAGCGCCTGGAACGTAAGCAGCATTTTGTGATGTTCACCAGGTTCAGTACTTCGCTTTACCCTTTCCTGGAAACAGGGCCGGAGCGAAAAGTTAACACACATCAGTCAGTTCTGTGTGTGTGAAGACTTTCTTCTGCGCTGCGTTCCCAGAGAAGTGGGGTTGAGCAAGCTGCTTGTCAGGGCGCTGCAGTCTCCCGGCTTCTTTGTAATTAAGAGCAGTCACCAGCTGTAGCGATGCCTTGAAGAACCTGTGATCCGTGCTCTTGGCCTTTGAGGAAAGCACAACCTTTTTTCTTGCATAATGAGATTAAGATTAACCGCCCTAGCTTTGTGGATAATGATGGTGCTTGCGTGTTAGCGGAGCGGAGGAGATGGTGTCGCCTGAAGGACTGGGAATGTTCGCCAAGACATCTGTGCCTATCGCACTGAAGTATTGCCGCGTGTTTCGTTATCGGTACTCGGTTCGTCTTAGCTCCCATAAAACTAGGAAAAAGTAGGAAAAGGAGGAGTTCTTTAGTGGATATAGGCAGGATACAAGGTAAATCAGGCTAGCGTGGACCACCTTTGCTTCACCAGTGGATCTAGTATCTAGTTACCTTCCACAGCTGGGGTTAGGGCAGGCCTGGGAAGCAAGTTGCTCTAGAGCTTTGTCATGAGAGATGAGATCCCCCATGGGGACGAGCATAACAAGGCTGAGAAAAGAGCCCTGACATGAGATGCAAGTTTGTTGTTGAAAATGGGCTATGCGTTGAGATTTGGGGTTGTTTCAAAGCAACTCTTTGGCAGGAAAGCCAAAGTGAAAGGAGCTTGGATCCAAGAGAGGTTTCTTCATCGGGCTGGGCTGGGTTGGAGGCTCTGTGTGTTGGTGGCAATGAAGGCTGATCGGTGTCCATGTGTTGGGAAATCAAAAAGGACCTTCAAGGCACAGACCAGCTTTCTGAGGAACACGTTCTCAGTCCCACCTCCAGCACATCACCGTGCTTCTCCAACAGTGGTCCCAGTTAGCTATGTCTTCAAAATCTGTGTCTTTGGACTCTGCTGCCAATGTCTTAGGGATCGATGAGGATGCAGGATAGGGATGCAGGATACTTCCATGGGATATAGCTGACGTGCTTTACTTCATGTTTCACTCTGAATTTCCATACCTAAAAAAAAAACAACAAAACCAAACCTGCTTCGGCACAATGACATATTTCAAAGCTTCAACGAGGCACTCAGCTGCTGTAGTTAGTTCCCTGTTTCCCTGACACACCGACCAGCGGAGCCCCACTAATCCCTGCTTTGCTAACCGACCCAGTGCAGGGCCTGATCCGGCGCTGAGCTGCGACAGTCCGCACCTGAACGGCATCGCTCCCTTTGGAGTTATTTTGGGGAAGGAAAGATAAACGCTGGGGCCTTTCTAATACACACAACAAAAACCAAGGCTGCTCTTCCGCACGTACAACTGAATAGCTGCGTTCAGGAAAGAAAGCTCCTGTTAGTAAGGATAAACCTGCTGGGGTGCAGAAGTTGTGCTGCTCGTAATGAAATGCTGTGATTAACGCTTGACTCTAATTTCTTTCTGCCTTCCGCTAAGAAAATAAAAATAATACCCCACACGTATCTCCTTCTGCACAACACAGATTTGAGTGGGCAGGCCCAGGAGCTGAGTTCAAGAGTCAAGTGCTTTCTGTTTGAAAAATATTTGTCCCTTCCCACCCACGGCTGCCCACATGCTTCCTGAAATATTCCAGCTCTCTGCACCGTACCAATGCTTTCTCAAGCGATCGAACCGAAGCTATCTGGGGACGTTCTTCCTTTCCTGGGACGTGAGGCAGGGCCCAGATCTGGGGCTGCTGTGGGCGCACAGCTCACATCCCGCTCTGGGAGCACCCAGGGTGAGCAGGCAGGCGCCCGTGCTGCCGTGGGTGCTGGGCACTGCCAGGACCCCGGCAGCGTAGGCAGCCGTGTCGTGCTACAGCGTGCGGACAGGTAACACAGCCGCTGCTGCGGAGATTTCACCACCCACGTGTCTGGCAAGACCTGGGAGGTGGGCGAGGCAGCAGGAAGGGCCGCGTGTGGGAAGCACGATGTGCTCACAATAGCGGCGGCGGGAGCACTGGTGCCAATGCGGCGGCTGCTGATGCGGCGGCGGAGATCCCCGAGCGATGCTGGGGTGCAGAGGGACGGGGAGGTGGGTCGGGCCAAGCTGGGTCCCTGCCAAGTCTAACCGCCACCGACACCTTTGCCCCTGCAGCTGCCATCCTGGATGACCCCATGGAGTGCAGCCGAGGGGAGAGGCTCTCCATCACCCTGGCCAAGAACCGCATCAACCGCGAGCCTGAGCGGGTGGGGAAAGCCAAAGTGGAAGTGGACATTTTTGAGCTGCTGCGAGACAGCGAGTATGAGACGGCAGAAACCAGTAAGTACCCTTGCATGGAGCTGGTCCTTCCACAGTTCTCTCTGCCAGCTCACGGGATGTGTCTGGCTGCAGGGGATAGTTGTGTGATAATTAAGGGGGATACACAGGGTAAAAAGCACCTCTCTGCTCATCTATCAGAACTTAAAAGACCAACACGTGCTAGCGTGACAGTGGGTCGCTGCACAGCCCCAGGCCTGCCCTGGCTGCCCGAGCACGGTCAGGCTCGGTGCAGGGGCTTGTCCCGCTCTGGATGAAGGCACCTCATCCTCTCAGGGGGTGTGTGGGACCTTTAGCAGCACTCACGCTGTGTTCAGTGCCAGGAACGCATTCGGGAGGGCTGGCCCTGCCTGGGTGCATCCGCTGCAGCGGCACGGTGGCATGTGAGGGGAGGCTGGGCTCCCAGAGTCAGTGCTGAGACCGCTTTTCCTTTGAGGGTTTAGGGTGGTGTTGTGAGGTGAGCCCTGGCACGAACTGAGCTCACCATTCAGCTCAGTGGCCTGGGACAAATTCTGTTCTTTAGTCTGTGTGTCGATAAACAGAGGTAATGATACAGAAGGTGATGCTCCTTTGTGAAGCACTTAATGGTGTGCAAATAAGAGATTCTGGGTAAGTTCAGTGCAGTTAAGTCATTTTTAAAACCTCCTGGAACACTGTGTCAGCAAACATGGTAACTCTCCCAGCGCTTTAGATTGGCAGGGGATTTGTTTACACAAAGTGAAGTTTTCAAGGGATGTTTAAAATCACGTGGCTTAGAAAGAGCAAATTTTGAAAGAGCGGTGTGCTTCTCATGTTGCTTTAAAGTCCCTTAATGCAAACAGGTCTCTAGGATAGTTGTTCCTTTAGATGCCCAACATGTCAGCTCCATGCTGATGAATAAAACATGAATTGATGGTCAGCATCCCACAGACCTCTCAGGAGCCTGAGTGAAAGGAAAGAAAAAGATCTGTTGGAGCTTCTTCCTGTAAGAGGGAAAACCCTTCGGAATAAACTGTCTTCCCCATAGAATCATTTTTAGAAGACAACCTTTAAAGTTCGAGGGAGGACAATAATTTGTTTAATTACAAGTTGGCTTGAAAAAGCTGGAGAAATCATTTTAAATAATAGGAATTTTAGACTCGTTTCCCCCAAGGTTCTCTGTTCCAAGCCTCTGCCATCTGCAGGGTATCCCCAAAGGTGCGGTGGGATGTTGTGATGTAGAGCAGGCTGGTTTTCCACCAGCTTTGGTGGAAAACTGAGCATCCCTGCGCGGGGAGGCCCCGCAGAGCTGCAGACCCGGCGCTGCTCAGGACCGGGGCTCTGGGTAACCAGCAGAATGGGCTCCCGAGGCCCGCGAGATCAGCAGGTCGCTCCTTCATTTCCTGAATTAGCGTCTGCATTATTTATAGAAGCGTTCAGTTAATAAAGTGCGTTTCAGCAAGTACCTGTATGTCTATTTATAGAGCCTGTCACCCGTGAGACAGGCTAGATTAAGATCATCACATGCAGCATCGCAGGGACCGTTTAAAACGACAGTGCTCCACCTTTTTTGGATCCCTCATCTCTTCTAACTTCTCCTGGTCTCTCCCATCTGTTCAGGACCGTGTGCATCCTCCTTTACCCTCATTTGGCCCAGCAACAGGGCAAATCCAGTCTCATCGGCCAGGCCGTGCAGAAGGGATGGGGGCTGGGTTTCCAAGTGCATTCCCAGTTTCTACCCAAGGGTATCCCAAATCTGCCAGCAAGCTTCCTAGGAAATAAGAAAATGGCTTACCTGCCTGAGCCTTCCGTGTCTGTGAAAGATCCAGTAGCACTTTTAGCTCTGTTCTTTATCCTTTCTCTGCATGTAGAGATGTTGCTGTTATTTCAGCTTGTTCGGGAAACCAGCTCGATTGCCAAGTGACCCCGGAGCTGTGGTAACGATCGTGAGCGGGATTTCGCTCTCACTTGCACCCCCGTAACACTGCTCAGAAATTATTCTGCTGGAACGTTTTCCAAGCAGAAGAATACTAATTTGCCGAGAGTGAAGTATTATGCGAGAAATTGTTGATTTCAGCAAATGTGGTGTTTGGGGAGAGGGTGGAAATGGCAGAAGTGGGGAAGAGGCAATCTTCCATTTCAAATTTTCACCTTCAGGTGATTTTCTTTGTTTTCTTTACTTTGACTTATAGAATGTAAAAAGCAGAAATCAGAGCAAACTGATTTGATTTTGGTGAAGTGAGTAGTCACATAATTTTGCAATATGTTATTTGCCTTTTCTTCAGAGTGAAAAATGTCTTGAAGCGTTTCTCACAAAAGGAAAAATCTGGATTCTGCATGGCTCTGCTATTAATGTCACCAAAGTTATTCTTGATTTATACTGGTAGCAAGGAGAATCAGATCCTTTAACTTAAATTTCAGGGCTCTCATGACTTTCAAATGCCTGCCTTCTCAGCTTTAATACGGCGCTGGTATTTGTTATCACACGAAATATTAATAAAAGCAGTTTAGATGTTTTAACCTGACTGAAAAGCTGTTATACATCTGGTTTAATACTGTTCTCAAATTTCACGCCCTTTGAATCACCCTTAAATATCACAGCTAGCATGCTTAGCCAACTGATCTAGGAATGCTGTGATTACACCCCATCAGTGATATTCCGCGTGCAATTAGTGCTTCAAGAGAAGAAAGTCTTTTGGGGAGTTAGCTTTTATTTTCACGTTGAGCTTTTTTCTTTCTTTTTCCTTCTAACTCAGGCATCTTACTGTTAGGGGCCCACAAAATTGCGATTGCTATGGCAGGTAAAAGATGAGTCAGTCTTAATCGCATTCATGGATGGTTTGCTATTGCAGCTTTATATATGAATGAAGACAAACATTGCCTTTTCTTCTATGCAACATCTGTGAAGTCGTGGGCTTTGAAATGAGTTTGCAGTGAAAGGTTATGGATAGAGCTTCTTTTGCCGTTACAAGTAAAGCCGGTCCTCTCTTTGTGTTTGATGTTTCAACCCCTTTTATGGAGATCCAAGATGACTTGTTTAATCATGCCTTTATCTAAAACACCTTATTCCTTTTGATGTCCAGGGAGGGACAGATTTTCTATCTGTCACCCTGTCCCCAACCAGCTCATCTCTCTTTCAAACTTCTTTCTGTTGTTGATCCAAACATCTCAGGGCAGGTCAGCAGTCAGAGTGAGTGAGCAACTGGAGGATTCTTAATTATTATTTATTCACACCAATATTTCAAAGTGCCTGATACATCCTCTTGGTGACGTTGGCTCAAGCGTGCTATTAACCGTCCCATGATTTTTGTGATCCTGTTGGACTTCACATTGAAGCCTGCTCTGGTTGTGAGTTCCTGTTAAGAAGCATGAAGGATGCTGCAGGGAGCAGCCCTGGAGCCGTGGGGCAGGCTGCACTCTCTAAAATGCCATCTGTTTGTGCACTTGCTGTTTTCTGTATGAGAATTTGTCCTGACCAGTCTCTGTTGCTCAAAGTCCTCTGACATGTTTTGCAATCGTGGGAAAGTCGAGGTAATTGCGTGCCTTCCCTGCTCATTTATTTTCAATTAGAGGCAGGAATCTTCTTTGCATGCTGCTGGAAACCCTTTGTATCAGGTATCTGTATGCAGTGACAGAGCTGCTGTGTTCTGCACCGTGGGTGGATGCTCTCACTGGAGAGCTTTCAGCCGTGCTTTGAACAGGGAGAGCTCAAGTAAATGCTTGCCAAGCGTCCTGAGATCCCAGGAGGTGAAAGGCCCTATCTGACCAAGAGCAAGTGGACGTACATACATACATAATGCGAGAGCTACTTATTGGTTGTTGTGCTTTTTCAAGTCCAAAAATATATTTCCATCTTCCTTTCAAATGTATCTTGCTGTTTCCTGAGTGTCCAGGCCTGTACTTAATTCCCAAATCTACCTGTGGAAATTACTGAACACAGCCCTTTCTCACTTAGGAGGCAGGACAGACCTGCTAGTATGAAAGCAAGATCACCGTGTTGTATTGCACATTGAATGCACATCTGAGCTTGTTTGAGGGCCAGCTCCTAGCTTCAGACTGTAGCTTGTGCTGGGAGGGGAACAGGAGACTCTGACCCTACTCCCAGCCTCTGGGCAAAGCCCACAACAGTGCAGATGGAGGTACCATAAGAGGACACCTGAGCTGTGCAAGCAGCAGAGGCAGAGAGGTCTGTAAACAAGAAGAAAGGCAGCAATCATCAGTTCGGACCTCTGAGGAGCTGCCCCTAAGTGATGGTGGGAGAGGTCTTGTCCTGCCTAAACCACTGCAGGTCTCAGCAGAGGAGGGTGTACCCTAGGATGTTTCCTTTTCAAAGACATGTATTTTAGGAGTGTCATTAAGAAATCTGTTTGCTCAGCCTGTCTCTTTTTTTTGCTGTTCCACTATCCTCAAGGAAGAGAACAACTGAGTGCAGGCAGTCCATAAAAGCAGCTGGAATAGGAGGTTTGGGACATGTCAGGACTTCAGATCAAGGCTGATCGGTTGTACCCACATCCCATCTCATGACAAAGAGCTTTTTAATGTGACGCCACTTCAATGTTCCCTATTTTTTGAGGTACTGTATTCTAAAAAAAAAGCATAAAAATTGGACATGATCTTGGGCAGAGGTAACTTGGTTGGCACCAATCAGAACTGTGTCCTGCACAGTCCAGAGCTGGCATGGTGCCTTTTCTCCCTGTCGAGACTAACAGCATCAGGTAGTGTTCTGCAATAGGAAATATGTTTGGATTACAGGAGCAGAAGCTTTCCAAATGTAGTTGATACCCTTGCCTAGGGCACCTCCACTTTGTTTCCATTCGTTCTCCTTAATTTTACTGGAGGTTTCACCTTTGGAGTGATAGATAAGCCAGGTCTTTTTTTCTGACAGTTGTTGCAACTCTGTTGCTATGACTACTTAACCCACTTTCTCTTCTCCATACCAGTGATGAGAGGAAAAGTGCTCACCAAACTTTCCCCTGCATGCACGACAAATTCCCCCCCAGGACTTTTTCCCTAATGACCTGTGGATAAAGAGGACTTGGAGCAGCTCCTTCCTCTGAGATGCTGAACTGGAGAGCACTTGAAGGGTCTGCTGCAGCTGAGAGGGACTGATGAGTGCCGCTGAGATAGCATGCAGGGTTTTCAAATCGCTGGTGCACTTATTTGAAAGGATCTTCTGAAGAGGTGTAAGTGCCAGTAAATTTTTAAGCACAGAGGAAAAGCAAGTACTGGATTCCTTTGAAGACACCGCGGAAAAATATCACTCGTTCTGTAGCAGATTGAGATGGTAGAGGGTGAGAGAGCATGGAAGGAAGAAAGGAAAACCCAAGAGAAGATGTTTGCATATCTTCAGCACTCTCTGTAAGAAGTCAGAGCAACCAGTATGTGTAGGATCTAGGAGTACATGGGGTTTTTCGTTCAAGTGGCACTTGGAGAGAAGTAATTCCCCAAAGCAACAAACGAAGTCCTCAGCTTTTGGCCTCATATTCCAGTCATGAGGCTTATGAAGTTTAAGGCCAGAGAGGACCACCTTCATTAGCTGATCTTGTCCTCTGCAGAAAACAGCCTGCAGCCGTTCGCTGCCTGAACCCTACACTCAGCCCCGTAGCTGGCTGTTCGAAGAAACCCCAGCACAGTGCAGGCTCTTGT
Source organism: Eurystomus gularis (assembly GCA_013400335.1). Lineage (NCBI taxonomy): Eukaryota > Metazoa > Chordata > Aves > Coraciiformes > Coraciidae > Eurystomus > Eurystomus gularis. Next base: position 346,562 of record VZZY01010282.1, on the reverse strand, counting down.
TTCCTGTCCAGTCTTGATTTAAAGCCTTGAAGTTGATAGAAAACCTGCTCTGATCTGTAGGACGACCATTTTGATGATGAACCCCCTTCGCTACAAAAAATACGTTCCGGTTTGAATTTTTCTAGGTCCTTTTTACCGCTGCTGGATCTAGATAACTTTATAGCCATCACAAAAGCTTGTCTGACATGCAAGCCAGGGACCTGCAGTGAGGGTGGTGCTCTGAAACAGTCCAGCCATTTGATACTGAAGAGGCACTATCTTTAAAATCTCAGCTTTGTGTTACGGTGGTTTATTTTTTACATACGACAATCTTGTGAGCTTGCTCTTGCCAGAGCTGATAAGTACTTTCGGTGCCTCCTTTCTCCCCTGTGGTATCCTCTTTCTCCAGAAAGCAGTCACTTGACGCCAGTTGAGCAAACGCGGCTTTGTCTGTCCAGGGAGAAAGGAGCTGAGTGTGTGGGGATGCTGAGACAAGTCTGGTATTTCAGAGTAAGCCGTGGCCAGCACATGTTCAGACCAGGCTTTGGGAGTCTGGGGATTTAGGCGCGAGGGGCTCTCGCCTTCTGTTCGCGAGGCTTTGCCTGCACAAGCTGCTCTGGAGCAGCCTTTCTGAGCGACGTGGTTGACTGGGATGGCAGCAAGGAGGTGACACCAGCTGGGGTAGTCTTTGGAGGGCCGTTTGGCTAATTTGTGCTGTGAATTAAAAGGGCAAAAGGCTGCAGTTTAACCCAGGAAGCTTGAGGGAAAGGATTTAACTTCTTCATTTAGTCAGGGTCTTTTTATTGTTCTGCTAACCTTGGTGGCATGGAGCCAGAAGATTAGCCACTGCCAGAAAAAAAAAAAAAAAACAACAACAAAAAATGAAACCCAGTAATACGATCCTTATTATTAGCTCTGCAGAGGGTGAGGGAAGAAATTCATTCGAGTTTGTTTGCTGCTAGATGATGCTTTGAAGCTAGGTCACTGCTGTGTTTAGCATCTTCCATAAACTTTAGTTAATGTTTTATCTTGGCCAATTGCAGATGAGGCCAAAAAAGGTTGTTACAATAGAGAGAGCCCAGTTCTGAGTTGGAAATGAGGATACCGGGGCTTTGGGGAGGATTCAGGTGGGATTTAGAAAGGCTGGGCAAAGACAGAGAGGACGGTGTCACAGGCAGGGTGACGGTGCTTCAGGGGGAATAGAGGGATTTTGGGGGAGACATAAAAGACAGGGAGTATATTGTGTGAAGGAGGTGATACCACGTCCTTAGCATGGTACTGTAAGCATGACTGTCTGCTGGAATTTGGGGATGAAGTCTAATGCATCTTTCCTCTGGTGCCCGCAGTGTGCCAGATTCTCCCAAAAGGAGTGGTAGGCGTCCTGGGACCTTCCTCAAGCCCAGCCTCGAGCTCTATTATCAGCAATATCTGTGGGGAGAAAGAGGTAAGTCGGAGAGTTTTGTGCTGGGGTAAATCTATGCCCTTGCATTGACTGACTTGGCCCCAACACCCTCATGCCTGGCTGGGAGGGTGACGTGGGAGCCCTGACTCCTTCATCCCAGTGCTTCACGGCAGGTCTGGGGTGACAGCAGAGTCACCTGCTGTGGGCAAGAGACGCCACAGAGATCCTGTCCCGTTCCCCAGCCCTGCCTTCTGCATGTTGTCCGTCAAACCAAAGATGCTCTTGGTGGGCTGTGGTTGCAGCAGTGCTTCATGCTGGCTGCTGCCTGGTGCCCGGGCTCCCTGGGAACACAGCACTTGCTGGTGATTTCATTAAGTATGGATTAGGATTTTAATTTACTGCTATACCAAGCAGCAATGCCTCCTGTGCCGGCCCCATGCAGAAAGGCTTTCTGCAGCCTTGAAGGGTTTTCTCTGAGACTGTCACATCTCTGCCAAGTCCCAGCCAGAGCTGCACAGCTCGCTGCAGCCTCCAGCTCTGCCTTACGCTGCCTTCTCCATTGCCTGGTTCTGCCTCTTGCAGCTCTTGTTGAAGTCTGGTGCTCTGTTTCTCAGTCATCATATCTGTGTGTGCACATCTCTCCTTTCCACCCAGCTCCCCTAACCCACTCCAGCTGATGGTTCTGAGCCTCATCATCCCCGTTCTGTCCTCCTGTCCAGCTGCAAGGCAGAGCAGGGACATTACCTCTGTTGAACAGGGCAGTGAGGCACCTGCCTATGGTACTCCAGGACATCCTTGGCAAAGAACTTGCTGTAGTCACCTTACCTTCAATGTCATCCTTCAGGTGCTCTGCCCTGGCTTCTAATGAGCAGAGCTGACAGCTTGGTTTTTCGCCCATTTTCTTAATGCACATATTCTTGCAGCTTCTTCCTTTTCCATCTCCTCTCTTATCTGCCTACCTCATCCTTGTTTTAATCCGTATCACCCTTTCCTTCAGCTTCCTTCACATGCGACACCAATGCAACCCACATCTCCCCTGACTGAGGGGTGCAAAACCCTCAGCTTGCCCTGGCAGATGCACATCCCAGCCGAAATTCCTGGGTGTGACATGACTTTGTGCACATACTTGGAGGGCTGGATCCCTTTCTGTTTGCTGCTGTTCCATCAACGCAAACCCTTTTTATCTGTGTCCAGACTATGTGCCTGATTTAATATTTTATAAGCCTTGAACCATCTTACACTGATCTGGCTCTGCTCACGGGAAAAGAAATTGAGTTCTCTTCTCATAGTTCATCCCTTTAAAGCCAGATAACATCTCCCAGCCATTTAGTGGTCTCTTTTTGGAGCCCAGCCTCTAAGGAGAGGAGTGCCTGGAACTGAGCATTGTAAATAACTTGCATTCACAAATGACTGCTGTCCTTTGTTCCCTGAGAATCAAAAGTGTTGAAGAGATCTTTTAGACCTAGTGCTTTGGGCTGCAGGAGGATGAGTCTCTTGAGAGTTTTTTGTAGTGCCTTCTCCAGTTAAAGGTCCCAGACGTGCTCCATCCCAGGCAAAGGCAACCCAACACTAACAGACTGCAAGTGTTTTTCCATGGAATTCGTATTCACTCTGAGTCTCTGATCTAAGTCTCTTCATTATTTTTTATGGTTTTTTTTTCAGGAATGAAAGGTGAGTGCTAGTGCACTTCTAAGGTATTTGATTCCCAAGCTTGATCCCAGCTGCCCTCCCAGTGATGTAAACCTGCAGTAACTCCTTGTGATTTATATCGCAGTAGCATCAGTTGGTGCCACTGTGTTAAACATGATACAGAACCCAGTCAGAGCCATTGTACTTCCAGCCATTCCACAGGTTAAAATGTCCCTTTTTACCACCGAGGTACCAGATGGTGGGGTTCCTGGCCTGATGTTCAGCAGGAGCCCATGGTAAAACTGGGGGATGAACCTGTGTCCCCCCTCTAGTGCCCAGAGATCTCCTTCCCTCTGTCTGGGAGGGGTGCTGCACTGGGGCAGAGCTCTTGGAAAGGAGAGGATGCCTCCAGGTCCCAACGTGAGGTCTGAAGCAGGGCTCTGATCAGCTCTGGGGGTTTGCAGGAGCTGCTGTGGTGGTGGCTGCCTTCCCCTCAGTCTGCATCTCTCACTTCTCTGGTAGTGGTTGTTGCTGCAAGTCTCAGACTTCATCTGGCTCCCAATAGGGATCAGGATGTTTGTATTGGAGCTGCCCTGTCTGCTCTGGTTAAAGGAATTTGCCTCTTGCTTACAGTCTGCCTCTCTCCCTGTTAACAGAGCCTGCGATGAGGGCTGCAGAGTGAAATCAAGGCAGATAGCAGCTTATTACTCTTTAACTTCCCTATTGCTAACCAAACAGCTCATGCTGTCAATAAAGCAGCCATCACAACCTACTAATAGCCTTTCCCAAGAGGAGAGAAATGGGAGGCATGGGGTAATAGCTTCTGGAAGGACTAATAATGAAGGAAAAGAGGACTTGACACTTCTCTAATGAAGCCAAAGCAGATGTTTCCCTTTCTCTGTCTTCCATTTCTTCCAAATAATTCATTTAGCAAAAGGAAAACAATATTCCCTATCGTAATTCGGCTGGAGCCCTAATGCCTGAGCTTGATCTATCTGCCCACCCATTCCCTACACAAAACAGCGAAACGTGCAGCACAGCTGCCTTGAAGGGAGCCCTTGGGGTGTCCCCCAGTCCTCCCCCTTCCCTGAATTCCCTGGGAAACGGCATCCCGCTCCCACCTCCTGCCTGGCTCTGTTAATGACAGGCACAGCGTTATTAGGATGCTGTTTTTTATGGCGTTGGAGCTTGCTCACCGTATGGCCACCTGTTACCTCTCCACTGATCAAAAAACCCAAAGCTGCTGGCTGCTGCGTCTGTTCCTCTCTCTCCCGTGCCTTGCCAGCACAGGGTCATCTTGTTCTTCCCTTCATCTCTCCTAATTACCCGAGGACAAATTGGTACCGCAGGCAGAGGTGCATTTGCAGCACTTCATCCATCTAGAGCGCAGCAAAGGTCTGGGGTGTCCAGCACGGGCTGTGGAACTCCCTGCCTGCCTGCAAAACATCCCCTTTTTTACCTAGACAACAAGCCCAAAACAATGTGTGAGCCCAGCTACAATCAGTGCCCAGGCTAATTAGATTGAAGTCATCCGGAATGGTTTCCTGTGCTGTAATCACAGCCCCCATTGCCGTTCTCTGAGTGGCTCAGCAAGACTTTTCCTGAATCCACGCCTTCCCGTGGCTTCTTGTTGCTGCGATAATTATTTTCCTCTCCTGCACAAATCCCACCCTCCCTTCTTCGCTCCAGTGATGCTTCTGCAGTTTTACTGGGATATTTCACTTTCTGCCTGCTGTACATTTCACACCAAAGGTCCTTTATGGTAGACTTACTTGTTTTTATTTCTTTCTCCTTTTTTATTATATTTTCTCTCCCCTCCTCCCCACTTAGGTTCCTCACTTCAAAGTGGCGCCAGAGGAGTTCCTGAAGCTGCAGCTCCAGCGGTTCACCACCCTCAACCTCCATCCCAGCAACACCGATATCAGCGTGGCTGTGGCAGGAATCTTGAATTTCTTTAACTGCACCACTGCCTGCCTCATCTGTGCCAAAGCTGAATGTAAGTCATCGCCAGGCTGGCTTCGGCTGTCCTTCTGCTCCTGGTGCCCCCTGTTCTATCTCCTCCTGTGTGCCTGGTGCCTGTCGGAGAAGGTCCCATGGGCAGCGTGGGAGAGCGGCCTCACCGGTGCCTCCCAGGGTGTTTGTGTCACCTGGGTGTGGTGGCAGGGTCTCTTCTGCAAGCACTTGGGCAAAGCAGCTCAGAAAAGCAGAGACCTGCGGGGCAGGTTTCCCACTCTGTTGCTCCGTGGAGGTGTTTGCAGTGTTTGTGAGAGGAGGAAAGGGGATGGGGAGAGACGCACCAGCCTTCTGTTGGACGATCTGTAGAGTGTTTTGCTTGCACAGATGGGTTTTTGAAATGAGAAAAAAAAAAAAAGGCTCAGGCTTGTTTCTGGAGCTTATTTTAGGCAAGTAAAGCTTTTTGAAATATGTCTTTCCCAAACCCACGTGCAGTTTGTGGCCTAAAAGCGGGACTTGATTAATAGTCAATACGCTGCTCACCCTCTTGGGCTCTGCAGCCATACATCTGTTGGTAATTGTGCATCTGGATGCTGGAGCGTTCACCTCGGCAAGACCGTATTCATCTCGGCATAACTCTCCTAACGTGGCAGGAGAAGGCTCTGCATCACGGTGCTTAGAGAGAGTAAAGTGTGTCCTGTGCTGTTTGAGGTCAGCGTGTAGGTAGGTAGCTGGCGTGTAGTGGCCACATCCATTTTGCTTTTATTATTTACGTATCCAGATTCATTATCACTAGAGCTTACCATACAAACAAGCCTAGAAGAGGGGCTTCAAAAAGGCACGGGGCTCCAGGGAGAGCTTTGGGGGTGCTGGCAAGAGCTTAGCAGCCGCTGGCCATTGGACCAGGTACAAAGGAAAGGCAGCATCCTTTCCAGCTAGCCCTGGAAGCTTCACACCAGAAGCAGTGCTAGTAACACAGTCTTGTAGCAGACTCCTGCCTAGGGACAGAAGGAATAAGCGTGTTTTTGCCTTTTCTTTTGCTTTCTGTACCCCAAGGAGACCACATCCTCAGCTGATGTCAGTCAGTAAATTGCCTTCATTAAGCATGCTCAGATTTACCCCAACCGAGGACCTGACCCCAAATGATGCAATTAAAATCATGCAAATGGCCTCCTGCATTACTTCGGGTGCTGAAATTTTTCATCGTCTAACCTTAAGCAAAAAGGAAAAAGACAAAAAGGAGGAAGAAAAGATAATTAGATTTTCTTACCTGCCGTGCAGCATGCTCGCAGCTCTGTCCTCACACTGCTGCCGGGCACAGGGCACACGTACATCAGCCCAGCACCCCTGCCCTGCTCCCCAGTTACGTGCCAAAACACGCAGGTGCCTCCTCTTGAAATATTAATACCTCCCTGCTATTAATATGAATCTTGATTTAACTGAATCAAGACCCTGGGAACCAAATTGCATGCATTAAAATGAAACCCTGTCAGTTGAATCAGCCTGGTTTAGTTTACTCTGGTATTCCTGGATAGCGCAATATTTAGCATGGAGTGTGCAACCCGAGTCCTTCCCAGACCTAGGGATGCCATGGGACGGGTGCCTTTCATGCATCCTGCTTGTTGTGCTCAGTAAGGACCTTACCTGAGCTAGGCTTGAAGCACAGCATGCTCTGACTGTAACGGAGAGCAGAAAAGGCATAATCCAGCTTCACGTTGGAGCACAAGCCCTCGTTTTCCCTTAGGACAAGGAGGGCTCCTAAGCACAGTCCTTAAACAACTAACTCAAGGCCCTTTGGGCTTTCAGAAGGTTCCCTGGAGGCAAATAAGGGGAGCATGGGAGCTGTCTGCTCATCAGTGAGCAAATGCTGTTTTGAGGGATGTCATTATTTAGATCCCAGGAGGGAAAGTCGTAGCTGTTTTGGCTTAATACAAGGCTGTGTGATGGGACTCCGGGGTCCTATCCTGGCACGCTCAAACTCTCACTGAAAGGAGTCACATCCTTCCTCTGGGGACTGGTTTTAATTTCTTCTGGCAGAAGCAGAAAATGACCCTCAGAGTCAATGTATTTAGGCCAGCCTAAGTGTAATGCAGTGGTGAATGGAGTTATGTTATGGGACTCAGTTTCTCTGCGGTGTGGAATAAATAACTAGCTTGTGAATTGCTCTGAAGTCCTAATGTGGAAGGCTTTGTGTGATTACACAGAAACCTTAATCTGAAAAGGCAACCACAGACAAATACAGGGGGGGCCTGGACTTCATAGGAGCTACTCTGTAAGCTCTGATTGTCAGAGTGGAGGAAATAAGAACAGGCTGCCCAGGGAAGTGGTGGAGTCACCATCCCTGGAGGTGTTCAAAAAATGAGTAGATGTGGCGCTTTGGGACATGGTCTAGTGGTCAGGGTGATGTTGGGATGAAGGTTGGACTTGATGATGCTAGAGGTCTTTTCCAACCTAAATGATTCTATGATTCTATGTGATTGGGAATGGAGTCTAAGACACTGAGGTCACAAGGACCTCAAGGAGATATTTGGTGCAAGAGCAAGGCTCGATGATAGAATCACCACTTCTCTTTGCAACCTTGAGGGTCAAGAATTGCACCAGCACAAACCCAGTGCAACCATCAACAGAACTGCTGGGCCTCTGGGCCTTGGTCAGCAGAGCTCGGAGAGAAGGAGCTCATCTCCTACTCTCCAGTGGCTTTACAGGCAAGAGCCGTAAAGAGCGATGTGGGACTCCATGAAGGCCTCCAGATCCTTTTCCATTCCCCGGCAGTGGACTGTGCTAGGCACACTGGAGACGAGGACATATCTGCAGAGAGCTTGAAGCTGGGCTACTCCCGCCAGCCCAAATGTTTGCATGAGAAAAGGAAAAATAAAATAAGGAAGGTCAGGACTTCCCACTGGCCAGCTGGAACCACTGGTCTGCCTCGGTGTGTTGTATGTATGGTCCCCACGGGACTGTTCAAACAGCACCTGACACAGCCTCTCTGCACATGGTGGTCCTCACTTTAGTACTACAAAGTTGCCAGGAAAGGTCTACACGCCCTTAGTCATGTTCAGCCTGCAGAGCACCCTTCTGAAGTGCCAGTCTGTCAGCAGCAGCATCTCACATCCTCTCGTCATCAAACAAAGCAGGATCTCTTCAGATAACAGAGACTTCCCTCCACACGGCAAGAGGAGCTGCAAGCAGGAGACCTGATGAGGCTACAGGTAGGCTCTAACGTGCTGGAAATCATAATTTCCTCCAGCCAGAGGAGGAGACCAAACACTTCTTTTTTTCCCTGGTCCCACTTTCTCCTCTTTGTGCCTGATGCGCTTTAGAAACGTAGCAGCTGGGCTTTGCCTTGCTCGCAGCAGAGACCAGGGTGGCCTCTCCTGGAGGAGAAGGCAGCAGCAGAAGTGCAGATGTAGTCAGCGAAGAGGAAGCTGAGGGTCTGTTGTGACTCACAACCTCAGCAGTTGGCAGAGGGATGCTCTCCAGTTTGCAAGATTAACTTACAGCTGAGATACACAACCTCTGGTGTTAAAGGAGCAGGATCTAATTTTGTTTCTGCAGGAAATTAAATAGAAAAGGCGCATTTCCAAAAGGGATGGCTGAAGATTTCCCTCCAGACAGATGCTCATGCCTTCATATGAATTTCTGTCCCCTTGAAAGTGTAAATCTGGGCTTCTCTCACCGGCAGAGTAGCACAGCTTTCCCTTTTCCTTTGGGTCTGTCCAAACCAAGCACAAAATTTAAGTCATTGCGGGGAAAAATAGTTCCTACATCATCTTTTTTTAATGCAAGACTTTTGTAAAAGTGCTTTTAATACCTTCCTCAGTTTCGCAGCAACAGATTTTGCTGGCATGAGCTATAAGTTAACTTGGTATTCTCAGGACTCTTATTTGCAGCAGCCTGTTTGCTCCCTTGCAGATGTGGAATGAGGTGAAAATAATTCTTGCAAGGATGGAATGGAGCACTTGGGTTAAATTTACTGTTCACCTCACCTAACACACACACAAAAAGTATTCAGGTGAGGTCTATCTAGTCCATGTGTCCTGTACACAGAGTGAACCCACTGGCTAGTGAGAAGGAAAAAGAAGCTAGCGTGACCCAGAGAAGTCCTGGCCGTGACCAGTCCCTTGCTGAGTTCCTACCTTACTCAGAGGAAAGGTGAGAGGCAAATGCCTTGTAAAGAGCTCAGTGCAAACTTGGCGTGCTGAAAAACTCTCGCTGTGAATGAGAGGCTCCTCATCTTGGATGTATCCCTTTTGATGTGCTGCTTTGTTACCTTTGTGAAGCGCTGGGAGTCCTTGAAAGCAGTGCTCTCTAACGCGAATCACACCGCATTGTATCGCTTCCCCGGCCCCTGACCTGCTGAATGAGCAGTTTCGTGCAGTCAAAAGTCTGGTTACCTTAAGATTAGAGCTCTGACTTGAGGACAGGTTTTGCCCCTCTGCCAGCTGGGATGTCATTCTGCTGATAGTTCTGTTCTTTTCAGGTCCCTTCAGTTCATCTTTCCCAATTCTCTTTGGATTGTCTTTCTACAAAGACATCCCTTTCTCTTTAGATTGTCTCTCTACAACTACCTAAAAGGAGGTTGTAGCGAGGCTGGTGTTGGTCTCTTCTCCCAAATTACTAATGACAGGACATGAGGAAATGACCTCAAGTTGCATCAGGGGAGGTTTAGATAAGATATTAGGAAGAAATTCTTTACTGAGAGAGTGGTTGGGCACTGGAACAGGCTGCCCAGGGAGGTGGTGGAGTCACCATCCCTGGAGGTGTTCAAAAAATGAGTACATGTGGCACTTGAGGCGATGGTCTAGTGCCTAGAGAGATGCTGGGATGAAGGTTGGACTTTGATGATCCTGGAGGTCCTTTTCAACCATAATGATCCTACGATTCTATGGTTCTGTAGGGATGGGGTGTGTGACCATGCTAGCTGTCTGCATCTTGCCCATGATTGCCTCTGGTGGTCTCTCTGGTCAATCAAGCTTGACAGGAGGTTATTTCCAGCAGCTGGAGAGAAGAGACAGACTTCATCAAATATGCTTTCTTGACTAAGAAAAGCTGCAGCACGAGCTTTGATGTCTTATTAGACATCAAGGAAGCTGTGTTGGAAGGAGCCTTTGCAAATGAATAGCTGCAGGAAGAAACTTCCACCAGAAGTGCTGAAGGCAATAGGGCACATGTCCAGGGAAGTCAGGACTCATCCAGGTGGATGCTCACTAGTTATTACTTATTTTCTTCAGCTCCCATCTGAAGGGAGAGTCCTGTCTTGCAGACTGCGCAGGGACTGCTGAGGCAGCCAGGGTCCTGGCTCTTTCCTTTGGCTGACTGTGTCCAGACGCTGCCCGATCTCCAAAGTATACCAAGCTGTGCCTCGCAGGGCACTTAGTTGGGAGCTAGTAATGCAAAGGCTTAGGAGGAGGAGGAGGAACCGTCCTCCAGAGGTAAGCAGGAGAATCCTGCAGGCAGGAAGATAATGGAGAACTTGTCTGGACTCTGGGGTCCTGAGCAAATTTGTATCAGCAATCTTATCTCTTCCCAGGGGCCACTTTTTGTCTACAGAAAAGCTGGAGCAGCTCCATCGTTTCCCATTCCCTGCTGGCCCCAGCAGCGAGCCTGCGCTGCAGCCCCAAATCCTTTCCTTTGCAGCACATAGACATAGAACTGCAGGACTGCTTCCTGCTGGGGACGACTTTGGGCCATGGGAAAAGTGCTTTTGGAAACAAGCATAAAACTCACAGGTATCTGTTTTCTTTTCTCCCTTTTACTTGAAGGCCTTTTAAACCTGGAGAAGCTGCTTCGGCAGTTCCTCATTTCCAAGGACACTCTCTCAGTCCGGATGCTAGATGACAGCCGGGATCCCACCCCTCTCCTGAAAGAGATCCGAGACGACAAAACAGCTACCATCATTGTACATGCCAACGCTTCCATGTCTCATACCATTCTGCAGAAGGTAAGTGCCTGTTAAGTGTCACAGCTGCAAGTGCCGCTGCTGCCCCTGAACGAGCAGTACATGAGGTGCACGTGTGGGATAATGGAGAGAGCAAAAATTCCTGCGATAGTCGCTGCTGGGAGGGGAATTGCCACTGCTGGAGGGTCTGGGGAAAATAATTTGCTCTCTCTTTCCAGGGCTGTATCTGTAGAAGCAGAGGTTTAATTGCTCTGATGTTTGCTCTCTAGAAGTGGGGTGTTGCCATCGAACCACCGTGGAGGGCTGGGTGAAATCAGTCAGTTGGTGCAATGATATTTTCTTTTTTTTTTTTTTTTTCCTTCAAGTGCATTTCTTTTTGCTTCCTTTTTTTTTTTTTTTTTGCCTTATTAACCACACTTTTATTTTAATCATGGTTATTTTTAAGTGGTCTCTTGCTGCAGTTTTTTAGCATTTGTTTTGATAGTCTGCTTCGGAATTGAGCAGTGGCTCCAGATGGAGCCTGAAGTTGTGTAGAGTTTTCATATCCTGGAATAACAAGAAATATGTTCCTGAATGGACTCAGGATCCAAGCAATGGGGTTCCCCCTTGGCTGTTGGTGCAGGCATTAGACACAGTGTCCTGGCTGCGGTAGCAGGGAGTCGGTCATTTAGAGACCTTGACTGCATCAGATTTATCCCTGATGACAGCCAGCAGAAACCATTAGAGCTGGTTTGATTATTCCCCGCCCCCTCTCCACCTCCTAATGATTTTCATTCCAATGCTTGCAATTTTGCCTTCCTAAATAGGCAGGTTTGGGGGGTTTGGGGTCCTCTCTATGCAGGGAGGGTGGCTGGTGGTGTTTATGTTTGGGTTTTTTTCCTTTTCTTTTTCCTCCTGGTCCCTGTTGGTGCTGCCTGGCTGCTGAGGGCTGTCCCCCTTCTCTGTTGCTATAGTGACTTCCCACAGGCACACAGCAGTGCTCTTTGGGCACCCGCAGTCTACCTTCCCGGCTCGAGCATCCTTCTGCCACGACTGATAAAGATGTCAGAGATTGCCATGGTTTTGCAGCAGTTGAGTAAAACCTAACGTAGTCTTCCCGGCTAGAGGATTGTTCCTGATTTGGCAACTTCTTGCACCCTGGAAGGCTGGAAAGTATATTCTTTATAGAGGTGCAACCAGAGTAGGGAGTGAGGTTGTGGTGAGCAAGTGGGTACATCCCTGGCCCCCGCCCACAGGTCACCTAAAGCGTGAAGAATGCACGATTGGTTTGAAAGTACCTTGTGTCAGACCTGCCTCGGGAGACCAGCCTTGGCCTCGGACAACGAGAGAAATGGCCATTTCTCATCTCTTACTCTCCACATATGGTCTGGAGACACATGGTTGCTTCCTCGATTACCAGCCTGTCCCGGCTGCCCACCTGCCAGCATACGCGTTAAATGGATGGGAGCGATGCTCTCAGGAAGCGCTTTGTTGCTCGCTTTGATTTTCTGCCCTTGAAATCAAATGCACTGACTTCAAAGTGGGTCAGAGAGAGAGCTGACATTATCGCTGTCCCCAGGAAGGGAGAAGGCAGGGAAACGGGTGCCAGATTTTATTGTGTAGGGCCTTCAAAATGAGGCAGCTGTCTGGAGAGCTGGCTGAAAGGCAGGTCAGCAGCCTCCTCTGGAGACAAATGGTTTTGCTGTGTCCTTTTTGCCAGTTGTGCAAGGGACAACGTGCAACCAAAGGGCTGGGTGCAGCCAGACCTAAGCCACCATCAGTCCTCTGTGGGCATCCAGAACTTGCCCTGTTGCCCATGTCCACTCCCACTGCAAGGGTGGTGGCTTCAGTTTTGGACAGAAGTAGGAATTAGAGGTGCAACCTAAGCCTCCTCTTCTCTGTATCTTTCCTTCACTCACGTGCTGTTGTCACCATCCTCCAGCTTTTAGGGGAGATGAAAAGGGACTAAGACCACGTAAGGAGGTGCTGCCTTTGGTCCTTCTCTCCTTGCTTCTAGTTGCTTGCTGTGGTCTGGGGTGATGGGAAAATCTCTTTGCCAAGGTCCAGAAGCATTGTTTGAGATCAACCGTGCTTGGCAGTGAAACATAGACTTTCAGGAAGGATCTGCAGATTAATCCCCTACTTTCCTGAGCATCTGTTCCCACAACCAACTCCTTGTTTACCGAGAATTTTGAATTCTGGAAAAGGACTTCAACGACCTGGTCTGTGATCTCTAGAACAGATCACCCCATAGAAAAAGAAAATCCAGGTCTTTCTCTCTGCATCTCCATACACTTCTACCCTCTTTTTTTTTCCTGTTTCTGTGGTCATCACAACCCCGTCTGAATTCTGGACATCAGGCTGAGTTACTGGGTTTCATTCATGCAAACGAATTTGTGGGACTAGGACCTAAATCTGACAGATACAGGTGGAAAAACCACCACTGGGAGGACTGTCCTTTTTCTGTAACTCGAAAGCGTTTTCTGCCTTGCTCTCTGCGTCGCAGTGAAAGGAGACAAGCCCTGAGCTCTCTCATCTGCTGCTTTCCCTCATTGGGTTCAAAAAGAAAAGCTGTGGTTGGAGCAAAACAGCAAACCTCAGCCAGCCTCACCTTCCTCCAAACACCCAGAACACCTGAGGAGCTTGTCCCAAGGGGCTCTGGAGGCCTCAGGCTGGGGCTGCAGCCTCAGGGTCTTGCCTTGCCAGAGTCTGTATGGGCTAATGCTGGTGCAAAAGCTGCTTCCAACAGGTAGCAGCCTTCCAGGTTGTCCTTGGCTGGATACACCCGCAGGTTGGGGCCACATGTAGAAATCCCCAAATGGGATCTTGCCCCATGCCGCAGAGGGAGCAGCGATGGTCACAGGGGTCTGGAGCTGCAGCTCACACAGCGCTGGGTGGTTTCTCTCTGCTGGGCAGCCCCTGTGCAGGTGTTTTCTCAGTGCTGTTGCGAAGAGGAAACTGCAGAGGTAGGCTCAGACCTGCTGAAAAATTGGTTCTCCAGACTTTAATTTCACAGGTCAAATTATGTGGCTGTGTCCCACCCTTCCCTGCCTGCAGGAAGACAGCAGCGCTTGCAGGGAGCGATAAGGATGAAAAAGCAAATGTGGCCCAGTCTCTGCCTTGCCGGAGTGGAGATTGAAGATTGTCAGGCTCTGGTCTAATCTCCTTTCCTCTCCTTCACAGGCAGCTGAACTGGGAATGGCGTCTGCCTATTACACGTATATCTTCACTAATCTGGTAAGACGTTTTTCTCGGCTTTTTTCCCGTGTGCGTGTAGAGTCATTTTAATGGGAGCTGATCTCCCTGGCCCGTGGGAGCATTGGGAAGAGCTACGTGCTTGTGGAGCAGGGGATTCGCGGCAGCGGGGGAAGGAGGCGAGGAGGAGTGTCCCCCTGCAAACCTGAGCATCAGTCAGGGCAAGTCTTGCCCTGGCCTTCAGGAGGTGAAAGCCGATGGGTGCCCAGCAGCACCCATCCATCCCCGGCAGCTGTCAAAGGCAGGGTCTGCAGACATTGTGGCTGGAACCAGTGCAATGAGGTGTCCTTGGGAGGCACCAGCAGATGCGGGGCGGGGGTTCCTGACCAAGGGCTCTGGAGGTGTCAGCCCCTGAGCCATTCCATGCTGGAGGAGGGCAGGATGTGCTGGGGCGTGGGAGCAGAGGGTACCACGGCCCCACGCTGTTCTGCTGTGCCTCCGAGAGCGGCTGTGTAAGACCAAGGACGGATGATGCCATAAATGTTGAGAGGCAGAGCAGGGTATATCTGCAGCGTGGCCCCTAGTGATTTGGCTTTATAGCTACTAATAACACTAATGGGGGGATCGTGCGGTTAAATCCCCGAGTACTGTGCTAAACAAGGAGTAATGGGCTTAGACAGAAGGAGGGGGAAACCCAAAATAAACATCGGAGAAACTTCTCTTGCTGCAGCAGCTACAAGGCTCTTGAACGGGCTGCCAAGTGGCGTGGGGGAAATGCTACCGCCGGGGAGATCAGATACCTACCTATTAATGCTGCCGTGGGGATGATGGAAACCTGAGTGCAGCTGGATGATTAAGTAGAGGTGCCTTCCAACCCCAAATGATACTCATATTCTCTAATTTCTATTAATATTTATGCCAGGGGGTATGTGTGCCAGGAAAGCCGAGAGCTGAATCATGCTTTGTGTTTGGGTGGGAGACAGACGGGAACGGATGGAGCCAAATGTGTAGGCAGGAGAGCTGGAGTGGAGAGGAGGAGGGGGAAGGAGTGAAATGGAGGGGTTGAAAGCCAAGAGAGCAATTGGGACAGAGAATGGAAAAGGAGATGTCAGAAAAGAGAAAAATGAGAAGAAAAAAAAAAAAAAAGCCACAAGATTCCTGTCTGATCTGATAGCATTCTGATTCCTACTGAGCGCTTGATCCATAGATGCTAAGCTTGCTCAGTAGCAGTGCAGCCCTGGATGGTGCTCGGACAATAGAAACAGCTATAGAAATTAAGCTCCCCACACCCACCACCACCACCAGACTGGTTTTCAGCATGGGTGCGATTAATGGTTTGGGTTGGAAGGGGACCTTAAAGATCATCTAGCATTTGCTTAAGGTCAGGAGGTAAAATTTGGTTTTGAAACTCATTCATCTAGTGTAATGCAGTTATGGCAGGTGAGAAAGAAATTGATTCTGTTGCCATTCACTCTCACAGGATATAATTTGTTTACCCAGGCCGTTTTACCACTGTGTCCAAAAGACCAGCCCTCAGCAGAACTAACTGGGGTTTTGGCACGGACTGTTAAAGAAAGGTGACATCGGGCAAAACCTGGGCAGATGGAAGAGATGTTTAAGGAAATTAGCAATATTTAAATGGCGATGAGAGATAGGAGTGAGCAATGTAGACTAATAAACCTGGAGGGATTATCAAGCTCCTAATGAACCCTCTGAGGCTTTGCAATCACTAATAGAAAAGATAAAATGAGAGTGAACGGCTGTCAAGGGGAGCAAGCAAAAAGCTGACTTTAAATGGAAGGAGAAGCCATCAGAAGGGGAATAGACAGTCTGTATAGCATGAAGCTGCTGGGAGATGGAAAAATATTTCAGGCAAAAAAAAAAAAGAAGAGAAAAGGGGATAAAATGCTGAATTAAACACCTGCCCTGCGGCACTAGAGGGGAATTCTGTTTCTGTCTTCTAGCATTAATTTTATTTAATAAGCACATCCCAGCCAACAGCTCATCGTGTGTCACGGCTCTTCTCTCTGCGGAGCAGGAGATGGTGCGGGTCCATGGGAGAGCGATTCGGGGGTGCCGGCTGCTCCGTAGCCAGCCCGATGACTGCCGACAGCTCAGCGCTGCTCTCCTGGCCGTTCAGCAGGAAAGCAGATGCCAGCCTTTGGCAGGAGAATGCGGGAGCAAGTGAGGAGGGAGTCCTCGGCCCCCAGTGCGTTTCCATCGGAGCCGAGGCGAGCAGCCTGATGTAAAAATAGCCACAAGCTAATTTACTGCGCGCGAATTCATTATCAGCCTCCTCCTGCCAGCTCAAGGGACCCTTTTTGTCTGCAACGGAAGCTCAACAAATTTTCCAGGAGTCCTAATGACAGAGCAGAGCAGGTCTGTTATGTTTTTCTTCCCCGTGTCCCTCATCTGCATACAGGGTACCCGTGGTAGCTGAGCACCCTTCTGCCTTCGGTCCCCTTGCAGGAAGTCTCACTGGAGTTTCTTCTTGGCATCTCCACATGGTGACAAACTCCCTCGCTCTGGGACTTGTCCTTCTGGGAGGGCTGAAATTTCCTGATGACTGATGGCAAATGCTGACCCAGTGGCCAGCTCCCTGTGCCTTGGGTTGTGCAGTGCTGAGATGGGCTCAGAGCTGCTTGTCGGTCGTTCCCCAGCAAGGCACAGGCCTTCTGTGTATCCACGCAGCTCATGACCGTGTACGGGGGCAGTAGTCTGCTCCGTAATAATAATAATAGTAATAATAATAATAATGCCAGTGCAGAAATACAGTATTGCAAGCAGGCGGTCGTGCATTGAAAAAATTATTCCTCCTAGTGCTGGAAATCCTGGAGACCAGCAACACAGAGCAGGAGGGGTGTTGGATGCCTCCAAAACCCCGTGCTACAATTAATTCTTTTAGCTTGTTAATACTGTGCGGCTTGTTGCTGTTTTGTGGTTTTCTCTCTCTTTTTTTATTTTTTTGTTTTTAATATAGTGTATGGACCTCAGGCTGGGTTTAAATTTAAAAACATTTATCAAGGAGATTAGATAGAAATAATTGAAACAATTAAAATTATTACTGTAAGAAGGAAGGTGTAAAGGAGTTTTACTGGTGCCTTGAGTCAGTCTATTCATGGGATGTATTTTTTTTTTTCCCTGACAATATTGTGTGGAGGTGTTGCTGCTGATAACACAGCTGCCGTACTCATTTTCCAGGGACCTGATAAATCAGTTTGGGTTTGGTTTTTCGTTTCCTGCTTTTTTTTCTTCTTTGTTTAGTGATTTGTAAAGAAGTCGGTCTTCATATAGGATGAGGTGCTCAAAGCTGAGTTGTTGCTCTGGATGCCCCGTTGGAACTGGAGGGGAAATGAGTGTCCAGATCCCCCTGCCAACATCACGCGTTTCAGCTGTAACTTGGCATTACAGTAGCATCCTTTGGAAAGGGGGAATGATGTAAAGCAAAGCAGAGGGAAAGTGGGCGTACAGATTAATATTTGGCCACAGCTCTGGAGCTTAGGGTCTTGGTCCTGCTTGGTGCAGTGACCTTCTCTGTATCTGGTTCTGTGCTGTGAGCACCAGCATGGGCTGCGGTGTTTGGCTCCATGGCACCAGGTCTGCTGACCACAAGCATCCTCGCTCTGCCTCGTGCACGAGAAGCTTGTTCTGCTTTGACAAATTTTACCTTGCAGTCCAGCCGGCCTTCCTGATTCCAGTAGCTGATGCAAACTTTTTTGTATAGCCCTGCTCATTCCCTGGATTTATGGTTCATATTTTCAGTGGCATGTGGTAGCAGGGCAAACAAATCAGGATGCCAAAGCAATTTCTCCTCATTCTAGTTAGCATGAGAAAAGGAGGATTTAGACGGAGCAATAACTGTACCTCACTGCGTTTTGCTGCCGGTGCTATCTTACCTGTCTGGATCTTCTTTATGCATTGCTCAGAGTCTATCCGGTGCTTGATTTCTAGTTGTTGAGTAAATCATTCTCTCAGACAGCCCAGGCCCTCTGATGTGAGAGTAAACCTCTCTCTTTCCTTCTGCCCTCATGCTCTCTTGTCCTACTTGTCTTTCAGGCTTTTGACCCCGTTTTCCAAGAGCTGTGCTTTTCAGGTCCCAACATTAGCACTTGACCTCTTTGCAGATTTGTCACTCTTCAAACCTCAGGCTCCCCGCAGAAAAGTTGAAGGAAATTGCTTTCACTAAGGATGCAGACATTGTATTTTCCTAAAGTGCTCTTGTTTGAAGAGCAAACCCCCAAATTTAACAGCTCTCCTTGCATGAGGAGGTAAAAGACCCATCCTTACTAGCCTATGACTCACTGATGCTTTTGTGATGTGCCAACTCAGTAAGAGCAACCAAATAGAATTGGGACAGTTCCCCTACATTGTCCCTGAGTTCGTTAAGATCACGGTTCCTCTTTAACTTCCTGAATAGCCAAATATCAGCACCTTGGGTAGATCTCCCACATCCACTTAACTACTCAAAAGGCCACAATTTGTTGCTGTGATGACTTTATTTCTTCCAGAGAAATTGATTTTTACATGTGGTCCATTATAAACTTATTGACTCTGTCAATAGTTTATAAATAAACTGAGCCTTTCAAGAAAGCCATAAAGCACTTAACATAATATTGTCCACTTGAGTAAATAAATAAATGTGTTCGTAGAGGAGCTTAGGAATGATTAACAGACTTGGCAGCTCAGCCCTGAGGGCAACAGGATCCATAGAGACAAAGGCAGGCGTTTTCTCCACCGCTACATCGAGCCATGATCTTCAGAGAGAAATTGGCCACTGGTGCCAGATTGTGAAGGACTGACCATTACAGGGGCCAGATGTCCCAGTTGTGTAAAGAGCATGCGGTCATACACGAGGCCAGTAAGGATGCTCGGGTGGTGGTTCCTAGTGTGCCTCTGTTATGGAGGAGGATGGGAGGTACCACCAGTCCCCTGGGAGAGTCATTCACTTGGATCTGTTTTGTGTCCTTTGTTTTTGCATGTTTTTCTTCCTTCTTGTACTCTTGCTGCTGTTTGTGGTATCTATCAGTATGAGAGCACTGTAGGGGACCTCAGTAACAGAGGAGCATAAAGTCTTTTCAGGCTCCTTGTGAGGAGTCCATCTTTTAACCGTTGGTTTGGGTGTCCCTGGAGGAAGAGTAGTCCCTGTGCTCCCCTCTCTGTCAGCGAGTCCTGCTGTAGACTCAACACCTTCATGCCTGAACCAAACCTGGACCAGTTCTGTGTAAATAGGACCTGGCTGGTACCTTCTGCCCCTTTGGACTAAGTGTATTAGCCCTGCCACTCATGAGCTGAGGAGAGAGTTTTGTTTGCCCAAAGAACCAAGAGCTGAGGTACTTGATCTCCTCTGGTGAACCCAAAAATGGTGAATAATGCTGCGTGTTGGCATCCAGTGATGTCGGCAGTGAAGTCACTAGAGCTGTGCTGACTTTGCACTAGCTGCAGGTTTGGCTCTTGCATAAAAGCTGCCAGGCAATCTCAGTATGGGAACTGAAAGTCACTCTTTGGAGGGTGACAGCTTTGCTAAGCACCAACTACTCTTGACGTGGAAATCTGGCCAGAATGAGGGCTTAATAGAGAAATGGAAGCCTTGGCCCAGCACTCTCCTTCCTTCCCATCCCACGTAAAAATAGAGAAGGAGCAGTACAGTGTGTTCTGAAGCCACGGTGGGCCTGTGCCTGGTGTAAATCAGCCTTTGCTGCTGTCAGGGGGCCGGATCCTTGGCTGGGACCGAGGGGAGTGTGAGGACAGGGCAGCCTGCTGAGCTTACAGGACCTGGAGCTTCTCCTGCTGAGCAGTGGGCAATGACAGCATCAGAGGGTGTTTTGGAGGCTGCTAATCAGCAGATCCAAAAATCCAATAAAGTCCTTGCAGTAACTAGGAGAGGAAGATAACTGCGTGTGTGTCTGAGCAAGAGCAAGGAGGGAGGGATGGGGACATCGTACTGTTGGTGTAGGTTGAATTGAGCAAATCCTGTTCCTTCCAGGGGCTTGGGATGGGGTGAAGTTGAGCAGGGTCCGGGAAAGCCTTGAAGTCACAGAAAATGAAATGAGCCTATCTTTATACTTGCCTCCAGGTAGTGGTCTCTGTCTCCCTGCTTCCCGGGTGATCCAGGTTATTAAAAATGTGATAAGAATCAAGTCAAGGAGCGAGGTCCTGCACACACAAATGGGATGCAGAACAATATCACCAGCGAAATCGATAAAGCTGGAAGGAGCTCAATAGCTGATGCAGAGCGCTGAATAGCAAGCGGGCCGGCTCACCGCTGCGGGGTGAGCAATTACCAGGAGTCACCCACCGAAGCGAGACCACAGCACGGCTGCCCAGGGGAGTCTCCAGGGTTCACGGCTCTACACTTTAAAAAACATTTGCTTATTAGGCAGGCTGCTGTGACACTAGCAATCCCCTGCTTGACTGGCCCTTTCCATGTGGACATCTCCAGACTTGGAAGGGAGGGAGGGTGTGATCGGTGGCAGTGGGACCAGTAGCTAAGGAAGCCCTGGATGTCATCTGTTCTCAAGGGTTTGTAGCGACAGGACGAGGGGTGATGGTTTTAAGCTGGAAAAGGGTAGATTTAGGTTAGACTTTAGGAAATAAATTTCTTTAACATGAGGGTGGTTGATCACTGGAACAGGTTGCCCAGAGAGGTGTGGAGGCCCCATCCCTGGAGACATTCAAGGTCAGGCTTGATGGGACTCTGAGCAACCTGATCTAGTTGGAGATGTCCCTGCTTATTGCAGGGGGTTGGACTAGATGGCCTTGAGAGGTCCCTTCCAACCCAATCCATTCTATGATTCCGTGATCATTTGTGGGGTCTAATTTAGTCTGGGAGTCAATCACTTAGATGCACATTTGGGAGGATACTTTGTATGCTTAAATATGAATGCTGGTTTTGATGGTTTGCCTTGTAAGGCTTGTTGTTTACCCGCGTCTCTCTCAGGCTCAGTTGTGCTGTCTGGTTTTTAATCACTTGGCAAATTTTTGCTCTATGCCTCAGTTTCCTCCTCTGTCACAGTTTCGTGGCAGGATTCCTGACAGGGCAAGGCAGCAGTAATTCTGTCCATTCACCCGTGCTGTGACAACACGAGGAGCAGCGTGTTGCTGCTGTTGTGTTACAGGCAGGGCAGGAGGGGGACTTCCATCAGAAACCCACCAGCACATTGCAGGAGTCCCATCACCACTGTGGACTGAGGTGGGAGACGGTTCGTGGGTGCCAAGTCCCAGCCGGGATGGAGTGGCACATGATCCAAATGTGCAAGCTGAGAGACTTGCACTGAGTAATACGCCTGTTCCTCACGGGTTCATGTTCCTAATGGAATGGAGACTGTAGCCTGTAAATCTCCTGGTCATAACTCGCAGCTAGCGACGCCAGAAAATCCAAGCTCATGGCTTTAAAATAATTAATTACCGAGCCTGGCTGTGCGGCTTTTATTAGCCAGGTTCTCCCAATGGTCTAAATGTTTGGGTCACTCCGCAGGTTTTGTCTGCTGCTGTAAAGTGAGAAAGCAGGTCGAGAGCTGCATGAAGCACAGAAACCTAAGAGTGACTTCATCCGCTAATAACTCCTCCAGTGCTGTCTCCCAGGGAACCCCTTTGTATTCAATTAGCTAATGTGTGCCTAGCACTTTGAAAATATAGAGTGCCATAGAATTGCTAAGTGTTGTTATTTAACAGCACATATTTAGTGGCTGCAGCCTTGTAGTAGAAGTCAGAAAATCTACACTGTAATTGCCTGGTGCTGCTGCAGAATTTGCTGTGATTTGAGCAAAGCCCGGGGATTTCTCTTCTGTAAAAGTTCATTAATTTTGGTCGCAGACCCTCAGGGTCTACTTTTTCTGAGCTCTCATGAAACAGAATATTGACTTTCGGTGGGTGCTTTTAAAAACAGGCTGAAAGTAGAAGGAAGACTTCAGGCAGCTAGGATTTGTGTACCTGAAATTCTCCCTGGCATGTTTTTTTATTATTTTCTTTATGCCTCAGGTTGCCCTGCTTGGCATAAAGGAGCTGGACTGAGATGGAGAGCAAAGGGCTGGTCAACTATTGCAATTGTTCCAGTGTAGGGAGGGGAAGAAAATCATTAGCAGTGGAATAGGGGGTAGAGGAGAGATGCTGTTTGCACCCATGTCTGGTTTGCACCCTCCTGTGTTCTCTGGGTACTTTGATCTTGTCTGAAGCGTGTGGTTACAAAGCCATACTTGTGCAGGTGAAGGAAGCTAGAACAAGATGCACCAGGGCTTGGAGTCCTCCTTTAAACAGAATCTGCTGACAGGCATGAGTTGTTTTCCTAATGGCTCCTTGCTCTTAGTGCCTTGCAAAGCTGTCTTCTAGCCTGCAACAGCACCAGCCAGCACTGAGATAAGGAAGAGTAACTACACGAGGTGAGGTGAGGTGGCTGTGAAACTATTCTGTGTAAGCACTAGGCCCACCGGCTCTGTCTAGCAGTCAAGGCAAGGTCAGGTATATATACCAAAGTTGTGCTTCAAATTTTTCCTACCTTAGGCAAAAGTCACCTTCAGTACATCTCAGTGAGAAATCCTTGGCTCTGCTGCCGAATCCCTGTGCCCCTGCTACAGAGCCGCTCACGTGCCTGAGTCTCGCCTCTCAAATATGAGCAGTATTTCTCTACCTTAGTCTGATCTTTGGAAAGGTGAAGGCATTAAGAGTTGCATGCAAACACGTGGCGAGAGGAGCTATCTGAGATCATTGCCAAGAGCAGGGTTTTCCACCCCTTTTTCTGACCGCACTCACCTCTTGCTAGGCTCAGCCCTCACTTGCCATCGGGAGGGCTGGGTGGGAGGTGGGACCAGGGCTGACGAGTGGACGTCAAGTTCTGGAATTCAGCTCAGCGGTGCAGGCCTCGCATGGCAAATGAGTTTGTGTTTGCAAAACGTGGGTTGGGAAATGTCAAGCGTGGTGAATGTGTAGGAAAGGGAAAAAAAAAGAACCAAACAGGGACAGAAGCTGAGCCAGCAGCTACTGGAATATCCGGATGCACTCACCCCTTTGCCCTCTGTAGCAAGTCTGACCTTACCAAATCTCTCTTATCCCATTGTAAATGAAGCATGTCCTCCAAAGACAGTTAATCTCCTTCTCGTTGCATAGGCAGCTCATGGCTCATTTGCTTGTTTCTGACCTGGGTCTGCAGAATGCTCTTGTGTGCATCTGATGGAAAAACATTTCAAGGCAGAGGGTTGGTGCTGGAGCAGAGGGAAGGGATGGGGTGCTGTGCAGGAAAAGGGTCATGTATGGGTGATGCGATCCCTGCGTGTTATGGTGGTGGATGCTTTACGAGCACGACAGCAACAGAAATGGGGTTTTCTGCAGCTAGAGGCTTGCCTAGAAAAAGATAGATACGGAGAGTGTTGGTTGTAGAAGACCAAAGCTTTCAATGACCAGCCACCAGTAAAAGGAGCTGGGAAAAAGCTGCTGTTAACATTTGAACCAAAGTAAATGATTAACAGGGCGGGAGGTGGAGCGAGTCTGGGCCTGCCTGTGGTGAGGCAGTGAGCCCTGGCAGCTGCCTCCCTCCTCAGCACGGGGTGGGAATTTCCCCAGAGAAACTGGGGTGACGTGGGCGGAGGTCCTTCCCAAAGGCTTCACAGGGAGCCGAGCTGGGATTGACCAGCCCTCAGCCAGCCTGAGCAGGCTGGACCCAGAGCTTCAGCTGTGATCCTGCTGTGTGACCGGGGCAGATTGCACCTCCGCCTCAGTTTCCCCCAAGCAAAGTGAGACCAACAAGGCTCATCCCCTTGCCCAGTAATTGCTAATTTAAGGAGCAAAGCATAATAAACCTGCCAGGGCCAGAGCAACCTCAGAAGCTTAGAGATGTTTTCAGGAGAGGAAAAGGCATAACGAAAAAATACACTAATGTCAGCTGCCTTGAGATTGGGGTGGTCTGGCCTGGGACTGAAGCCTTGGACTGTGTGGCTGCTTTGGTACATAGCATCTTATTTTCCTTCTGCGTATAACAAAGCCAAAAGGGCAGCTGGGCAGCTGCTCATGTTCTGCCCCACACAATTTGCCTCCAGGCTCTGGCTGGGGGGACCATTGTGCTTTGCAGGGACTCACCATAGCTCCTGCTGCTCTGCCTGCACCCAGGGATCTCTTCAGACCCAGGTCCTCATTAGCCATCTGCCCTCGTTGCGCAGGTTGACAGGATGCCGTGGGTAAATGGATAACCTGTCAGGAAGGCAGGAGGATAATATCATTCAAATGAATCAATAGTTCACAGGCAATTTCATGTTACCTAATGTTAATGTGGTTGTGTCCAAAATGCACTTAATCCTGTGCCTGATCGCATTCTCCTGGGAGTTTTGCCGTGCTGGAATAGTCTTGTAACTCCATGTTTCAGAGCTTTACAGACATTGTTCCTACATGCACGCATACGCAGGAAAGATAAAAAAATTACTTGACTTGCTGAAATCTCATAGCCCACGGAGCCAAAAGACATTCATATTAGCGATGGAGAGAATGGGTATCCAGCAGTTTCTGAAACTATTACTCCCACCTTCTCGCTCCATTTTAGCAATTAGCAAAAGAGAAATTAGTGAGGAAGGCACCATTATTTCCTTCTAATAGGACAAGGAGGGCTGGACTCTTCTCCAGGAAACTGGCTTTGTCATGTAACTGCTTCCCTTGATGAGGAGCAGAACAGAACTCTTCCTTTTTGCTTCAGTTATAGGAGGTTACTGGCTTCATCTGAAAGATATCATCACTATGGTCTAGTGGTTAGGGAGATGCTGGGATGAAGGTTGGACTTGGTGATCCTGGAGATCCTTTCTAACCATAATGATTCTATGATTCTATCCTGCCTCTGCCGTAAACTCTGCTGGAGGCTGGATTTGAGCCCCAACTTGAAGGTGGTAGGTTTCACATGCAGATTCTCATAGCTGTGTGATCCCATCTTCCCCCCAAAGGCTATTGAGTGGTTTTGAAGCTTGTGGTGATAATTTTCTTCCCTAATCCCATTTTCTGTTTTGGGCTGTTTTAGGAGTTTTCCCTCCAGCGCCTGGACAGTCTGCTGGATGACCGAGTCAACATCCTGGGATTTTCCATTTTCAACCAGTCTCATGCTTTCTTCCAAGAGTTTGTCCAGAGCCTCAACCAGTCCTGGCAGGAGAACTGCGATCATGCTCCTTTTACTGGGCCAGCGGTAAGTAAAATTCATTCCCATCACCCACTGCCTCCCTGAGCTGGAAGCTGCTATAGACCATCAGGAGAACCTTGTGAAAAGAGCTGTGGGCTCGTTCTGGGCCAACACAGACAAAGACCACGCACAGGTAGAAACTCTGGTCTCAAATGTCTGGGTACATGGTATTGCCTGATTATTGAATCCTCAGTGCTAAAGAGCTCTGATAACCAGGCTGCTGTTGTACTGCTGTACCTTGGATTAGCTTTTCCAGTTGTCAGTTGTGGGGAGAAGATGGTCCAGGAATGGGGCAGATGAACCAGGAAGAGCACCTTTAGTTAAGTAGGTAGGAGAAGACCTAGTGTGTCAACTGTGATTTACAGGAGAGCTTCCTAATCTGGAGAATACTAAAGTGAACCTGAAAGCCTGCAGTCACCCAGAGGGACCTTGGGCAGCCATGTGGCTGTAGAGCTTTAGAGGGCTTGTCTGTGCTTGAATGGCTGCACAGCTTTACATTCAAGCCTAATCTTAATTTGGATTATATTTATATGTGAGTGTAGGGGATGATGCAGCCCTGATTTGGTGTTTCTCTTCTGAAATTTGTCCCTGCACATTTTAGCTCTGGGAAAATGGCTTGTGGAAGAGGGAGTCTGGGTGCAAATAGCACAGAAAGGGCTGGCCCTAGGCAGGTGCCAAGGGGCTGTGTTATGTTGCATGCTCCAACATCTCCACGATGAGCGTGCGGGTCGGCACCGAAACCTTCCCTAGGGACTCTTTGTAACCGGGAAGGTTTGCAAAGCAGATTTGCCAAATTAGGGATGCAGGGAGCTGCGGCCGGGGAAGGGGAGATGGAGAAAATGCCATCAGTGGAACCCTGCGCATCATTTTCAATGAACTCGGTCCCGTTGACAAGCAGAGGCAGCTGTGTACTGCTGAAAACCTCCTTATTATCACTACAAAGTGATAATAAGCAGGCAAAATAAGGAGCTTTCTCCCTTTGTGTCCACATCCTATTGGCTTGACACGGAGCTCAGGCCATGGTTTGAACGTGCCTGGGACCATCCTGCTCTCCCCCTCCCCAGCCCTCCTTACTGTCTGTCCTGCTCAGTCTCTGTAGGATCACTACTGAGGACCTTCCTACTTGGATAACAGCTGCTGGGACTGTTTGGAGGCATTAAAAACAAATTTCCTTCTAATAGTACACACAGAAGACAGTAGGAACAGGAGCATAGCAGGTGTGAGAAGAGAGCTGATCGCATTGCGCCTTCTTGCTTGCGTTGTCTTGAACAACCAGCAAGATCTGTAGGTGGAAGGATGCAAGAGTATGCCTCATTGCAGCACTTTTTTTGAAAGAGTGAAGGAGCTCAGAGCTGAATGGAGCTGTTTGGTTTGTGAGCCTGAGTCTAAATCACCCATCAGTGTGATATTCAGTCAGTTCGATGCTCTTCCATTCATTCATAAAGAGTAATCAGCCATGCAGCAGGCTTCCTCCGGCCGGGGACCACATGTCTGGAGGGAGGGGGCTCAGCGACGCTGGATTGCCCTGATCTAGACCTCTCCAACTCTGCTGTCATTAGGGGACCTGCCCAAGGCTGCGGTGGCTTCCCAAGCACCCCGTGTGTCCTGCTCCTGGCTGTGCTGGGCAGCTCCCCTTGTGCCAGGTGGTGGTGAGCTGCTCAGGAGGGACTGTTGTTCTTGGTGTACATGTGGGAAATGCAGGCATGGAAGTGACTTTGATATCAGAGTCAGGGGATCTACAGAACGATTGGAAGACGAGTTCACTTTTCCTGAACCCTAGTGTAGAGTCTTAACCAAGAGATGCTTGCTTTCTGATATTGCAAAGGTTCACTCTGTGTGTGTAGCAAGGCTCCCATCGCCAAAATGCTGTGTCCCAGGTGACAAGAAAAAGGTCTTGCCCCAGGTGATGAAGATACAGTGCGGAGGTGAAGTGAAAAATTCCTCTCCTCTGTCTGCAGGGGAAATCCAGTACTCTTTTGCCATGCATTGCCTCTGCTGGTGGAAATCCTGCAGGTCTCATCTCCCAGAGAGCATCTGTCTGTGTAAGAACTTCCCCTTTTAGTCCTAGGAAGCAGACACCTCGTGGGATAGCTCATACTAAAAACAGAAAAGGAAGCTCAGCAGCTGGAAGTGACAGGAGGGAGGTTTCCTGTGAGCTGCAAAATCCCAGGGCTTTCTTGCTAGAGCTGAGAAAGCATCTGAAGAAGGAGGGAGCTGCTTGTTCTAATGCCATTCTCATTAATCACATTGCAAAGAAAGGAAATCAGAGAAAATCGTTCAAATTACAGATGGCTAGATTAGGTAATTAGAATTTAGGCTAAACCAGATGTTTGTAATTAAGTGTTTATGTCATTGAATGAAATCCAGATTGTAAAGTCTATTTCACAGGATTTTAATGGTTTTAATTCTCTGTGTTATGTTTGGGGGCAAAGATGCAGATGATAATGTTTTAGAAAGAAAGAAAGAAAAAAAATCCCTACACGGCAAAACCCAGACTAGCCAAACCTGTTCATGTTTCCCTGGAGATCAGCTTACCTTTAAACACGGCCTTCACGTGCAAGAATTCTATAAATAAAAAGTAAAGTGGGATCTTCCACTTAACCGTGCTTAACCTGCTGTTAGTGTCTAGAGGGGCAGATCTGGTGCAGGGAGGAAGGTGTGCCGCATCCAGCAAGGAGCTGTAGTGGACCTGGGTAGAGCTCAGGCACTGTCCCTGCTCCTGAGGCGTGTCCCGAGTAGATAGAGCACTTCAGGACATGGTGTAGTGGTCAGGGAGATGTTGGGATGAAGGCTGGGCTTGATGATCTTTTCCAACCTAAATGATTCTATGATCTTAAAGACACTGGTAGGAATGGTCCTGCCAGCTGCAGATCTGTTTCTTGACCCTTTCTAGCCGGTGAGTTGTTCCCAGGGCTTTGTGTCATGGTTGTACCTC
This sequence comes from Eurystomus gularis, assembly GCA_013400335.1. Classification (NCBI taxonomy): domain Eukaryota; kingdom Metazoa; phylum Chordata; class Aves; order Coraciiformes; family Coraciidae; genus Eurystomus; species Eurystomus gularis. Next base: position 318,448 of record VZZY01010282.1, on the reverse strand, counting down.
CTCCACAGTTGTCACCTCCTTAGTTCTCGGGTGCAGCCTCTCCTCATGCAGCTGACCAGTGAGCCTGGCTGCCCAGCCCGGCATCTGCTCCCTTTTCTGGAGCCTTGCTCTGATGAGGCATCCAGCATGTGGCAGTTTTTATTAGCAACTTTCATTGTCAAGTAATAGGCTTTAGGGGTAGAGGGAAGTCCCCTGAGACCCATGGACCTGCGAGTGGAGGACCACTGCTGAGCTTACCAAGTGTCTCACACGCAGCCTGTCACGGAGCTCGCTCATTGCACAGACGGTACAAACCCAACAGGGATCTGCACAGATCAGATGATGCACGCAAGGAAGGGAATCAATTTGTTAACAGGGAAATTGGCTTTTTGTGACAGAGTGACAAAGCTGTGGTTTAAAATGAGAGCATGAAAGCAGTGAGATATTTTATAGGCAACATGAAGAAAGTTGAGGCGATGTACACGAGAGCAGTGACAGATCCCCCTTGTTGAATCTGCCTAGAGGAAGTCAAAAAGGTGCTGCCTCCAGCTCTGTCTCCACTGCTCTGCAGCAGGTTATGGCCCCAGGGCACAAGAGACCATGTGTCTGCTCTGCACCCGTTCCAGTGCAAAGTCAAGCAGCTTCTCTGAGCGCACCACCAACTTCCCTGAGCCTGCGGGGAGGTGGAGTGGATGTGCTCAAATGACCCAGCCCTTATCTGAACTCTCTGTGCTGCAGGAGATAGTTGGAAGCAGTGAGCTTGTGTTAACCTTCTGAGAAGACACTTGCATACCTAGGAAAGCCAGAGTGACCAAAGAACCCAGAAGAGATGCTGAACTCCAGTGCCGTGTAATTGTGAGCGGTTTCCTCCCCAGAGCCTGTATCCCAAATTACCTTGCTGCGTGAATATGATTTATTTCTTACGAGTTAGCGAGTGGATAGTGGCAGAGATGGTCATTAGGTAGGTGGTGCAGGGCAACAGAGCAAATGCTGCGTTGGGTTGAGTTGAGAGACAAATGGGAGGGCAGCAGCACTTCTGGCAGGGTTGCAGGTGGTGGTGGTGGAGCAGGAGGATCTCCTACGAGTGGCCATGGGAAGATATGGAGTGCCAAAGAGGATTTTGAAGGAAGGATTCCCATTCCCTACCAAGAGGAATCACAACCCTGTCTCCAGTCTCTAAATTGCTTAAAATCATAAGGGGGCTGCCAGAAATCCTAACAAATTGTTCGAGGCTAAGGAGCGAAATATTCCAATCAATAATGTCAAATGCTTCACTAAGATCTAAAAGTCTCTTGCTCACCAGCTAATAAGAGATCATTAACTGCTCAGGGAAAATGAAGATGAAAACCCAACAGGAGACAATTAAAAATGCTGGGCCAGTATTCTATTTGGTATGAGATGGTGAAATTTTGGGATTGCAACTGGGGTTGCTTTTTTCTCTCATAACAGTTTGGCCAATGGGTATTAATACGGTTCCCGATTCAGGAAAGCAGTTGCTAATTTTGTATGGTATCCTGTAACCTGAATGGGATTCAGTACACAGTTAATTTTAAGTATATGCTAAAGCACTTCATGGAACAGAGGCTGAGGACAGGACAGGCTGGAGAGGTCCTATTAGGACCAGAACTTGCATTGAAGATAAAAAAGAAAGGCAGGGTGAAGGTTCTATCAGCTCCTTTAATAAGCTCTGGAAAATGCTTCCCAGGATGTGTAGGTCCGATGTGAATACTAAACAAAAAACATTACCAGACTTATCCCCAAACAGGGGAGAAGCAGTGCGGGAGAGGCTTGCTGCATTGCAAAGGGACCTGTGGTATCTCAGAGCTGAGGCACGACGGGAAACAGGATCTCCAGTTTCTGTTCCCACTCTGCCACTGATTCCCCCGTGTGTCCTCAGGTGGCTCAGCTCCTCTGCTGTTAGTTTACCTCCTGCAAAAAAGCTTGTAATAAAACTTCATCGCTCTGGAGCTTTTGAATCCTTATTAGCAGAAAGCTCTCAACATATGTGACCAAAGGTGCTGCCTGTTGCATGGGAGAGACGGGTCAGATGCCAGACTGACAGATGCCAGACTGACAGATGCCAGTCAGGTTGCTCCGTGCTCACTGGAGATCCCTGGATGCTATTTATGTAAAGCAGATTAAACTGGTACGTGCAGGAGGAATGCGATGGAGCACATGTGAGTCTGTACCAGGGCTGGGAAAATGAGAGGTTATGGGCGCCATTAGAGCTGGTGTTTGGGGTTTTGCAGCACCGGGCTGGAGTCGTGCCTTTTAAGTTGTGCTGGCGTGTGTGTTTTAAGGTTTCGTGCTGCTTGTTAACTGCCTAATCCCTGCCCGTTGTGGTCAATGAGGTCTTACCACTGATCGGAGAAAGATCAAGCAGGGTTAAGTTTGGCTCGCTCTCTTCATATTAGTAACACACTTGAAGCTAAAGGTTTGTTGGGATGATTGAACTGGGCAAGGCTGTCCCCGCAGAGCCACTGGCAGAAGTGAATCAACCTAATCAGGCTTTGAGAGGAACAGGGGATGCTCCTGAAGTGCCGTAAGTCACAAGCAGGGTAAGGTGGGGGAAAGGAACCCTGGGCTAGAGGGTGAACCTGTTGCCAGGAGCTGGGATGGTAAAAGGATGCTCAAGGAAGTAGCTGTGAGGAAAATATAGCCTTGGTAGCAACGAGCTGCAACAGCTTAATTCCAGCAGAATCAGGAGGTGACAATAATTAAAAGTGAAATCTTAGTCACAACAGTGAACACGAGAGAGCAAATGGCTGATTATTAACTAGATCAAAAACACTGACATGCGTGTGCATGGGTGAAAAGCACGGTTTGAGAGGCTTGATGGGCTGAGAATCTGATTAAAGGCAAACAAAACAAAGATGAGAAGGAGAGGGGATGGGCTCTGTGATTCTGGACATAGCTTCAGCAATGCTGTTACAGAGCAGGTAACGTCCAGCAGGAAACTGGAGGTTGTGGCAAGGGACTAGATGGTCTCTGAAAACCAGGACTCAGTTGTCTGGGAAGCAATCTTAACAAAACCTCATTGTTTGTGACCCCACCTTTCAAAGAAGGACTCTCTGGTGCCTAATGAAGGCTGAAGCAGCGTAGTCATCCTTCTTTCTGTGGATGCAGGCAACAGGATCTTTCTTCTGTCCAGCTGCCTATTTTAAGAACTTCCCAACCGCTCTCAGGAGTGTCTCCACTGGCCAGTAGATCTATCAGAAGCCACCAAAGCACCAAAAAACCCACACCTTGATTAGAAAGGGTTAGTTACTTCAGGAAACTGTGATAAAAAAGAATGGAAAGGGACAGGGACAAATAGAGACAGAAAAATGACAGTGATGGAAGAAACCCTGAGAAGCAAGCAAGCAGAGACATAGCAGGTAGGGAAGCAAGCAAGAAGAGGAGAAAGGTGACAGAATGGAAGTGGGATTGGGGCTGGCAAAGGGATTACAGTTGCCCCAGTGATGCCCGTGCAGGCAGAGCAGTTCAGGAATACCATTGCTTTGTCTCCTTGTCCTCGGGTGGGTGCAGGTGGGGTGCAGGGTGTTGCAGGAGCAGGATGGTGGGCAAGCAGGGTTCTCTGTCTGCGTGGAAAAGGCCAAGGATTTTGCAGCTCTGACCTCCACCAAGTTTGTGGATAGAGCACTCTCCTGCCTGCTGCAAGGTCCTGAAGGGGCAGCAGGAGGCTTGATTTTTGTCTTCCCATCTCAGTGGCTTTTTTCCTTTTCCCACAGCTCTCTTCTGCTCTGCTGTTCGATGCTGTGTACGCTGTGGTGACTGCCGTGCAGGAGCTGAACCGCAGCCAGGAGATCGGTGTGAAGCCCCTGTCCTGTGGGTCTGCCCAGATCTGGCAGCACGGCACCAGCCTGATGAACTACCTGAGAATGGTGAGAAGGGACTGAAGTTTGTTGGTGTGTTAGGAGCTCGTGCCCGTCACTGCCAGAAGCAAAAGCCGTGTATGTACGTGCTGGTGCTGGCACAGTTCTCTAGCACAGTGTCAGTCTGTTTGAAGGTAGTACTGGGAATGAAGAGAGAGGAGATCTGAGGGCTGGTTTGTCACTGGCCTTGGAACAACATGAAACTCAGTTTTTCAGGCTTTGCTGCAGAAAAAAAAAAGGGAATTCAATGAATTTTTTTTAAGTATGCATGTTTCTAAGTTATTTGAGCTGTTTTGAGTGAACTGGAGTTGATATAAGGTCATGCAGCACAATTGCTTAGAGCTCAGTGGCAAGATGTGAAGGGGCTTGAGCTCCTTTGAACCCAAAAGTGTGGTTGCTGGAACCGATCAAGCCTAGTTCTGGCAAGAGAACAGATCCTGAAATTTCAGCCTTGTGAAATAGTTGGAGCTTCTCAATGTGATCCGTGAGAACTGAGCTTGACCGTGCAGAAGGAACATGTTTTCTGAGTATGGTTGGAGTGCAACTGAAGTGTCTTGAGACTTTTTGTTCCCCCAAAGGAAGGCTCAGCTGAACGTGAACCTTCTACTACTTTGGTCCATGACCCTTGGTCAGAGACAACAAAATCCTTCAGCTTCTTCTGGCTTTGCTGCTAGGCTTGCCCTTATTACTGAAGAGGTGCTCCAGCAGCAAGTGAGCAGTGGTTAATCAGCACAGTGAGGCTAGATGCTCATCCTGGCTTCTTTGCAACATGCTCTTGTGTTAAACGCCAGCCCCGGTGCTGTGAAACATTGGTTAGGCACTGGAACAGGCTGCCCAGGGAGGTGGTGGAGTCACCATCCCTGGAGGTGTTCAAAAAATGAGTAGATGTAGCACTTGAGGCTATGCTCTAGTGGTCAGGGAGATGTTGGGATGAAGGTTGGACTTGATAATCCTGGAGGTCCTTTCCAACCGTAATGATTCTATGAAATGATTCTATGTAATGGTTTGTGGAGGAACCCCCAGTTAGTGATGTGGTGTGACACAGCAAAGAGCTGGTGCCTAGCACAGTGTTCACCTTGGGATGGAGGGAGGTGGCCAGGGGCTGGAGAGGTGACTGTTCCAAAGCAGCTGGAGCAAAGACATTCAGGGAGCCCTGCACCTCACGCTGCTGATGACCCTGCTCCCTTCCACGTCTCTCTGCTACCCTAGCCAGCCTCTGAAAGCATTTAGGATGGAGACAAGAGGACTGCGTTGCTGTACCTGCTGGGAGGGTGGGTGGCTGATGTGTGGGCTGATGTGCGAGTGGTGGGGTGAGTCACCTCGATGGGCGCTGTAACTCATTCTCTCTTGGACAGGTAGAATTGGAAGGTCTCACCGGCCACATCGAATTCAACAGCAAAGGCCAGCGATCCAACTACGCCCTGAAAATCCTGCAGCACACGCGCAGCGGCTTCCGGCAGGTGAGAGCAGCCACGCTGCTGATGCTCGAGACGCTTTTGTTCTTACCCTTGTGGAGACACATACTCAGAAATTACTTGGATGGGGGAAAACGGGAGAACTTCCCATGAAATGGGCAAAAAGGGTACTGTGAACCTTTCCAGACAACCGCAATCCCGCGTCAGAGCTCTCTGCTGTCTCTCCCCGGTGCATGTGGAAGGGCAGCATAACTTACTCTAGGTTTATGGTGTGTGTTCCTCTGTAATGGGTTTGCTCAGACTCTTACTGCCTTTTTATCTCGATGCTTGTAGATTCCTTGCAATGTTGGTTATTTTTCTGCTAGTTACCTTCTTCCTATCCAAGGGATATTTTTGGCTTCAGCTAAGGTTAGGGATAACTGTTTGAGGCTATAGATATCAAACTATGCCTATAGATGTAGAGATTATATCTAGATATATTACTATATCTATAATCCATAGACACAAGCCCAAGGAATTAGGATTTTACTAGTAAATCCAAACCTCATTCAGGTGGGAAAAAAAGAAAAGGAAGTACCAGAAAAAAAGGTTTTCATCTGCCTTATTTCCCTGCTGACAGCTCCATACCTGCCCTTTTCTCAGAGATTGCCACGTCTCCTAGATGCTAGCAGAGAACAAAAGCTATTGTATCTTACCCCACACCGACAGAGTGTTTTGGCATTAGGAAATCTCTCCTGGTCTGGCAGCAGTGAATTTTAGCCTTGGCAAGGATGTTGCCTGCCAGTTCTTACCTGTCAAGCTCAGCTTTGAATGCTGCCTTGAGCTGAGTGAGCGGGGGATCAGGGTGGCATTTTCCCCCCGGTAAGATCTTTCATAGCACCGGTGCCCTTTTAATCATTCCCCAAACCCATCACACTCTGAGCAACAGTGACAGATTCAAGCCCATCTGCATTAATAAGAGCATGCATTTGGCTGGAGCAAAGGAAGCAGAGGCTGTAAACCTCACTATGACAGCTATGGTTTTGCTGTGTTTAAATGTGGCAGGGAGTTCACACTAAACGCACAGGTCCTCTCCTCCCAGAGCTCCACAGGGAGCTCTGACTGCGGCCTAATCTGCCCTGAGACAAAAGTCTCTCCACAAACCCAGTCTGACAGGAGAAAAGCTTTTTTGACCTGTTGCAAGGGTTTGGTAAATAAGCAGCTGCATGTTTCAGAGGTACCCGGGAAAGCTGGGCCAGGACTAAGCTTCTCACATTTCCCATCAGAGTGCAATGGTGATAAATCACTTCCAGTCACAATAACAAGATGCTGGAAGGACGGGGCAGTCCCTGGGTGTGCGCAGCTGCTTGCTGAGAGCCTGTGGTGGCTGCAAGCCCTCTTATGTCAGAAACTCACCAGGGGAGGACTTAGTCTTCATAAAACTGCTCCGTATGCCTGCGGCAGCCTTTCCACCTCCTGCTCTGCCCTTCTCAGGGGTCTTCCCTGGTTGATAGCAATGCCTGGAGGGGTGTGATGGCTCCTCATGGGCTGCAAGAGTTTGTCACGGTGTGCCGGACTTGGAAGAGCATTCCCAGACAGAGCTGTGAAACCTGGGCAGGATCCTACCTGATTGTGCCCACCCCTCTGGGTCACTGCAAAGGGAATCCAACGGCCACGCTGCTGTGCCTTCGATGCTTATTTTCTTCTCGCCAGTACAGCTTCTCATTATAAAAACGACTAAATAAATAATTAGAAGTCATTTAATTAAACGCACTGTGAAGGGACAAGGTAAGGAACAGACATTGGCTTCCTGGAGCCAATCTTGTTCCCAAGGGTTGTATTAACTGATTTGCTCAGGCTCTTGTTTGAAACGCTTCTATTCCCTCCTTAGTTTTAATCAAGCTCACGCACTCTGCACATTTCTTTTTCTCTCCTTCCTATTCTCTCTTTCTCTCTCCCCCTCTTTCTCCTTCCATCTATCGAAGCCACAGGGACTTCCAGCTCATCAGCTTTGATAGAGTATTCACCAAATTTTGACACTGATCCAGCCAGCAAACAAATTAGAGACACTTAGATTTTCTAACTTGCTGTTGCTTTTGGGCAAGGAGAGACAGGGCTTTTTGACATCCAATTTTTAATACATTTATGTAACACACCAAACGTGTCTTTTCCTGATTTAGCTTAACTAGTGGAAATTTTTCCTAAGCCATATGAGAGCTGCTCTCTGTTCACAGGATGCGCGATAAAGCACAGACTCATTAATGTGCCGGCAGTCCATAGATCTGACAAGGACTGAGTTTGTAAATGTCATCTTTTTATTTTTTCCCTTTCTTTGCCCCTTTAAAAAACATTGCAGCACACCCCTCCTATTTCAGCGGAGTGATTCGCAGGAAACCAAGAGCTAAGGTTTGGCAGCCTAATGGGAGAGAAGGCCCCCAGGGAAGGCAAGTGTGCCGAGGAGAAGCTGGGGAAGCTGCTCGCGGGGCTGGAGCCCCACCACGGTCCCGTTGTCCCCAGCTCTGCCTGTGACCCCTTGCTCTAGCCCAGTCCTAGGTGCAGCCCATTAATTGCTGTTTAGCTAAAGGCTCTCTTAGTGTCCTGAGAGAGAGCAGGGAAAGTGACGGGGGTGTCTAATTGGTATGTTGATGAGATACAGATGAATTACCAGCCGATAGCTCTGAGACCCTCCGCAATCCCTACCCCATCAAACCTTTTTAACTTAGAAGCAGATAATCAATCTCGATGGGACTTGTTCCTCCTTAGCTGTTACCCTCAGCGAGAGTTCAGGGACAGATCCTGCCAAGAGCTGAATGCCTTTTCTCCTCCAGGACCTGGTGAACTTGGTGCGTGCCACCGTCGAGTCCTGCCTGGGCTGTGCCAGGTGTCAATCATGTCAGAAGGGGATGTCTGGGGAGGAAGGGGATCGTGCTGCGTGGCCTCAGGGGTGGGTTGTGTGCATGTCTCGTGCTTGTACAGGTTTTGGTAGTTGCTGCTCTCTGTGTCCCATGCTGACTTCTGTGGAGGAAGCTTTTCCCTGCTTGCCTCGCTGGCATCAGTCTCTCAGTAGAGTCCTGCCAGCCACGTGGCAGACCTGTACAGGGTCCTCGGAGGGCTTTCCTTCATTTGATTGTTTTACTCTTTCCCCTTCGGGCCAACGAAGGCACCATGCACCAAGTGCCTCCTTAATTGTATCTCCTCCTGGCATGGTGTCTCTGTCGTTAGGGCTGACGAGGCTCTCCAAGCACAGACTTGATGAGAGATGATAGCACTTTGCACTCCTTCCTTTTCCTGGGGACACAGAGCAAGGGGAGGTGACAAATACAAGCTGTAGGACAGTGCTTGCTAATCAGAGCCCAGAAGGTATCCTGGGTCTGTTGCAGTGGCGGTCCCCTGCCTCTTTTAAGACACTCAGTTTCAAGGCTGGCTTTACCTTCATTTTTAGCTGGGAGTACCTGTGGTGCTTATGAAGCTTATGGAGAGGTCTTGCTACGTCTTCTTTCCCTGCCATGAGCTGCCATTCAGATCTGCGGGGCACTGAGCAGAAGACTTCTTAAAAATCATTAGTTTGAGTGGTATTTTGTCACCTTGCACCACAAGGAGCTTGAAAGCCCAGGCATCGTTAATGCGGCTGTGCCTGAACGGAGGAGCCGAAGGATTGAAGGAGCAAGCCAAGAACACCCCACATGCACCATGTTAGCCGCTGGTAATTTTCTCCAGGCTGAGAAATCTTTAAGCGTCACTGATCCAAACAACACCTTTTGCAGAGCAGCTGATCTGAGGGACCTTGCCCGTCTGCAGGGATGGGGCAGCGTCACAAGCAATGGTACTCACTTGCTTAATCAAGGCTCTTTGGGCTGGTTCACACCAAAACTGTGGGTTTGCTCCCTGCCTGTGACAAGGCAGACCTCCTGCCTCGAGACACTTGCTGGCGTTGTGGCAGGACGGGCAGAGAGGGGCTGGCTCTGCTTACGGTGGAGGGCTGAGCACCGGGAGCTGCAAGGGTGATGCTGCAGGGTTCTGCAACAGAACCACACAGCCTGAGGACATGGAGGGAACTTTCTTCATCCAGGCCATGGGCTGTCACCAGGTCATATAGTCTCTCTCACAAAGGTAGCCAGCTCTAGCTTGCAACCAGGTGGTTGTCTTGCTCTTGCTGCTCTTCTGAGAGAGGTATGCCATCACTTAAGCTCCTCATTAGATCCTCCTCTTCTAATTTTCAGCTTGTTTATTTCTGGCTGGTTTATATCTATTTATTTTTGTGCCAACGCTATCATTTTAGCTTCAAAAGCTGTTCTACCTCTTTGCTAAGGACCTCCTCCACCTGGTGTATTTATACAGACCAATCATATCCGCTACTAAAAACTCCCAAGTCCTAAAAACTCTGAAGTCCTAGTCCAGAGCCTTAACAACAGGATCGTCTTATCCATGTCTGTGTAGAGCATTTGATTGTTTCCTAATACATTTTGCAGATGAATATGTTTTCTGCTTTTCAGAGGCTCGCTATACATAGATAGAGATGATTAAAATCACCTTGACATCCATCTTGCAAGAGGGGGAGAGACCTGACCATCCCAGACATCCTCTGACACATTACACTTCAGAAATAGCGAGCAGTGTGAGGAGTCAATTAGTGGCTTTCTTGTCCTGCGAGGAGCCCGGATGGGGTGGAAGCACCTCGGCACATGGGCCTGTTTGGCTTTGGTGCTCTGTTAAAAGCAAGGTCAAACCCACTGCGCTGCCAGAGGAAGCAATTAGTCTTAGCATGCCAGCAGGGGAGGGATGTATTTGAGAACAGCGAGGGCTGTTAAAATTAAAGTTAATCTGTCACTAATCTCTGGTTGTGAAATCAGGGAGGAAAAGAAAATTAGGCAATGTTTATGATTGATCACTCCCTCGGAGAGGCCATTGCTGCAGAGGGTCTGTTTTGCAATCACAGTAAGAGGCAAGCACCTTTGTGCAGAGCTGAGGAATACAGTGGGATAAATCCAACCCGTCACACCAATGCAGACCCTGCGCAGGCCAATTAAAGCCGTGCTTTGAGGACTCCCTGTTCTGGACATCTCCCAGTGTGGGACTGTTGTTCCCAGAGACGAGTCCTTTGCTACAGTGTCACCGTGATGCTACGAGCTTGGTGGTAGTTAAGTCACAACAGCCAGTCAAGAGAAGAGGATGTCCAAGACCTGCTCCCAGCCTGCTCCGAGACTCCGTCACTGTGCTTTCACCTCCCCATCTGTCAGGTGAGGCTTAACAACCCCCCAGTGTCTCCTCTGCTGGTGGGGAGCCTCTGAGAGTTAATGCTCCCAGCACGTTCAGAGGTCCTTGTCCTGACAGGTGCTTTTAGCAGAGCGTTATTGATGTTGGAGAACGGGCTGGGCTGACAGCTTGGAGGAATAATCTCTGTTGTGTTATCTGCAAAGTAAACAAGTCCCCCCCGGGACCTCGGCTGGTTCTGCCCATGCTGCTGCATCCTGGTGCCTCACCTCCAGCCGAGGAGGACAGCAGACATGTCCTTTGCTTTCCCTGCCCGCCTCCCTTCTGCAGAGCCCTTGAGCGTAAGCCGTCCTGTTTGCACCTCCCACTGCTCCGTGGGCCTAGAGGGGAGGACACTGAACTTGGGCCTCCTTGCAGATGGCCACTTTTGTAATGGCTTGTTGGGCGCTTGGGCAAGCTTTGCCCCAACAGCCAGGAGAAGAAAGGACTTGGCCCTCTCCTCAACGTCCAGAGCGATTCGGTCTGCTGACAGCGCAGCAGCATGGCTGCAGATTCAGGTTGTGTTTGGCTCAGATGCATGAGCTGAGAAGTGACTCTGAAGTCCTGGAGCCATCAGTCATGCCAGAAGCAAAGCACTGCCAAGAAAAGCGACGGAGTCAGGCCTGGGTGGTGTAAATCAGCATGCCTCCCGTTCATTTCCATGGCCGTGCACCCGCCTGGCCCATAGCTCTGCAGCACCTTCCACCCACCTCTTTGAACATAACAAGATTACTCTGTGACGGGAGAGAAATGAATTTGTTCCTACCATCCTGACAACGGGGGCACAGCGAAAGGAGAACCTGCCTTAGACCAACAGTGCCCAACATGGCTCATGTCAGCGTGAGGGAACTGGGAACGCGTTTGCTCTGGCACCATGGCTATGGAGAAGCGGTGAAGACACCCATGCATGTTGGGGTCACCCGCTACTTCTTAGGGCCACTGCAACTCACTTCAGTGGTTCCAGAGGACTTAGGCTGTGGCCAGCAATCCAGCATGCAGAAGGCTGGGACCTGATGGGGCAGAGAAGCCTTGCAGGAGAAAAAGGAGAGAGAAGGATTCTCAGAGGCAGCTGGCCTCCCTCAGCTGCCATGAGAAAAGACAGAGGCTCTTTTAGGGAGTGCAAGAGAATGAGAGCCTAATTTGCATGCTCTGAACTGAGCTGCTGGAGGTGCTGATCTCCCTGCCCAGAGCTCTGAAGGAGGGAGATTAGGCTCTTGAAGTTAAAATTAGATTTTGTTGAATATTCCTCCCCCTGGCTGAAGGCAGCGGCTGGTTGCTTTGCATCACAGCTGAGTCACGACGTCCTCCCAAGCACTGGGGGACTGGTCCCCACCACCAGCGGTGGGAATCGGGTTTGCTGCAGTGATGCTGATGCTTGGATGGGTGAATTAGGCTGTCCATGGAGCTATTGGGTGTGATGAACCTGGATCAAAGGGTTTGGACATACTTAGCCATAATAGTTGGCACCCATTATCACAGATAGAGGAGATGAGTCATGGTGCAGCACTGCTGAGAACGTGACTTCATTTCACCACCTGCTGCCAAGGGGGAACTGCTGGTCAGGGCTGGAAGGCATCTGCCCTGCATTGGCACTGCGGCTCTGGGATTGCAATGGAAGCGGTGATGCTCCCGGTGAAGTGGCTTTTTCCTCTGAGGAACTCACAGTGTCTATAGAAGCCTTTAACGCATTACAGTGGTGCTCACAGGAGGACAGTGGGAGGTTTTGCTTGCTTCCAGGCAGGAGAAACCTTGGTTGAAAGTTACAGAGCCAGCATAAGGCAGGACAGGAGTTGGAGACGAGGACCCTGTCTCCCCATCTCTGGGCTTTCACTGTGAAACCATGAGACTTCAGCACTTCCTGAAGTTCCTCCAAGCTGTGTCTGTAGCACACAGCACCCATGTGAAGAGCTCAGCATCGTCAAACCTGGGCGTAGCGCTGACCCTGCAGTGCCCACCACGAGCAGGGCCGAGTTTTTGGCGTTGTCACGCAGATGAGACGTGCTGGGGCCGTGCACCAGCAGGTTAATCTCTCTGCCGGCCCGAGGTGGGAGAGCACTGTAAAGGTAATGGAGCAGTCATAAACACCTCTTACAGGGCCAGCTTGATGGTTGTCAGTCACAGGAGCCATATGGCAGGTGCACACTGTAATCTGCCCTGTAAATTCCATTATTGTGCTGTTTATCTCTCCAGATCGGCCACTGGCACGTCTCTGAAGGTCTCAGCATGGACAAGAGGATCTTCTCCTCCAACATATCAGACAGTCTGTTCAACACCACACTCATTGTCACCACCATCCTGGTAAGTGAGGGGGGTCACCTACAGTTCCCATTAGCTCTTCGCCAGCCCAGTGCCTAGAGATATCAATCAGCTAAGAATATTATTCCCTCTTCCCACCCTCCTTGGCCCCCAGCATGCAGTATTGCACACTGATTTCATAAAGAACAGGCGATCAAATCTCTAATTACAGCACTGAGGACAATTCATGACAGTGTAATTAAACTCAAGTTGATGTTTCATATGGAAATGATATTTGATGAATTCAGAAGCAGCTGGGGAGAGGGCTGGGATGGGGATAAGTTGCCATTTTACATTCATCTCTGAATAGTGTTTTGTGTACAGCTGGTAAGTTGAGGGGACAGTTGTCCCTTCTACCCATAAAATTACTGGAATTGGCCAAGATGGGCAGAACTTTTATAGCCTGGTCAAGAGGGATGTGTCAGGATGGGAGGTTGGCCTGGTAGCCCCTTAGATGAGCTTCTGCCATCGAGCCCACTGCCCTTTCTGCCCCGTGCTCGGTGCCGTGCTGGTGGGACACCTTGGCTAAGATGGGAATGACAGCTGCCCAGTTTCAATGCAGGAAAACCCTTACTTAATGCTGAAGTGGAACCATCAGGAGCTGGAAGGCAATGACCGCTACGAGGGCTTCTGCGTAGACATGCTGAAGGAGCTGGCAGAGATCCTGCGTTTCAACTATAAGATCCACCTCGTTGGAGATGGTGTGTATGGAGTCCCTGAGGCAAACGGCACGTGGACAGGGATGGTCGGGGAGCTGATTGCTCGGGTAAGTGAATTAGCTGCTTGTTCTAACTGCGCTCCAGTGGGACTTGGCAATGAAAAGCCCTGATGCTTTTCTAAGTGCTCCAGGATGATAAGGATGGATGCAGGTTTTAGTCCATTTGTGAGACTTTGACCGGAAGATCTCCATTTAATGTGTTCTCCCAATGGCAAATGTGTTGGTTGTGTCCATGTGACAGCGTGTGAAGTCGTCAGAGTGGGAGTCAGGGCTCTGGGTGCTCTCAGGGGTGTTTGCTTTGTTGGGAGGGGGGTCTGGACTCCAGGCTCCCTGTGTAAGAGCTTGATGCAGAACAGATTATTTTTTTTCCCAGTGGAAAAATTAATGAAAACTGGAAACGGGAAAATATGCCAACTCTGGCAGGGGTTGGTAGAAGCTGGGAGGGAGGCAAGAATCACAGTTCTGCTCTTTAAAGTTTGGGCAGATTTATCTCAGCTCCTTGACTTTTGAGTATTGTTTTTGGCGAGGAACATTTATTGTTTCCTTGAAGTGTGTGGATGAGGACGTTTTTTTCACGGCTGTGCTTTGCAGTGTTGCTGCACAGCAGCTAGACTGAAAGCTGAATGCTTTTGCTGGGTTTGACAACACTTCTGCCGATGGGTGTGCTCAGTCAGCCTGTCCCCCATCGCTGCTCTTTGTTTTCCTCCGTAGCTAGAGGTAAGTCCACCCCTAGGGATCCTGAAGCTTGAATACAGTTCATTAAATGCTCTGAGATCCTTAGTAAAATAGGCTTAGCCAAAGCTAACATTAAGATTGATGTTATTTAAACCAGTGCTTCCTCACTCACCGATTTCCACCCTGCCTGGTTATTACGGAAGCACCGGTTAAGAACCCAGCAACCGTTTCTCAGCTGGTGGCGAACCTGCAGTGAGGTGTATTTATGATAATCCACACCACCGTGTGAGGCGTGCCCCTGAGCCGCCCCATCCCTATCCTCACAACAGTGGCACATCGTCCTGCAAAGCAGAGGAATTAAGGCCTGAATCTCTCTCCAGTGGCTCCAGGCAAGGGTCTGGAGCTCCTGCTGCAGCTTTCCTCCCAGCTGTGGGAGAGAAGCGAGCATCTCTAGAAGATGCCCACCAGCAGCATCCGTGTGCTCCTTGCCTGCATGGCAAAGGGGACCTGGCTGACCCACATCCTACCTTGTGAGCTTTATCTGAGTGTCTAAAGTCAGGAGGGACAACTCCAGGTCTAAAAGACTTGCTGAGGGCCAGGGCACAGTATGGAATGGAGGTCCCTCCTGAAGAAGTGCCCTGTCTCCTGGGTCACTATTCCCCAGTGGAGCAGTAGCTCTCGATACCAGCTGAGATCCCACCTCCATCTGCTTCTTCTAAAGAGCCTTCTGTACTGTTGTTTGCAAATGCTCTGGGCTATTGGCATAGTTTTTATACATCTCTCTCTCTGTGTGTACATGTATATATACACACACACACACACAATTACGGTTCTGTCTCGTTTCTTTTGGGAGGCAAGAAGGAAGGTGCAGAGAGCAGCTTGTGATCTGTGCAAACAAAGGAAGGGAACAGCCGTCAAATTTTTGGCCTACTAACCTTGGCAGTGCCTCCCCATTAAATAGGAGCTTCTAGAGGGTTGCTTTTCTTTACTGATAAGTGTTTTAACTTCATCTTCACACAGAAACCATTTGTTTCTTCTGCAGCTTGAGCCTTATTTAGGAGGATTTTTACCTCTGCTTCAGCAGGGCAGAGCTGGCAATATCAAACATTGGGGAAGAGAAAAAGCTTTTTCTTCTTTGTTCTTCCAGGCCCTTTAGAGTCTTTATAATGGTTTCAGTGAGTTTTTTGATCAGACCCAGGGACTGGCACTTTGGATCAGGTCAGCCAGGGCAGAGCTGACCATGAGCATGCTGTCGGGCTTATTCAGGGCTGCTTGGGACGTAGCTTTCCGGCGTCATTTCACTGCCCAAGGAGCTCCTCTTCTTCCTTGACAGTCAACCTCCAAAGGGATTTGTCCTCTTTCCTATCCCCTTGTTCATCCTCTGTCCCACTTCAGGTCCACTTGGAGCAGAAGAGCCAGCAGATCCGATGTTGGGAACACACATTGCTCTTTCAGTGGATTTATCCCTTAGGCACTTTCTCTGTAGAGCCTTCACACAGAGAGGGCATCTGTCAGGACCCAAACCTGTCACAGGGGTCTAAACTCCCCAGATCTCCCACAGAATAAAAGCTCTGCACCTGTCTTGGTGCAGTGCCGTATTATTGTAGGAAAGTGATTCCTCCTTGACCCTGATCAGCTGTCAGAAAGTCATGTTTCCCTACCACACACTTAGTGTACAGGACCAGAAGGTCAGAAAATGATCCAGCTCCGTGCAATAACTTTCCAGGATTTTTTTTTTCCTCTTTAATCCCCCTGTGACACTGAATCTCCTCAGAGCAACCATAGGCTATATAGGAAAAATGTTTCCTTTTCTTCCTTCTAAATTGAGCAGCTATTGATTTATTCTTAAGTGCTGAAAATTCTATTACAGCTAATTGTGCACTACGGTACGATTGAGAAGGATGCTATATAAACATAAACTTGTTGTTGTACTGGTGAATTTGGGTCATATCTCATCGACCTGCTCACAAAACTAATTAAGAGGTAAGGAAGAGGGGGACCGTGATGGCTTGGGGGGTTAGTGGAAGAGCTGGAGCCTCCTGTGTCTAGGGCAGCAGTGTGACTTGTCATCAGATCAGGAAACCTGAGCACTTTGTGATCCGCCAATGGAGACTGAGCTTGGGAGAAATCGCTTGGAAGGACTCGAGCCCATTCTTTAGTGAAAGATGTCACGAACTCGGAAAACACTGAGCTAATTGGTCCCTCTGTGCACAGAGGGCATGGAGGCTGAACACCCCATGAGTGGGCAGAGGAGTAAAGCCACTTTCCAGCCAGGGCAGGTCTCCCCCGTGAGCCTCGCTGGCTCCGGCACAGACGCCTGCGATCTCCAGCAGTTCGGCTGACACCGTACACGTGTGCTCTCTGTAACAAGCAAACAGGAGGGGACAGCAAATCTTCCCGACTCCTATTTTTTGGCATCAAAGCCTTAGGGGACAATAGGGCTGGAAGAATTACGTCTTGCTCCTACCTCCTGCAGCACAGCATCTGGCTTGGAGTGCCTGATGGTTGTCTGGTCTTCCCTCTCTCTCTCCAGCATATTCTTGAGCTGAAATGAACTCACTCGTCTGACGCAAGCCAACAAAAGTATTTTCCCAGCAACGTGACAGTGTTCTCCTTGTTCTGCCACGCCTGCATTTGCTGTCTTGGTAGCGCAGAGCCATGGTGGCCATGCTCAGTGCCTGTGCGTCAGCTTGCAGCAAGCCATTGGCGCTCAGCTCGAAGAGATGGGCTTGTGTCTGAAGAGATCCCTCAGCAACGGCTTCTGAATTTACCCGTCTCGGGAATCCCCCCAGAGAATAGAGCTGAGCTAGCAGGAGATGGCGAGGTTAGTTTTTGCCAGGAAGCTTTGTTGGCACAGAGCCGATGCTGCAGTTTTGCTACAAGACCTCCCAGAACCCTCCCTCTGATGCAGCTGGGACCAGTACACTGGATAGCTGGGTACAATGCTAGGTGACAGTCCCCTCCCCAGAAGATGTGTCCTGCTCACCCGTGGCAGGGTGCAGGGGATGGGAAGGACAAAGCAGCCCAGGCAGGAGCCCTTTGTGCAGACCGGCTGTGTGTTTTGCACAGCCTGTATCAGGCTTCCTTGAGCATTAATAACATCTCATGTTTGGTGATAGTAACACAGCAGACTCGTGTGTTTCCAGGGCAGGCGTATCTGGGCAAGGCTGGTGCTGCTGTAGAAGGTGCCTTAGAGTGTGCAGTGAGGAGGGGGTGACTGGGGACAGCAAGCTCCTGCTCTCCCCTTCTGTGTAGGATCATTTGAGGAGTGCAATACTATGGAATAACGCTAAATGTTTGGCATCTGTATCAGTGGTTTGAATCTGGCTGGGATCAGTGGTGGTCAAAACTCTTTTTCAAGTGAGGGAGATGAAGCTGTCCATCTCATGGAAGGGTCTGGCCACAGAAGGAGCAACACCAACAACTGAAACGACCTTAAAGCTTTGGGGTGATGGTTTTTCCAGCTTCCTTTCTGGTGACCAGGTGGTGCTTTACAATCAAAGGCCCTCTCCCTTCGACTGCTCCAAAGATGGGGAATGACAGGAAGGGGAAAGGAGGGAGAAGATATTTCAAAATTGGCAGAGTCCTGCTCGTTCTGTGGTGGGTGTTGGTGTTCAGTGAGAAAATGCTGTGCGTGGGTGAGGGGAGGGAGGGGGAGTCTGTTTGCACGCCATCGTGCTGGCAAGTGTGACATGGGGGGGGTTGGGGGGGTGGGGGGCGAGGGGGAGTGGGGAAGTGAGGAAGCGTGGGCTGTTGAGCAAACACAGGGAGAGCATGGGCAGAGAGGTTTACATCGTGCTGCTGCTTTTGCCAAAAATCAAACACGAGATGGTGGGTGTGGTGCGAGCTGGTCAGGTTTCCACGCTGTTTCCTCTGGGCTTGGGGTCCCCGTTCCTAGTGCCTCACCTTAATTAGCTTTTGCCATGGGCACAGTGAACCCTGGTACAGACTTTCCTCTGGCTCCTAGAGATAGTCCAGGCGAAGAACAATGGGTGAAGACAGACGTGAGGCCGACATCTGCACTGATTGCTGGTCATCCCATCCCCGGCTATGGCTTCAGCCTCCAGGGTTTCCAGGCTGTCGTTTTTCATATGGCAGAACTCATGCACACCCTTAAAAAAACCCAAACGCCAGTTTTGAGTGACTCTCATCTGGCTCTGCTTTTAAATGCAAGAACATGCATCCGAGTGCCCAACCTGGCTGCTGCTCACTCTGAGCCACGCAGCCCCATATAGCTCCTGTCAGCTCAGGTGGGCAGCTGGAGCAGACCCCTTTGTGCCGTGGGACAGATCTGCAGATGCAGAGAGACTGCTCTGTCATTGCCACTGCCTAGGTGAGAGGGCTGCAGCCAAACTGCCGTGCAGCAGCTGCTGCTTCTTTCCCAGGGTTGCACAGAGTAGCAGAGGACCACTGGAGACCATCCAGCCCAACCCCTGTGCAAAGCAGGGTCACCTCCGGCGGGGTGCTGAGTACCACACCCGGATGGGTTTCTAGCAGGGCAAGCATCAGTGCTGATGCTGACAGGTCTGCAGTGGGGGTAACAGCTGGTGATCGCATGGGTCCTCACTGTTAACAGAGTTCAGCTTTCTAGAAGGGCCGCTGAGCACCAGGGCAGTGTAAGAAATCGCTTTCCCTGACCTTGGCCATGCTGTTACTGCTCTGCGAGCAGCGCTGGTGAGAATGATGCTCTCGTGCACTCAGGAGATGGAGCATCCAAGGTGCTGCTCAAGGCAGGGACTCCTGCTCCTGGAAGAAACCCAAGCCTTGTGCTCCCAGAGCCACTCTTCAGGCTTGTTGTCCATGTGTTTGACATGGAGACAGCCCAAAGCCTTATGCCGCTTGGACTTTCTCACTGTGTTTTGTTTCCGTAGCTTGACAGGAGGTTGTGAATCACTGTGGGGCCAGAGCAGGGCCTGTCTCCTGGCCGGTACCCTGTGCTGTGGGAGGCTTTGGCGGGATCCTCTCTGCCTGGGCTGACGTCAGGCCCCATTCATCACCATTAGCGCTGAGATGAGCCTTGTCAGCATCCGCAGCGAGGAGGCGGCCGCCTCCTCCCAACTGGCAGTCCCTGCAATTTACTTCCTAAGGCTGCTTAATTGTTGTTCCTCTTCAGGAGCCCAGCTCAGCCCCCGTGTTTAACATCCTTTCCAGTGGCAGCACAATGCAGGCAGATCCCACGGTTAATGCCAGGTACGGTAGCGGCAGCTCATGCTTTTATCTCAGACACCAGCCCACCTGGGCTTCCTCTCGCCTAGCGAGAGTTTGGCCTTGTTCAAGCAG
Source organism: Eurystomus gularis (assembly GCA_013400335.1). Taxonomy (NCBI): domain Eukaryota; kingdom Metazoa; phylum Chordata; class Aves; order Coraciiformes; family Coraciidae; genus Eurystomus; species Eurystomus gularis. The sequence continues at coordinate 298,982 of VZZY01010282.1, read as the reverse complement.
TGTTTTGTTAAAGAAGTGTCTGTCTCTACTCCCAAAATGCTCTGGGTCTTTTTCTAAGCCCATTTCACGCTGACATTTATAGCTGGAACTGTGCTGGAAGGATGAAAATCAAGCAGTGTTTGCCCCCTCTTCTCCCGATCCTTTGCCTGTTGTTCTCCCCTTCCCTCGGGCCCAGGTGTGGACAGAAAGCAGAAGCACAAAGCAAAATCCATTTCTTCCCCAGTGCATTGTCTAGCTTATAAAGCACCAACTCCTACTTGTGCTTGGGTGAGGAGGGCTGGAGAGTGCTTCAGGTCTGCAGAGCTCCTCTGTAACTAAGACACACGGACCGCGGTGAATCACAAGAAGTTTTATGAACATCAGGAAACAAGATTGGAAGCGTGAAATGGGTGATGTTCAGGCAGAGAACGCACTGCATGCCGTTCCCAGATGAAAGTTTATTGCGGTCAGAAATCAGCTTTTAACTTTTATGATTTTTCAGCCTGCCGAGAGTGAGTCTTTGACAGAGCACAGCCGCGAGGAGCCGGGTCTGGGCTGCAGGGAGCTCTGGCACAGGAGAAGGCAGATGTGCGCGTGTGCAGGCGGGAGCAGCCTGTGAGAGACTGTAGGTCTGGTGCCAGCAAAAGCCCTGAAAGGATGAAAGTTGACCAGGCAGGGAATGAGCAGAAGGAAATGGACTCTAATGGAATGGCAGGACCTTCTGGAGATGAGAGAAGGGACCTAGGCACCATCCTGCGTGCCCGGGGAAGGCAGCACTGCTGTGCTGAGCTCCTGCTCCATAGGCAAAGGGAGGGGGGTGGATTTGCATTTCTCAGAGGGAAGAGCAGCTTTCAAGATGTTGCTGCCCTCGTGATCTGGAAGGGTCCCAAAGGATGATAGTTGGGGTTATAACTGGAGTGCATAAAGCACCCTGACGGCAACCATGTCTCCCCCCAAGAAGGTGAGGGCTGGCAAGGGATGGTGACTTAGCCGGGTAAACCTGGGGGCTGCGCTGCTGCATTCAACAACGCCTTTGTATCGGCCCCTGGATGGTAACTGAGACGTCCTTAGAGCTTTTGCGTGAAGCAGCTTTGATTGCTGGTAGAAATTGGAGGACTGGGAGAAGAAATCTGTTGTCAGAATAAGCTGTACCTTCACAAAGGGCTTTGCTGGGAGAGCTCTCTCCAAGACAATAGTACCTGCAAACCCTTTTAAGTATAGACAAGAGAGGTTTAGGAAGCTTTGGGCTTTTCTTGCAGATAAAATTCCTCACATGCCACTTTCCACAGATGAACTGATCCCACCTTAGTAATTTGCTGGTGTTTACTTAGGGCTCAACTGCTTACACACCACATTGTGACTATTGGTGCCTTTTAAAAACGCTCTAGGTAAATGTCTGGCTAGGCAGAAATTCCCCTAGCTCACCATTCATGCCAGCCTGAACCTCCTGGGAATCTGTAATAGCTCCTTGGAAACAATTGCGAAAATCTAGCGCTGGGCTTCTCCAATAAAGCAGTTCTGTGTAGACTGTGAAGTATCCCCTGCTCCGCGACCACCCTTACTGGGCTTGCTAGCAGATCACCTTGTCTTTCTTTTCCCTTTTCTTCATCCAGCAGGCTCCAGCAGTGCTGCTCTTCCCTCCTGCAAGCCCAGCCTTTCACTGGCCCTTCCTCCCTCCCTGCCTTTAAATGGGCAAGAATTCTAGGGGTGGAGTAGGGGGAAAGACCCCCTGGCAAAACTCTGCCGAGAGGTCATTCATCCTCATAGGGAAAATAATGCAAGAGTAGCAAGGTCAGAGAGCATGGGGAGAGTGGTGCACCCACAGATTTGCCTCTGTGTGGTACGTTTACAGCTAGTGCATGGATCCAGGGAGATAAGCTCTTTATTTTACTGGGTCTTGGGGCCTGATGGTGCCTTGGCTTCTTCACAGACCTTATGAAACTTAGGCACAATAAGTGCAAATAGCTTTTCTTTCCCCTCCCTCCTCTTCTTCCACTTGCATAACCATCATCCTGCAAAGCAGGCAAACAAATTTGTAAAGGAATGGAGGAGGTTTCATTTTTACAGAAAGCAATTACCGACATTAAAAGAGCTATCGTAATAAAAATAATATTTAAAATTCAAATCCCTTATCTATATTACAAGGGTATTAGCATTGGAAGAAATTCTTTTTATTTTCTCACCCCTCATCTCATTTGCTTTGCAAGTCAATCTGGAAATTTTTATGCCAGTCCTCCCAATTTTTTGGAAACTGCTCTGCAGTTTTGGAAGCCTGAGGTTGGCAGGCTTGTAAACTTCCTGACTCAGAATACGGGGGTAATGATGCTGCTTTGTTGTGCTTTCTTACCTATGGCATTTGCAAGTATCAGCCTTGTGTGGAAGGGGACGGCCATGTCCAACAGGGCCTTTGGAAGGGGGAGTTGCATCTTGTTTAGGTTAGTACAATATTTCCTGTCCCGAGGGCTCCTGTTTTGCCAGACCTTTCATTCTGTTTGCTGTTAGTTACAGCTCCTAAGCACAGCGGGCTCCCCACTGGAGCTTTGGGCTTCTCTAACCTCTAGGGATAGAGAAAAAAACCTCCAGGTGAGGAAAGGAAAACTGGGGAGAATGGTCCAGAGCATGAGGTGGCTTAAACTTTGGAGTGTGCTTGAGCAGAGCTTGTGTGAAACCCGCCTGGGGAGGGATGTGGGGGTGCAATGGACGTCACCAGCAAAATTCCCGCAGTTTCCACGGAGCCTGGGTTTTGTCCCGTGGCAAATACACCCAGTCCCAGAAAGACAAGACAGCCATTCTCCAGGAGCGGGTGTTCTGTGTGGCCCTGGCTCTGCTGCTTTCCTTGCCCCACACATTTCCTGGGCTCAGGGTCTTGATCTTCTCTGCTGTCCTTTCTCTCCAGAAAGCCGATTTGGCCGTGGCGGGGCTGACGATTACTGCGGAGCGGGAGAAGGTGATTGATTTCTCTAAGCCGTTCATGACTTTGGGAATTAGCATTCTCTACCGAGTTCATATGGTAAGAGACTTATTTCATAACCCTTTATGTCGCTCCATTATTTGCATGCAAACGTGCCCGGTTATAGATGGGAAATGAATGACTCATAAAAATATTTTTATTTCTTATTTAAACGCAAATGTGCTCAACCTTTATTTCCTTCTTTTCTCTGTCTTTCTGCCTTGTGCCAGCTTGATGGATTTGACTCCCGTTGTTCAAACCCCAAGCCCTGTTGGCTCCCCTTCCTTGTCCTCCCCGGGCACACGATGCTTCCTGGCATGGTGGGGGGCTCTGAGCAGAGCCCAGCCAGATCAACACTACTGGGGAAAGTGTGGGTAGATGTCAGCTTGTCTGGTTCTGCTTCAGGCCCAGCAAAAGCCATAGGATGGCTTTAGTGTGGCTTTGAGCCTGCTGTGGGGGTATGTGAAGGGCAGGCTGGGCTGGATGGGTGGCTTCACAGCTGCACCAAACCTGGCTTGGAGTCACCATCTACTTGCACTTGGCAGGGAGGCTGAGCTAGGACATCTATGGGTGTGCCTAGCTGGTGTTGGGGCACAAATCTCAGCCGTGTTTCCAGCCTCTGGTGTGCAGCCTTGCTGCCTTCTCCCATCTGAGAGTAAAATCAGGCCAGGAAGATACTTGAGATCACTTGTTTTGCTGTGACCTCCTGTCAATGCTCTGCGCACAGATCAGTCCTCTGCTTTCTTAATGACAGCGCAAAACGGCACTCCTGGAGTGGCCCAGGGCAGGCAGGGCGACAGGCTGGACTCTGCTGTGGTCAATTAGCTCCTTGCCCTGCGCGGGCTCTGCTCTCGGCCCTTCTCTTTGCCTCCTCTCAGTTGTACTCCCTAAAAATCTGCACGAAAGGCTCCTTGCGCCTCGGGTGCTCTTTGCCTTGCACGGGTGCTCTAGTCCCCTTTGCTTCTGCCTCGGCCGGGAGGAGCGAGCAGGGAGGCACGTCGTTGTTTAGCAACTAGCTCTGGTTCTCACTCCGCTGCATTCAGTCATCTTTGGCAACTCGGGCCGCGGCAGCATCGTGGTTAGCCGCTGCCACCTGAAAGGCAGGTCAGGCGTTACGTGCGGGCTGGTTGGCAACACAAGGACCTGTGGCTTGGAGCAGAGCAGCTGGGAATGCCCAGGGGATTCACACGTGCGACCGTGTAGGTGGCATCGTGTTGTGTCTTTGCTTGGATAACACTTGGCTTAAATTCTCATAGATTCTCTTGGCCTGCTGTTTTCCTTTGTTCGAGCTTCTTCCTGAAGCTCGGGAGAGGACAGATTTTCCCCAGCTATGCCCATTTTCCCCAGCAAAGCTCCTGGTTCCCTGGTGTCACAGGAGGCAAGCTCTGGCAGCCAGGCCCTTTGCAACAGGATGTTGTGTTCTTCCCAATCTGCATTTTGGAAATGTGCTCTGTACAGAGCCGGGCGTGATGCAAATTACAGTCTTGGTTTCCTATCAGCTCAACAATAGCAGCCAAAAGGATAAAACAATTAAAGCTGCCTCTTGCAGCCCCCCCTTTCCATTCGGGAGCCTGTTAAGGATGCAGCCTTTGGTGTGGACATAAACTTGCACGTACAGCTCTCTGTGCTGAGTGGCTCCTGCCAAGAACAAACAAGTAATTACAATCTACTTAAAATTCTGTTTCCTCTGGTACGTGCAGAATTTAGGATCCATAAGGCTGATCCATTTTTGATCAGCCTTAATTGATCAAAAAGGCTCAGCCTCTTCAAGCTCCCATAAATCCGTTGTAACTGTCCCTTCCCTGCCATACTTGCTTTTTCACACCACCAGCTGCCCCATGGATCCAGGAGGCATTTCTGCCAGTGCCTCTTGGCTGGGATTATAATGGAGTTTCTTGCTTTCTTGCATATATTTTTAAAGCTTGGGCTTTGCCTACAATGCATGCTCTGCCTCCAATTTACACCATCACCTTCTGCAAGCCTCTTAACGAGGCATCGTTCCCTGAACAGCATGAGGCTGATGTCACTCCCTCCAGAGGAAACAGCAATATTGGTGCAGGGTTTGCGTGTGATCTGCTCTGTAAGTGTGAGGCATTTGCTGCTGCCCCTGTGCAAGGTGGATCTAAACATGTCTGACACATCTACTTTATAGTGTAGGTTCTTCAGGGCAGGGACCATCTGCTGCTCGTGCTGATACCAGAGTAACATAACATAGCCATGCTCCTGCCCTTCGGGCATTTACCAAAGTGAACAGGATTAATAATTACAGTCTTAAAAAGTGTTGGCAAATAGACCCCTGCTGTCAGGCAGGACTTGGTCTTCAGCCGCCCGATGAAGGACCCAGTTAGGACTTGGTGCAGGAGAGCTGCCCAGTGACCCAGGCAGGCTGCCAAGGGAGACAACAGGCATCTCCCAGGTCAGGTCACCTCGCAGCAAGCCCTGCTTTGTCCATCAAACCATGAGGAGCAATGGCAGGGGCAGCTTGGGCTTGTGCCCTCCTCAGGAGCCAGGAGATGTCACCAACAGGGAAGCTCAGAACCCGCCCTTCCCTCTCCATCGCTTGGTCCTCTTTGTCCAGACCTTTCCTGCTTAGCTTGAGGAGAGTGTCTGAGAGCTGCATGACAATTAACTTATTTAAACTGGTAAATATTTATTTAACAAGGTAGCTAATTGCTCTGGTTTTCTTTGAAGGATGTGGTTGGCAGAGCAGCGGGAGGCAGCCCCACAGCCCCATCTGCTCCTGCCCCCTCCCTTCCCCGCCCCAGCAAACATCTCTGCGTTGTCAAAAATTGCAGCTGACTGCGTGTTAATCACGGCACAGATCAGATGTAGCCTGATAAATAACCACAAATCAATCTCTTGCTGAGGAGTTGCCTCCACACCCTGGTCTCCTCCCAGTGTGATGGCATTTTATTTTAATTTCCCTGTAACTCCCATGGCAAATGATTTCTTCCCCCTTTCTCCTTCCCACCCCGCCAACCCAACCACCACGGCGTGTGTATCTCTTATCACACATAACCAAATATGGCAGCTTTAAATGGGGCTGTCATTTTTCTCAATTTCACTTGTTGTGATATAATCAAGTATGGATTTCTGACACAGGGACTCTAATAGGCTTTCTGACTTGTGGGCTGCTAAGAGAAAAGGCTTGCTTTTTGTTTTATGTTCCTGCTCTGACCAGTTGATGCGAGCTGTGGAAGGCAGGAGATAGATGGTGAGTCCTGAGCAGTGACTCTGCTTGGCAGAGGGCTGAAATCAGGTGCCCAGTTGCCATTTCTGCACAAAGGGAGGTTGAAAGTCAAGTTTATTCATAGCACATGCATGCTTTTGCTCACATACCTGCCTCTATGGCAGGGAACAAGGGACTGGCTAGCACATGACATCAGCCCTGATAGTCCTGGCTGTGCTCTGCCTTAGGATGAGAAGATGCAGATTTGGTGAGAGCACTGGAACAGCTGAGTTTAGGCCAAGGAAACTGAGGCTTGCAGTGTTTCCACATGATTGCTGCAGAAGACACGAACTGGGAAGGACCGAATGAACAGCTCCTTCATTTCAGCCAGAGGAGGCTTGACAGCTGAGGCAGAGGAGCTGAGAGGAGCTGAGCACCCCTCCTGACAAGCCGTGCTGCTCTGCCAGCAAGCCTCCCGCTTCCCTGAAGCAGCGATGGGAGCAACCGCTGGCCCCACACGTGCCCAGAACCATGGCACGCATTGGCCTGTCCATTGTGGACCTTCTGGTGACCCCAAATTAGGCTCAGGATACACAGCAGCCTGTGCTTGGGTTTTGCTTATCCACTCTGGGGACAGGAGCCTGGAGAGGGAGGGATGTGCACCCGGCACGGGCATGGTGAGCCTAGAATATACACGCTGTGTTTTGGTGAGACCAAATGCCCTGCAGTTATACTTGACACGCTTCAGCCTTTCTGCCTTTCCAGGCTGAGCTTTCTTGCTTTCCTTCTGACTTAGGGAGACAGAGGGAGTTCTCTTGCCTGCCATTTTTAGGGACAAACGCCAATGAGAAGTGATGTAGGTAGGGTTGACATTCTGCAAGAGGGAACGGGTGAGCACTGGAGTCCCAGACAGTGTGTACTAAGGTCTCTCACAGACCTGAACACAGACAAGTCCAGGACCATGCCACAAAGCTCAGCTTCTCCTCCCCTTCCTGGACGTCCTGCCTATTTAGGCTCTTCAGTCACCAGTATCTGCCAGGAAAAGTGGTTCCCTCTGGCTGCAAAAGAAGACTTCCAAGAATGACTGAGGAGGGTAAATGAATCTCTCCTGCTTCCATCTGAGGATTTGCAGAAGGCCTTCATCAATTATTGGACATTTTGAACATTGCTATTCCAGGAAAAATAGCTCTTCCAATTAACAAAGCTGTATTGGGACCAGCTAAAAATATCTGACAGACTCCAGATATTGTCATTCCCATCTTCAAAACAGACAGATAAGAGAGAGTTTGTGCCCTCCGTGGGAACAGAATATCTTTATTCTTATCCACAACTGTGAATGAAAAGAATATGTAGCAGAAGCCTGAAAAAGACTGTAGCTGAAAAGAACCAGAACTACTACAACTGTAAAGTCACAGGAGAGAGTCATTGCCAAGCCTGAGACGTAAAGCTTCCAACGCAATTTCCTTAATGAGCATAATTTATTGACAAACTGCCCCAGAAACACAGGGAAGACATCAAGGCCTTAATTACAGAAGGGAACTTGGTTGCAGGAGCATCTCAAGAGGGAGCCTCAGCCAAGGCACTGCCAATGCCTGGGAGTTTCCTTCCAGCTCCGGGATGCTGGGGAGGGATAAGCCACCCGGAACAACCTTCTGCTCAAGAAGCTCCAGTTTGCTCGGCCTAGGGCAGACAGTGCCTTTCAACCTTGCAGCTTCCCATTGCCTCCTTTCATTCTTGAGTGTGCAAACACATGTGGAAGAAGAGAGGCAGCTGAGCCAGTTTAGCTCTAGAGGAAAAAGGGAAGCAGGGGCTGGTGGGACATCCAGGAAAGCCATGGAGTTGCTAAAGAGGAGAACTTTAACAATGCCTACCTTTGGCTTCCTCTTGGCATGGAGAAGTCCATGATCCTCTGGGTGGGATCAACAAGAAGTGCAAAGAGAGTGCACCTTGGAGCCTGCAGACTCCTCAGATGGTCTGACCTCTCTGAAGTAGTGAGAGAAGCTCCAGCAAGGTGAGAAAAGGATGTTCCTGGAACTGAGAGTCCCTTTGGGATGCTGGGGGTGTAGTTTCCAGCATCTGGAGCCCTTGGTTTGGGTGCAGATGCTGGCTGTAGCAGTCATTTGTCTCTCTCTGGGTTTGTGGGAAGAATTTAAGGAAAAGCAGAACATAGCAGCGATTGACCAAAAAAAGGGAAAGGACAAAAGAAAAACTTAATATTTTTCACTGTTTGTACCTCGTCTGCTTATGCCAAGCACAGTAAGATAACCCTGTAGGAAAGAGAGACCTTGTCTTAAGGAGTGACTCTGGAATTATACCCAGGAGAACCTGAACCTTTGCTTGGGAAGTGAGTTTAAATTAATCTGCAAATGGATGCAGGATGGTCTGAACCATTGATTCTTAAGTCACCTATTTGTTGAAAAGCTTAATAAGCCAGATTATCTAAAAATGCCAATGCAGATCCCAAGCTCAAATGTATCTTGTCCTTAAGGATCCAGGGCTAGGATGTTATGGTGTGGTCGTTCTCCACAGAGCGTTTGTTGTAGAAGGTTTCTGAGATGTTACAGTCCCAGCTGGCGACTAGAGCTGAGAACATCACAGCATCCTAGATTATTTTTAGTAGAGGAAGATTTTTTTGTGCAACAAATATTGCCTTTTCTAGCAACAAGTTAGTCTTCAGAAGAACTACCAAGGCCTCGTGAAATTCAGGGTTTGCTTTAGATAGGAATATTTCAGTAGTAAAATGGTGGTTTTTTTAATGGAAATAGATTTTAAGGAGTCTGGGGTAGGAAAAAAAAAACCCTAAGATGGGTGGGTTTGTGAAAACGAGGAATTATTTGCCACCTTTAGATTAAGCACAATTCTAAAATACAGGACTCTGATGGCTCTGGGTTTGCTGTGGCAATGGAGGTTACGTGTTATTTATTACCAGCTATTATTAGTTTATGTGGTGTCACAGACGGGCAGGGTAAGGCAGCGGAACAGGGAAAAATGAGGCCTCTGTGTGTCAAAGATGATCCCCGGCAGCAGCTTTTGTGTGAAGTGAGGAACCTACAGCGGAGCAGCTGCCGTGCTGCCAGTGCTGGAGTGAGCTGCATTGAGCAAACAGTGATAGATGTTTTCAGCAGAGCCAGGTGCCAGTAAGAAATACGCCGGCAGCCTGGCTGAGATGTGATAAAAGGCTGTTTCCACTCTGACTTTACAGTAACAGCCTTCGCGGGAGCGCTGGCTCGTGGGCAGCTTCCCAGTTACAGGTGCTTGGGTAGTCTGCAGAGCTTGAGGTGTTGTGATGCCAGGACTTTGTGGTTTGGGGGAGAAGATACAGACTCGTGTGAGCTAGGACCTCCTATTCCCACAGGGCTAATGCAAGCCTTTAGCCCTGCACTGGGAGTCGCTGGGAGGATTTCAGAGGAGATGGTAAGGAGAGAGGATGCTCGAGGTAGATGAGCATTGCCCAGACACGAACACTTGCAGTGTTCAGGATGGGAGAGGTGTGTCAGGGGTACACACAGTGCTGAAACAAAGATCTTTCTGCTCCACATGGATATTATACCTCACCTGGAGCCCTGTGCCTAGCTCTGGAGCCCCCAGCTCAAGAAGGACGTGGACCTCTTGGAGCGTGTCCAGAGGAGAGCCACGAAAATGCTCACAGGGCTGGAGCACCTCTCCTGTGGAGATCGGCTGAGAGAGTTGGGGCTGTTCAGCCTGGAGAAGGTTCTGGGGGGACCTTATACTGACCTTCCAATACCTGAAAGGGGCCTATAAGAAGGCAGGAGGAGATCTGTTCTCAAGGGTTTGTAGCAACAGGATGAGGGGTAATGGTTTTAAGCTAGAAAAGGGTAGATTTAGGTTGGACATTAGGAAAAAGTTCTTTAACATGAGGGTGGTCAATCAATGGAACAGGTTGCTCAGAGAGGTGGTGGAGGCCCTATCCCTGGAGACATTTAAGGTCAGGTTTGATGGGGCTCTGAGCAACCTGACCTAGTTGGAGATGTCCCTGCTTACTGTAGGGGGGTTGGACTAGATGGCCTTTAGAGGTCCCTTCCAACCCAATCCATTCTATGATTCTATACATTGCACAGAGAGCAGAAGAGCACTTCTATAGTCCTGTGGCTTGTGCTCTATTTTCACCACTCGCCTTGTCCCCCACGGGGGTGTTGAGTGTGCTCAGAGGTAAATTAGTGGCTGCTCTTTCCCTGCCCTGGAGGAGGAGGCTGTGTTGGAGAGGAGCCGCACACGCAGAGCTGGCGGAAGAAGTATGCTCACCACAATGAGAGGTGTCCAGCTTTTGAGAAACTTCTGGAAATCAATGCTCCCTTTGCAGACATTTTGCTACGTTTGACAAGATTTCAGTGGCGGCACTGTCCTTGTGAAAATGTAAAGTACTTTGAGAGAGACCAATCTGCTTTTTTCCAGCAGTGAGCCCTTACTTTTCAAGGAAAGGTGGTTTGCTGAGAAAAAACAGGAAATTCTGATGCATCCCGGAGATAAAAATATCATGTTCTCTGAGATAAAAGTAATAATTTTATTGAGCTTTTTAGAGAAGAAACATTTCAAGGCTGAAGAAAGAAACCATGAAACATTGCAAACGTCTCTTTTTTTCCTTTTCTGCACAAAAATATTTTCCCCCTACTCTGCTTCGTGCAGAAGATCCCACCCACCTCCGAGCTCAGACGTGCTCTCCTGGGGAGCCCCTCCTGCCCAGCAAGCTGGTGTGGGCGAGGACTGCGGATGGAGACCCCCCCTCGGAGGTCCTACAGGCGAGGGCTGCAGCAGCCCTACCATGGGGAGGGCAGAGCGCTGCCGTCAGCTCCATTCTTCTGTCAATTCAAATCTTTCTTTACCTGGAGGAACAGAAGGGGTCGAGGTGGGGAGAAGAATAGTCTTAGGAGATGAATCCCAGGGGGGAGATGCTGCAGGACTCATTTGGTACATTTGCTGTCCCTTGTCTCCCTTGCAAGGCTTTTGCAAAGCCCCGTTTACTTTATTTCCCTTCTGTTGCTGCCATCCATTGTCGGCATCGGGGCAGGTGTGCTTCTTTCTGGTGTTTTCAGAAGGGACTATTTCATCCGTAGAAATGCAAGCAGGTCAAACCCTTCTTTGTGTTTCCTTTCCAGGGCCGCAAACCCGGCTACTTCTCCTTCCTGGATCCCTTCTCCCCTGGTGTCTGGCTCTTCATGCTGCTCGCCTACCTGGCTGTCAGCTGCGTCCTCTTCTTGGTGGCTCGGTAATGTGTCTGGCGCTGCCTTTTCCTTCCTCGCAATGCCATCTAGCGTCACGCTCCCAGAGCCGGGGGGGATGTGTGGTGAGGGGCTGGGGGCATGGGGCCATCCCCCAGGCCACCAGTGGGGAGGGGGCTGAAGCATCGCAGCCCCCTGCCCTCTGCCAGCCGGGGACCGGGGCTTTGCCGCTGAGTGCCCATGAAGGTACATCACTGATGCACATGGCAGGCCATTGTGACCAGTGCACATGGCAGGCCATCGTCACCGATGCATATGGCAGCCCCAGGAGAACCATGGACGTGGCTGTGCCTGGTTCAGGAGCGTGCTTGGCCACAGCAGCGAGTGCCACTGCGGAGAGCGGCGTGGGAAGGAGGTTTGGGAGTAGGGCTGGTGCTGTGCAGATGGTGCTTGCTCCCTGTAGACACCTGATCTGCAATAGATAAACCAACTTGCTTGTCTGGAGCAGGAAGGGTAGAGGCTGGCAGGTATGGGGACATGCATTTGGAGGTATCACCACTGGGATTTGCATTAATGTTTGGTTCCTCTGGCCCTTTAAAACCCAGTGTGTACAGAAAAAGAAGGTTCGTTAATATCTTTCCACAGCCTCTTGGTTGATGTGCAGAGCCTCGCTTGACAGCTCTCAGTTCCGTTTCCTTATGACTAATTTAAATCAGCCTTAAAATATATCACCGAGTGCTTGTCCCACTGAGGCCCAGGGTCCATGCTCCACTTCTGTTTTCCACGACCTCCTACCAAGCTGCTTATGGTTGGTGGCATAGATGGACCTCTACAGACAGCGTTGAACTGTGTCCTGGCAATATGTCCAAAAGACGTGCTCAGAGCTTGAAGGCTCTTTCGGGACATGGTTCATACCCAATTCTCACTCCAAAAATTGGAACTGTGCTGACACTCAGTCCTTGGCATGGCTAAAGTTGTCATCCTGACAGGGCTTGCATGGTTTCTTCAGATGCTGTTGCAGCTTCAGCAACGTAGTTCTGAAGAAACCGTTGAATAATGCAGTCTGCTCTCTGCAGATTGAGATTTGGTGCCTCTTTAGCCCCCTCCTCATATTTTAAACATGATCCTCCAAAAAGGTGCCTTTACATGGCTTCCTGACAGGGATGGAGGTTGGACACTGCTCTCTGCCTTGCTCAGCAGTAAGGAGCTTTTGACCCTGTGAATTGCAGAAGGCTCTCCCAGAGCAGTGCTTTTTGCTGCCAGTGCTTGATTCAACCCTAGAAAGTCTTCAGGAAATAACCTCTGCCTCACTGACACCACAGTGAGGTAGGAGATGCAGAAGTAAAAATAAACACCTCGTTTTGAATAAATGCTGCGTAAGCTAGCAGAGCCCTGCAGCTGTCTTGGCAGTGTCCCCAAAATGACCCTCTCAGGCACCAGCTTTGTTAACCATTAGCAATATAACGAACTGCAGTGTAGGAATTAGAAGACTTTCTTAGCAACCAGGGAACTGAGGATTGGAAACAGGAAAAAAAAAAAAGAGAAAGAAAAAAAGAGAGCTAGGCTACAGTCACTTCAGCGACAGGCTGTCAGTTATTTCAGATTTCCACCTCTGTCCTGTCCCTGTGAGCACTGGAAAAATGTAATGCTTGAAATACCAGTGCTTGGCTTCAAACTAGACCTGGGACATAGGCTTTGCTGGTGCAATCAGACCTTCTCAGAGCAACCAGTTGCACCAGTACAGTTCTCTGCCTTGATGGCATCGTGCAGTCAGGTCTCTCACACTTCACTTTTGAACTTCCCATTGATGCTTCTTCTTCTCCAGCAGGGAACAGGACCAAAGGTGTTTGATTTCAGCTTGACATCAAGTCTGCGCACATCTGGAGTTACTGTTGTGCTTGTCTGTGGTACAACTTTGCACACAGGGCTCCAGCCTCCCCGCAGCCCGTGCCCAGATTTTCAGCAGAGCCTCTTAAAACTTCTGCAAATCTTTACAAGAAAGTCTCTGGCTTCTGAGTCTGAGAGCAAGCATTTCACACAGCTCCGAGCCCTGGGCATCCGTTGACAGCAAAGAGTTTCCTCCTCAGAAAAATCTGCCTCCAGGAGAGTTAGGGTTTTACAGCTTTTTTACAGCTTTTCCTTTTTTGCTTTTTTTTTTTTTTTCTCTCCAAAGTGCCCCATTTCCAAGTGAATTACCTGAGCTACCTGTTTCTTGTCATTTTAGATTGACACCGTATGAGTGGTACAGCCCCCACCCCTGCTCCCAAGGCAGATGCAATCTTCTCGTGAATCAGTACTCTCTCGGCAACAGCTTGTGGTTTCCAGTCGGGGGGTTCATGCAGCAAGGCTCCACCATTGCCCCCCAGGCATTATCCACACGCTGTGTCAGTGGAGTCTGGTAAGGAGGTCAGCCCTCCTCTTAAGGAAGGCTTCTCTTGGGGGTCTTTTCTGGGCAGAAGGTGGGGATGGGGATCAGGTTCAGCCTATGGGGAAATCTCAGGTCACAGTCTTTGCTTCCCCTTTCACTAGGTGGGCGTTCACCCTGATCATCATCTCCTCCTACACGGCCAACCTGGCAGCCTTCCTCACCGTGCAGCGGATGGATGTCCCCATCGAATCCGTAGATGACCTGGCTGACCAGACAGCCATCGAATATGGCACCATTCACGGCGGCTCCAGCATGACCTTCTTCCAAGTAAACCCCATTCTTTTGCTAACCGGGGTAGGGGGTGCGGAGGGCACCCTTTAATCAGATCTGGATGTCACCCCAGCCTGTCATACTTGTTTTATTCCAGTTTCTGGCATGGAGGGAACCTCTGGAGTCACTCCTGGCTGCTTGGTTGCCCAGGACTGTGCTAGATCCACAGCGGGTGATGACAGGTTGAATGGTGGGGGGAGGCACGGTGGAGGACAGGGAAGGCAGGATTTTGTAACACAGAAGCTGGCATGCTCTTTGGATGCTGGAGGACTAGGGTCAGGACATCTATGCTGGAGCCTGGAGCAGCAGACTTTCCTGCTTCCACTTTGAAAGCAACTTGGAGTGTCACCACGTGGGTGGGAAAGCGGTGCACATCCCTGGGTCACAGCGGTGACCTGAGACCGTCTTCAGCAGATGGGCTGCAGTCAAATTTCTGTGGGCTTCTCTGTGATTTTGGTGTGATCTTGGCTTTTACATGGGAGTCTCAGGTGGGGTAAGCAAAGAACCGTTTGCAGACCCTAGCAGGCTAGCTTATGTCCAAGGGCTGGAGTCTGTGTGGTCAGTGGCACTGAAAACAAGTCAGTCAAGTGTATGCAAACTTATGCGGACCATTTAGCCCAATTTAATTTTTATCTTCCCCGCTCTATTCAGAAGGGAAATGAATGAGTGAATCTTTTCTGCGCTGCTCTGAATGCACAAAGAACTGCTTGAGGATTATTTATTTATTACTTGTTGAAATTCTGAGAAGAGAGAAAGCTTTTCTCACTTTTTTCCCCCCTCTGAGTCTGAACTGAATTAGGAAGCCCGAGAAATCTCTCGAGTGAGCCTGAGCTTTTCAACCGAACTTTACACCCTTCAGGGGTTTGGCAAAAAGCTACTTTTAAGCAGAGCGTTACATCTAAAATGAGCTGAACAGAACCCAAGTGACTAAGGTGGTTGTATATGAAGCACTCGCTTAGTTCTTTTCAGGAAGGCTTTCAAGTTTAAAATCCTGACTGTGGCTCTGTGCTGCCTGGCAAGTGCTGGAGCCGCCGCTATCAGAGAAGAATGTAGCAAAAGATGTTCTCGTACCATTTGCGATGCGTTAAACGATGTTGGGATCCATTTGCCTCCAGTCTAACGATGGTGGGTCAAATGCAGTGATGGATTAAGCAGGCATGGCTGAGGCTGTCTTCACCACCTTTCAGTTCCTGGCATGAGACGTACATCCACTGCGGAAGCTCCTTGCCTCATAACCTGTCCTGGCAGCTCTTCCCCCTGACGCTAAACCACAAGGTTAAGGTCTAAAAGTGCTGTGAATGGGAGCAAACAACGCACCCTGTTTGTCTGGCCCTTGCCCAAGGGACTGCACCCAGAGGACAGAGCTGGGCAGATGAGGACAGTAACTAGGTCAGCAGCACATGCCCCGAGGCTCTCCAGCATCGCTCGCCAGCTACAGAAAACAAACCCTTAAAAGTGCGATGGCAGGAGGTGCCTGGCAGCACGTCATGTACCTACTGCTTTGGTCAGGAGAGGAAATGGTGTAAAAGGTGCCATGTGTTGCAGAAAGGCAAGTGTGAGGGAAAGGGACAAATTCAGAATCTCCCAGCGCAGACCAGAGTGTGTTTATCTTCAGTCTTTGGGCAGGTTTCACTCTTTGCTCAGCACAGCCAAGAAGGATTAACCATAGTCGGCTTTTCTCTCCATCAAGCCAAAGTGGGTTCAACCACCAGCAAAGTCTGAGGATTTGGGGCTGGTTGAGCTCTAGTTTGCTGCAGTCAGTGAAAAGACTCCAGTCCTCTTAAGCAGGTAATTTGATTTGCCTCACAAGGGGGTGAACCAAAATCCAAATTCAGGAAGCAACAAACTCTGAAGAGCTTTGGTGCTGCTCCCAGCCCTCAGCACCCTTCTCCGGGTGATGGTGTCTGGCTCTGACGCTGGTGACCAAAGCGCAAGGTTACAGTGACGGGTGATAGGGTGTGAACTCTGCAGGGAGCACTTGGTGGTTTAAACCAGCCAAGCACGAGCTATTTCTTCTGGCTTTTTTGTGTGGTTTTGAGACAGTGTTACGGAAACTATGTATTTTTCTAATATTGAATTATGCAAAGAGCTTTGCTGGAACCTATTGGCATTTCATGCTCAGCTTTGCCAACAGAGTCTCAAATCCGCCAAGATATTTGGGCCTCTCAATCTCATTGAAATAAATGGAGGTTGGGCATCTGAATCCTTTTTGAACCTGGTACCAGATCTGCTTCCACTCTTTCCTCCATGGTGGACTTTTCCTAGTGGCACCTAATGTGAGGCTTGTGTTGCAGCAAGATGCTCCTCCTCCTCCCTTACCTGCTCTTGCCTCCTCTCTCCTGCAGAACTCCCGCTACCAGACGTACCAGCGGATGTGGAACTACATGTACTCCAAGCAGCCAAGCGTCTTCGTGAAGAGCACGGAGGAAGGGATCGCGCGTGTGCTGAACTCCAATTACGCCTTCCTGCTGGAGTCCACCATGAACGAGTATTATCGTCAGCGCAATTGCAACCTCACGCAGGTCGGGGGCCTTCTGGACACCAAGGGCTACGGGATTGGCATGCCCGTCGGTAGGCAGTGAAGAAAAATTCTAGTCCTTCTCAGCTGTCGGCAGAGGACCGGAGCATTTGAAAGGCTGAACCGGCTCTGAAGCTGATGTCACGTTTCACAGCTCTGCTCAGGGTCATTTTTTTTTTTTATCTCAGGAGGAAAATCAAATCCATTGCAATTGCCCAAGGTGTGCGCTCAGAGCCAGATGTACAAGACCCTGCTCTGGTCCAGAGCCATGTGACACGCGACTGCGGCTCTTTAAATAATTAATGTGAAAGATGTTTAAAAGTTGCTGCTTGTTTTCTGCATGTATGCTCTTTGCTGACTGTTTCCCTTTTGAACCGGTGTTTTTGAATCATTTTGTGCTCCTTGTTTTATCTCAGAAGTGCTGTAAAAGTAATGCTGTTGCAACTCTTGTCGTTTTTAGCACAGGTTTCTTAACAGCTGATAAAAGCTTTCTTAAAACTCCAGGACAGAGAATTGGGCAATTCAGTGACTATCTCAGCTAATAATCAGGTTTAACAAATGCGGGGGTTTTGTCTTTCAAGTATGAGAGCTAGCAAGAGAACATCATCTCCCAGGACAGCATAGAAAAAGGATGTAGTAGTTGTTATTCCAAGCAACCGGCCGATCTTTCGGCCAGTCTTGCAGGCTCAGGAAGCCCCGTTCCTGACCTTTAAGTACCTGCACTTAACAATGCAAAATTAAAGTGAATTACATAAGAGCCATCACACAAACAGTCCCTCTAGTTTAGCTAACATGCGTAAGCTTGTAAAGTCACAGTAACCTGATTGTGAGTACAAACCCTGACTTTCAGGACTAAGTTTGTCCTGACATTGTCTTGTTAAACAGTGAAACTGTAGCAGATAAGAAGAGCAGAAAGCTGCTCGCTGGGACAATAGTGCAGAGTTACCAGGAGAACTGCGGTCTTTCCCACGGCCCTTCTTTGGGATCTCTGGCAGCAGACATCATCAAGCTGCAGGAGAGCTCGGGACCGAGCGCAGCAGTGAGCATCCTCTGCCGTGAACGTTTGGGCTTGCATGCAGGTTGAACTGTTGCTGTGCACCAGTTTGAGGGAAGGAGTGTTGGAGCAAGGTTGAAGTTGGAGGCAGAGGGACAAGAGAGGGACCTCTGTGGTCTGGAGGAGCAGCGGTGTGATGCTGAACTGCCTCTTCAGACCCTGCCCCTGAAGCCAAAGGTCCCCCTCGTAATCTCTTCACTCTAAATGCCCTACGTGGGTCTTGGGGGCCAGGCAAAATTATCATCTGCACATGACATTAACCAGTTGACAGTCCCAGCAGGGAGGCTGCAGGGCTCACATGGACTGAAGTACCTCCCAAACCGTTCCGAGATGAGCTTGTGTAGTTGGGCACACTGGCAGGGCATCGTGGCGGGGATGAGTGGGGAGGAAGGCTGGCCAAGGCCATGCCTTACCACGTACCTCTTGGTGTTGCAGGCTCTGTGTTTCGCGACGAGTTTGACCTGGCCATTCTCCAGTTGCAAGAGAACAACCGCCTGGAAATCCTGAAGCGGAAATGGTGGGAAGGAGGCAAGTGCCCCAAAGAGGAGGACCACAGAGCCAAAGGTAAGCCACACTGCTCTCCAGTAGCATGCAGAAGGGACCAGGCAGTAGAAGCATCCTCGCCAGCGGTGCAAGGATGAACGTCCATCTGCACATGAGTGCTGCCAGGTTGTCTGCCTGAGAATCACTTTTTCCCCTTCTCCTGACCTGCGATTCCTTCCCTCCCGATTCAAGGAGAAAGCCAAACAGCTCTGCTGTGCCGCACGCTGTGTGTTTTTGCCTGGGGCACAGAGAGCAGAAACAACCAAATGACAAATATTGGAGGCATATGGAGGGTAAATTAGCTTCTAATGAATGTCTGGGAAAATGGATGGCTGAAGGGATCAAACCAAAATCCTGGGCTCCTTCAAAGGAAATGGATCTCCACCACAGGCCCGCTGGTTAATGGCTCCAAGTGAAAGCGCCTTTTAAGCAGCCAGGGCAAGGGACACAAGGACTTTAATAGTACATCTGTAAACCGAGCAGCAAATTCTTTTGGGTAATGCTATGCAAATTGCCATAAAAGCTACCACATTAGGCTGATGTCCCAGAGTGACAGCGGTTGCCAGCTTAATGCAGTTGCTGCGTTTTTTAGTTTTGGCAGTCACCCTTTCCTCAGCAGCTCCCCCAGTTGAAAGGACAATCTTCTGACCTTTATGAGCGCAGAGACAGAGAGCCAAGGCGGGTCCATGGCAGCTCTTTTGTTTTCTTGGTGTTGCAGCGGGTGTAGGTGTGCGTGTCGGTGCAGTTCGGGAGGTAGACCCCATGGGGATGGAGAGCCGGTGGTCGCTGTCGGGCAGCGCTGTGCTGCAGGCACCCGGGCTGTTCGTGTCGAGGCAGAAGGTGTTGGCCCAGCGTAAGACATCGAGCCTCAGGGCAAGGGATAAGCTATTAAAGAAGTTACTTCCGAAGAGGAGCAGGCACATGGGAGTCGTCTCCTCTGTGGACTGTGCAAAAAGCAACGCTGAAGTGGAATCTAGTCTGTGGGCTGTTTTGAGATGGTTTTGGATGGGGACAGCTGGGAAGCAGGCTCCTGGGCTGTTTCTGGTACTACCTGGCACGCTCTGTGACCCTGAACAAGCTTTTCTGCTGTCCTGTGCCCTCTGTCATGGCTCACTTTCTCAGTTTGGGAAAGGAGGAAGGCTGTACCCTGCTGGTATGTGCATATGGAGGAAGGAAAGAGCTCTCGGTGAGCTTGGGAATGGGTGTCTGAGGTGGCACCCAGGTAGAATGATAGAATGATCGTTAGAGAGCTGGTACTGGCCCTAGTGATGAATGATGGAACCATCATTAGAGAGAGGTATTAGCCCTAAATTCAAATTTGAGAGCTGCTGAGGGAGAGAATGGCCTTTATCTTGGGTCTAAACTGTGATAATGGGCTATGTTTTCTGCCCTGCAATTGCTGTCTTACTGGAAGCGTCTCTGCAGAGGGCTGATTTACAGAGTCGCTGGATTGCTCTGGAGGCAGTGCCAAAAAAAAAGACAGAGGAGGAGGGAGAAATGTGACCTCCTAAGTTTTAGAACAAAACAGGTCAGCGATTTACAAGGATTTTGGTGAGATTTTATGTCTAAAGCCACGCAGAGATTAAGTCAATAAATCATTGATTCTTACACTTTGATTTAATGCTGCAGAGGGGAGAGGAAGATTTTTATAGATATTCTTGTTGAGTAATGGCCTCATACAGTCACCTCGGTGCAAAGCACCACATGCTTTTTAGTAATCAATCCAATCAGGGCCCCAGTCCACTTGAGACCCAAAACCAACATGAACAGGGGGAGATGTGCTGAAGCCAGCACTGCTCCCCAGCTCCTCCACGGTCCTGTCCTGCAGGGCTGGCTGGAGGCACAGGCTGCAGTTTTGGGGACAGGGGCCACAGTGGGAAGCAGAGTGACAACCTCTGCATGCAGAAAGCTCAGGCTGGGTTCTTGAGGTGAGCTTTCTGGAGCGCATGCTGTGTAGGACAGGGCTGGCAGGTGCCACATGTGCCATTTAATCCCTTCCCTAAGTGAAGTTGTCTGCATTTGCGCCATTTGGCCCGAGGTGGCTGAACGGCTCCTAGGATCAGTAGACATGGTAGTTATCCTGTTGTGAGTTGTCCAAGGGAGGTCATGGAAGGGACTGCTTCCTCTTTGTGGGCCAGAAGGTGCTGGGCAGAGAGCACCCAACCCGTAACCAGGAGCCCCTGGGTGGCAGGGACCCCATTTGGTCACCGTATAGTGTGAAAAGGTGTTGGGTCCTGCTCTTGTTTGGAAGCTCTCCTTGCTGCTGCAATACAAGCAGCCGTAATCAGTTTTCAGCAGCACTTTGTAATGCAATCAAAGGAGCTTTTCTTGGTGTCAGCTTCCTTTAAAGCCCTTTCTTGTCGTCTTCATCTCTGCTTCTTTAACAACATTGCTCATTTTCCTTTGCAAAGTTCAAAGCAACTAGAGCTGGGTGAATAATTTGCAGGGATTAATGTGCCTGATTGATCTCTCTTTTTTTTTTTCTTTTTTTTTCTCCTGTTTTCAGTTTGTCCACAAATTGCTTTGTACTTCCCACCAATGTACTTGCTGTTTATCTGCAAAATCATCATTTCTGAGAACGCGCCTTCGATCGTGCAGTTATTGCAAGTCATTCAGCGTGCCATCTGAGTCACACAGATAGTTATTAATAGGACAGTGCTGGCGATGTGGTTTTGGTCCCTGGCTGGGTTAAAGCAACGCCAACTAAAGAGCGAAGAGTTGGGATCTCTGTACAGCCATGCTTGCAATTTCTGTTGTGCCTGCCTCTCCCCAGCGCTGTCTCTTCTGCTTTATTTTAGGCCTGGGAATGGAGAATATCGGTGGAATCTTCGTGGTTCTCATCTGTGGCTTAATCGTAGCAATTTTTATGGCAATGCTGGAGTTTTTGTGGAGCCTTCGACACTCTGAACAGTCAGAGGTAGGACCTGAAAGAGTCCTGAGGGGCTAGTGTGTGTCTATTGCTACCCATGGGGTGCTCAGCAGTGCAGTGCTCCAGAGCAAGTAACGTACGCAGGCTGAGATGAGCGTTGCTGGTAATGGCATCTTGAACACATGAGAAGGCTTGGTGTATTGGGCAGGGTCTAAAATGCATGAGCTTCTCATGCACTCCTACTTAAGCTCAAGGTCTGGGATGCTCCAAGGGCTTTTGAAGGAATTAAGGATGTGTACAACACAGGGACTGGAACATTATCTGAGAGCCCTGGGGCTGTTTAGCCTGGAGAAGAGAAGGCTGAGAGGGCATCTAACCAACATTTATAAATATCTGAAGGGTGGGTGTCAGGAAGATGGAGCAATCAGTCTCTTTTCAGTGGTGCCCAGTGATAGGACGAGGGGTAACGGGTGCAGGCTGGAACATAGGAAGCTCCACCTCAACATGAGGAGAAACTTCTTCCTGTGAGGGTGGCAGAGCACTGGCCCAGGCTGCCCGGGGAGGTCATGGAGTCTCCTTCTCTGAAGACTTTCAAGACCTATCTGGATGCATTCCTGTGTGACCTTGCCCAAATGAACTTGCTTTGGCAAAGGGGTTGGACCAGGTGATCTCTAGAGGTCCCTTCCAACCCCAACCATTCTGTGATTCTATGATCCTGGTGCCTTTCCTGGAGACAGGATGACCTGAGAATTTCTACCTGCAATAGGTTTGGGTCTCATGTTTGGGATCCAGAACACAGGAGGGTCTCTGACAAGAGGCAGAAGCTATTGGGCTAGATCAAGTGATCATGACCAAGCTTTGGTGTCAAAAGCCAGTGGCCAGATCAATGACCGAGTCCATAATGCTTTGGCATCAGAACCCAGAGCAGACGCAGCACTGCTGGGCTCGCAGCTCACTTAGGTGAGCAGAATGTCTCGGGTCTGCCTTCCAGGTGTCGGTGTGCCAAGAAATGGTGACGGAGCTGCGCAACATCATTCTCTGCAAGGACAGTTTCCACCCTCGTCGCAGGCGAGGGGGAATGATACGGACTCGCCCCGTTATCCCGGAGGAGCGCCGAGCCCGCAGCACAACCACGCTCAGCAACGGGAAGCTGTGCAGTGGGGGCGAGCCAGATCCCCTGGCACAAAGACTGGCACAAGAAGCTGCCCTGGTCGCCCGGGGGTGCACGCACATCCGGGTGTGCCCCGAGTGCCGCAGGTTTCAGGGCCTCCGGGCACGGCCACCGGTGGGCTCGCCCGCGCAGAGCGAAGAGAGCTTGGAGTGGGAGAAGACCACCAACAGCAGCGAGCCCGAGTAACGCCGGAGTGGGGGGCGTTGGGGTGGGCCGAGAGGGTCCTGTTCCATTTTACAGAACACGGACTTGTACAATGTCAACTCGTTTTTAAATTAAAAGCAGTTACCCAGCTTCTCCAGAGCAAGGCGGACCTTTGGGCTGACGCGCAGGCCTGGCCAGAGGGGTGGCTTTGGTTCCAGGGTCCCAGAGGACAAGCATCTCGCTGAAGCCTGACACAGCAGGAGCCAGCTCCTCAGCTGGTCTGTTGTCTCCATGCCACCGTGCAGCTCCATGGCTGGAAGGAGGGATGTGGCGGGTGACTGGTGTAGCAGGCATTGCCCACCCAGGGGCAAGAGTTGTTCTTGGAACTTCACCCCAGGCCAGGAGAAGGGATGCTGGTGCCGTCTCCCCATCACGTAGACTTACCGGGGGATGTTCTCAAAGGGCAGGGGAGGGGGGAGGGTCTTTTTATTTGATGCGGATAAGGGATGGGAAAGGAGGAGTCGTTGTTTTGGTTTGGTTTATTTTGGGTACGTCAGGACCTAGTCTCCAAGGCACCAGGTTTCAGGTGCTGAGCTCTTCTTCCTTTTCAGAGTGTGGCAGGTGGATTGAGGGAGGGAAGAACTGGGACATGCTCCCCATGAGAAGCAGCATTTGCTGGAAGTCCATCTGAGGAGTTGTTAAAATATATATATATAAAAAAATATATATATACATAGATATATATATATTAAAATGCCAAAAACCAACCAACAAACACAGTGAACTCAAAGAGGCCTTGAAACGCCTGGAATTTCAGGGGTTCTGTGTCTTTTCTTTAGTTCTGGGGTTATCTTTTGCCTTTTTTTTTTTTCCTTTCTGTTTTTAGGGGTGCGGGTAGGGGAGCCTTTTGAGGAAGGTGAGCTGGGAGCAGGCAGGAGCGGGGGGTGCTGGGGAAGGCTGCCCTTCCCACCAGCTGAGGGAGATGGATTTGCTGCCCACTGTCACTCCCCAAAGCGTCCGTGGCATGTGCTCTGCACAGTCCCAAAAAAGTGACTCTGAGCTCTGCCCCAGGCTCGCGAGCTCCCCTTGTCCGTGACACTCAGAGCACCCTCAGCTTCGAGGGTGACTTACAGCCCATGTCTAGCAGTGAAGATGCCACACAGCATTTGAGAAAACCATTAGCCCCGGGGTCTGATGTAAGGAAAATATTTACTTCCCTAGCAACAGCAGCAGCTCACCCTCTGCTTGGTACAGACGTGGGTTTTACATTGACACGTTTAATTTTCTGATTGAAAAACAAATTCTATGCAATTTCTGATTGTAAAAGGAAAGAGACGACAATGGAGGGGCAGGGGAGATAAAGCCTTGAGTGAAGGTACATCCTGTTCTTGAATTGTTTTCTTTTTTTTTTTTTCTTTGTCTTGAATGTACTGAAATAAAAGATGTCCTTGTATAATCATGCTTTTTTTTTTCTCTTTCCTTCGCTGTCCACACTCACGAAAGTCAGGAGGCAGTTCAAGGCTTGTCTGCTCATGGAGAAACCAAGCAGCTCCCCTGCTGAAGGGGAAGAGGTGCTTTGGCTGTTGCAGGTCCCTGCTGCCGGTGTTCACACCCATGGTGTTGCCATCACCCATGGCTGAATGGAAACAGGAGAGCAAAAGAAAAGGCCAAAAAAAAAGCAAGCCCAAGATCTGTGGTGGTCAGGGGGGAAAGAACCCATAACTAAAGGCAGTGCAGGCTGTGCAGGGTCCCAGGTTTCCATGCGATGTGGACCACGGCAGTTAGAGCCTTCCCACACCTGGTTGGAGCCCACTTGACCAGGGGCTGAGGGTGAGGGACAGTCAGATCCACTGCATTATTGCAGGCAGGAGCCTGTCCCCAGCAGATGTTTCTAAGGAGGATGTGCAGGTAATGGGATGCGATGCCATGGTGATGGGCATGTTAGGGTTGCTCTGCTGTTTCCAGCAGCGTGTGAAAGGAAGCATCAGCCACACAGCGACAGTAAAATGTGCGTGCTCAGGGAGTGCTTGTGCAACAAGGAGGAGAGGATTTACAGTTTGTTATGCAGGATGTCATCTGAGATGTTCATAAAGGTCCTTTCTGGCCTTCGTATCTGTAAATCTGTGGGATGTTACCCTCTCCTTGACTAAACAGAGCGCTGAAGGTGTGAGCATGAGATGAGGTAAGGCTTTGCCAGAGCCCAGAAATCTGGTGCCGTGGGACCGGAGAGACAGCTCCTCAGCTGAGGTAAGTCAGTAAAACCTCCATCCCTGCACTCTGCAAGGAGCCAGGCTTGGGCTTTCAAAGCACTGACAGCAACACTAGAGACATCTGAGTGCGCCCGTGTTGTGTTTAAAGGCCGACATGTTTTTACGAGCAGCAGAATATATTCATCAAAAAGGTGCTCTTTTAAAATTTATTTACAGATTAGCAGAAGAAAAGGCTCCATGAATGATTTATCAGGCGTGATGTTTTCTTCACCCCTTCACCACAGTGAATAAAGAGGGATCTTGACAGAGTCAGGCATTATTCTTCTGTTTCTCCAAAGACCTTGCAGTCATCTGCTCAGACAGAGGATGTCAGGAAAAAAATGATGATAAACCACCTAGTTTCTCGCTGTCTTTGCTTTTTATCTCTCGCGTTAGCTTGCTCCACCCATATGGTGTTTTATATCTGGGTTTGTATTTTAAGGAGTTTTTTTCATGTCCCTCTTGCCCTCTTTCTTCTCAATTTTTTTCTTTTTTTAACTGTTCGGAGTGTTTGCACTCAGAGCAGAAATGGACCTCAGAAGAGAAGTGGTTGGATAAAAGCTGCTGCCGTTTGGATGCCTTTTCTAAGGTCTCCGTAGGCCTCGTATTTTTTGCTCACCAGTAAATACCTACAGTTCACACACGGGAGGGACCCCCCAGCAGACAGCATTATGCATATGCCTGGGCTCGTGCTCATCTACATCTGTGTGCCCAGATGGGTTTACATCTCACATGTTCTCTCTCCTCCCCAGTTTTTTTCCTCTCGTCTTTGAAGCTATTCTGGGGGCTCTTTTGCTCAGCTGGTCCCGATGCTAATGCAGTTCCCTGTCTGGTGTGGTTTGCCCTCCAAAAGGCACTTTCCCAGCATTGCCATCTCCTGATAAAACTTGGGTAATTCTAGTAAGATATCTCTGCAAATTCCACTGGAAGCCAAAGATTAGATCAATTACAATGTCACACTTTGCTTTATCCCCTCTAACTGTTTTGTTTGGCCCTCCTGCTGCCCGCTCTGTTTGGAGAGCCCAGCAGTGGGGCCGAGGGCTCGTGTCTCTCCCTGCAGCGACAGCCAATTCTCCAGCCCTGGCTGGGTCCACAGCAGTCTGGCAGGTTCCTAACTAAAAGGCCTGGGATCTCTCCTCATGCGCTAAAACCCATGTTTGTGTTGTTATTCCAGGCAGTTCCATTTTCATCTAATGACAAAAAGCTGTTTTCTCTCCGGTGGTTGCAGGGGTGAAGGTATTAACAAGGCTTGGACTAGCCTGAGGGCATTTACTGAACTGAGTGGTCTAAGTAAAATAGAAAAGGGTTGCTCTGTGAACCATGAGAGCCCACAGAACTTTGGGAAGAGAGACAGCGAGCTATAAATCATAAAACAGGACCACAGCAGTCCTGAGGCAGGAATCCTTTTAACCATTTCAAATCTTCCCTGCCAAGTCCACTTCTCTCCTTGAACCCCAAGTGCCTCACCAGGTAAAGTGACCCAAAAGGTGGAGGAAGATGTGAAGGGAACAGCAATCGTTTTGCTTGGCTTTTTTTGCAGAGATCCTGAGTTACAGAAAGGGTCTGGAAGGGGTGTGAGTCCCAGCAGTCGTATATAAGCTGGTGGAGATACCTACAGCACTGGTAATGGCAGCTGTAGACACAGAGTAACTGGGCCAGACACAGGAATGTGGGTAACTGGTTTTGATGGTTCTGAGGTGATGACTCTGAATGGTAAAGACATCCCCCGGGAAGAGACCTGTAGGCAAGGTCTGCTCAGTGGAGGCTGGACAATGACTGGTTTCTAAGGCTATGAAAGAGCAAAGAAGCAAAGACGGGCTGCTTTGGTGTTTGGTTTGGGGTGAGGCTGTCCCAATTTGGCTATGAAAAGCCTGATGTGAGCGATTAAAGTCCCCTTCGTTGGCTTTTGGTTCATTTAGCTCAGATTAATTACCTGCAAGATAGGTGTTTCTCTCTACTTCACTGGTGTATCCAGTGAAGGGGATGAAATTTCTCGTGGTGGCTTTGACTACATGGCTTTAAGGAGAGGGGGGAAAAGTAGCACTGCCCCAAAGGAAGGGAAATAGCCCCAGTGACCTAGAGGCACAAGCAGGAGCAGAATCAGGCCAGTGATCTGCAAAAGGAACTGCAAACTGCCATCAGAAATAGTAAAAAGTAAGTCTGAGCTCACACCTGATGCTTGGAAGTCTGCAGAGTTTTGTCCCTCCTCGCTGAATACCCCTGAGGGGACAGCACGTCTGCCTGAAATGAGGAGCTGCAACTTGAACAGAGCTAGCGGAGCTGTGGCTCGGCCTGCCGAAACGCCTGCTGAACAGAGGATAAAGCACCCACAGTTCCAGAAACCCCATTAGCGCTTGATGCCCACTAACTGATTGAAAACACAGAGCTGAACTCTTCTGGGTACAAAGTAGCACTGATGAATTCAGTACAAATCGACTCCGCTGGAACTTGATACCACACTGGGAAAATCAACCCTGTATCAGCTGGAGCAGACAAGGGGCAGGTTTATGCATCCTTCAAGGAGACTTTTTTTTTCCTCTACAGGGGAATCTGCTGTGCTCCTGTTGAGTTAATGGTCTGATTTGAGGCAGGACTGCAACATTTCATCCCAGAAAGCATTCCAGCCGGCAGACAAGGATCGCCTGCCTGGCCACCAAGAGGAAGCTGTCTAGGGGGGGAGTGCGGCAGTCCATCACCAGCACAAAGGTCCACACAACAGCAGCTCTCCAAAAGCTCTGCTGAGCCCAGATCAGCAAGGAAATGAAGGAAGCTAGCTTAATTAACAAAGGCTTTCTCCTGTGCTGTTTGGGTCTGCAGTTATCAGCGCAGCTGGCAGTTCTCAACGACTGAAATGACAGTAGTTGGTTGTAAAAGAGATAACTGTCAGATTAGCCGGTACATATCTTCTGCCTGGGTTTTCTATATCATCCTATCTTGAAGCATCTCCATGTATCAAAAGGACTAGTTGGCCATTTGCCTTTAAAAAGTGCCCTGTCCAATGCGATGAATAAGGGTCTATTACAATGGAAGGACCTAACATTTCTTGTTTCTTGACTTAGGCTGTTTTGGAAGGGTATTTTTCATGCTTTGTTCCATTTGTACAGACTAATCCTGCCCGTTGTTTTTATTGTGGTGCTCGTGTTTTCGGTGTCTCATGTATTGAGCTGAGAGTGCGAGGGAGAGAAAATGTCTGTTGGAGTGTAAAGGCAGCGAGAAGGGCCGTTCCTGGCAGAGGGAGGCTCTTCCCGCAGCCCCTCAGGACTCCGGCAGAGTCGCATCTCAGCTCCTCTAAGTCAACTGGGCTGTGCCTGCTGGGGAGCTTGTCCAAAGTGGCTGCTAAAAATCCCGATTGGTGTGCAGCATGGAGAGCAGAGAGGACTTGCTGCTTTGTTTGGGACAAAATGTTAACGGAGGTAAGGGGGAATTTCACTGAGAAGGCAATTTAGACGAGTATGGGTGAGACCCATGCTTTTTCAAAGCGGTTATCTTCCTTCTTTTCTCTTCCTCTATCTCTGCCTTCCAAGCACCTTTTTCTTTCCCATTCATCCCCCAAATACTCCTCCTCCTGTTGCTCAGGCTCAGAAAAAAAGGTCTTTTTTCTGAGCTTTTGCCTGAACTCCCAGGAAATGTTCATGAATGTAGTCTTCTGGCTTTTCAGGCTTAGCTCTCGCTGAGCTGAGATTTAAAGCAATTTATTCTGAAGCCAAAAATGAATGCAAATGAGGGGAAAGAACTGGGGGAGGAAAAAAAGAAAGATCTCTTATTCCCAGGTGAGCACTAAGATGTCTGATCTGCCTGCCTAAAACTGATTGTTCTTCCAGAGCCTACAGTAAATACCCTTGCGTGGTGGTGAGCATGGCTGTGGTGGGTGCTCGGATTATTGCGTGTTGAACTACACTGGGACAAGGAGGTGAACACAGAGCCTCTGGTTTTATCCCTGAGCCATGGATCAGCCACAACATCCTCAGCCTTCAGACAGCTGAAATGGAGGTCACGACGTGGTAGGGAGCCAGACGTTAGTGGGAGGCTACCAAGTGTCCGCCCTCTGATGTCCTGTGAGCCAGACTGAGCTCTTCTGCAAGGAAGGTTCATTTGGTGGCCAGTTCCAATGGCTCTGGCATGCTGCTGGCCACGTGACTGGGTCAAATGGATGGGTATTTCTTTTTGAAGCTAGACCTTGAATGTAAAACCAGAGTTTTGTAGGGGAGTGTCTCTGTGAGGGAAGTCTGCTGGTTTAGCAGACAGAAGGGTTACTCTGACCAAGCTGTTTCATTGTAACTCCCCTGTGTGCACCCTGTATTTCAAGGCAGTATTATTATTCTGAAATGAAGCCCCCTTTTTTGTTTGTTTATTTTTGGACAAAGTCATGCCCACAAGGAGCGATTAGAAAGGATCAGCGAGCACGGCCAAACTGGATGGCAAAGACCTCACCAAGCCATAGCAGGCACAAGAGGAGATGCTTTCAGAGAGGACGCTGTGCTCTGCCTGCCTCATGGTTATTTCTGTCTGTGGTGGCTGTCGTGTCCCAGCAGCAAGAAGAGCAGCAGGGCTATTGCTCTACCAGCTTGCTGATCCACATCAGACCTTGCGCTAAGCTTACACCCCTTTCCTGCTTGGACTCTCTCGGCAGTGTTCTGGGGTGAAGACCTGCCAAGCATAGGGAGGATGGTGCAGGGCTTGAGGTGGTGGCTGCAGGGGGGAAGGCCACAATGGTTCACTCTTGCTGCACCAGCAGCGCTTGCTGAGGCTTTGGGAACGTCACTTCACCACCCTGGGCCTCCTCTCTGCCTTGTAAACTGGGGATGACCTGAGTGCTTCCCAGCCTCGGCATGTTGACTAAACTCCCTGTCAGAGAATAGAAGTGGAGGAAATTCTTTGGATTAATGTGTAGGACTGGAAGGGGTCTGGCAAGGTTTAATCTGTTCTTGTTTGCAAAGGACTCTGAGAGCTCTAAATGAAAGCGAGTGGAGATTTGCCAAGTGTTTGCTAACATTAATGGTTAATTATTATGAATGCTGGCAGCCTCCACACTCAGCCAGCATCGTTCTCCAAGTGAGATCCAGACCTGTAATGGAGTTGTTACACAAGACAGGAAGAGACAGCTTCTCCCTCTGTTTTGTCCTGTTCTCCTAGCCAAAGTCCTATTCCAAAATCAGACAGCAGTGGCATTTTTCTGTCTCATCCTAACAACTAGTTATGAACCCAGAGCATTTGGCAGAGGAAGACCTAGTCGTTTGCACGCCTGGACTCATTTCTGTCTGCTGGTGCCCTCTTTGTCTGACTGAACAGAATGGAAATCGTGGTCCAAAAGGAGACGTGTCCCAAACGGGGCAGCACGTGGGTGCTGTGCTGTGCTGTGCAGCAGGGACAGATCCAGAGCTGGCTGGAGAAGGGCACTGGGTATACTCCGTGCCCAGGTTTGTCCTTCTTGCTGCCCAGGCTGGGTCAGTGAGCACCTGCAGCACTTCCCCGTGTGGGAGATGTCACACTGGGGGAGCAGAGGAGAGGACAGGGCTTGGCACAGCAGATTCTATGATGCTATCACATGTGGGTCTGGGGAGTCTCCTGAGCGCGGCAGGTCAGTTGAAGAAGAGCGAGCCTGGTCAGCTGCACCCTGCGCTGTGTGCCCAAGTCAGTGAGAGAATCCGTGTCATGATGGAGAGGGTGAGACAGCAGCCAGCTGAGTGAGTCTAGCCCCAGGAGTGTGAGATTTGATTTGCCAGGCAGAATTCGATGGCCAGTACCATCGCAGTGGTACCTGAGAAAGCTGCCTTTATCTAACAGTAACCGTCCAGAAAATGAAATCAAATGAATAAAAGGCTCAGGGTCCATTTGGTCTTGTGAACATGCCTAGCAGTTGCCAAGTTGTGAAAATCCCATAGATCTTCAGACTGCGCCATTACTGACTTATTTTTTATTTCTATATTTAATTGTGCAATCTGAGTTTCTAAAGTTGAAAGCTGCATTGTTCCTATCACTTGGTTACTGATAATATTTTAGAATTATGACCATGGAGTTATGTTTGCTCTAAAAAATAACTTCAAGGTGCATTAGTCTCAGATAATTGACAGAGACCAAAGTGATTTGGGAAGCGCTTATGTGGAACCAAAGATCTTGGTGAATTGTTACCTTAAATTAATGGTGCAGTGAGAAGCTGCTTGGATTTGATCAGCTGGTGATAGTACTAAATGAAGTCAGGCTTTAAAGTTATTGGCAAAATATCTATGAGACAGTGCTGCTATGGATTTATATATGCTAGCATTGTGTCTTAAGGGGCCCAAATCTGCAACATCCTCTGAGTCCACAGGACTTCCCTGGGCTTGTTGGGAGCAGAGAGTGCTCAGGATCTCCCAGGATCGGGCTCTTCAGCACGCTGGAATTCAGGTTAGGGCAGTGTGGCTAACAGGATTCACACCTTTAACTCCCCTCTTAATCCCCAGATGAAATGAAAGGTCTTCTCTCAACACTTAGTAAATCTCCAATTTTATTTCTCATTATTAAATCATGAAATTGGCCATAAATGTTTAAATTAAGTGAAAGGAAGAGAGATTTGTGAGAAAATTGAAGTCTCTTTGAGGAATTGAAGAATAATCTCCAAGGATGAAGAAAGTTGTGGTTGCCAAACCCAGAAGCAAAAGGATCAAAAAGCTACAGAAAAGAAGTAGAAAATTGCGTATGTTTCAAATCCACTCCCCCACCCTCCCCCTAAAACCTCTGCTGATTTAAATAAATGCAGAATTATTCCAGTAAGCAGCAGAGTCTACTCAATGCTCCTTCCTCTGCTGCTGCCATTGTGTCCATGTGTGACCCGGAGAAATTCCATGATCTTGGTGGGTCCGTGTCCCCATGTGTGACATTGATGCTGCTTCCCCGAGTGCAGCAAGATCTGTCAAACGTTATTAGTGTATGCTGGGAATTAATTGGGTTTAGATGCCTGGCTCCAACTAGAATGAGACTCACTTTTTTTTTTTTTTCCCCTTGATTTACATAGTGACTAATTAACTGTTTGATTTTGCACAGATTGTGTTTGATTCTCCGTCTCAGGTAATTTTTCAAGAGTACAAACTTTTCTTTTTTTTTTTTTTTGCCGGAAAGATTTGCTCCAGTTCAGATGGGAGTGAAGTTAGGCGAGTCTGTGGCTCGTGTGCTGGACATCAACAGTGGTTCCCTTCTGGCCTCAGTATGTACGAACCCATGAACCTGCTCAGACCATGGTAAGTGCCCCCCTTGCCAGTGGGTGACATTTATTTGTGGCTCACTAGAAGCGTGAGTGACGAGGGACGGATTGTGCCCGGCATTTTTTTCAAATATCAAGGAGGTTTTTCTTGCTGAGGTTGATCAGGTCTGGCTTTAAAAGTACGAAAATAATGAACTTGGATTTGGATTGCGCTGTCACTTCGCATGGCCACATCGCTGGAGTGAACGCCTCGTAAGTGGCACTTGTTCTGCGTGCATGAACTCCAGCATTGCTGAGCACCACTGGCAGTATCCTCTGTGTGACCAGGCAGGGAGGAAGCAAGTACAGAGGTGACTCCGGTTCCCATGGCCTGTTTAACCCTGGGGGAGGTGGCGGTGGGAAAAGGGGGAGCCTGCCAGGGAGGGGTCACCCAGGATGGCCCACGCTAGTAAAAGCTTCGGCAAGCAGATACTCGTCTGCCAGGCAGGAGCAGATAGAGACCCATGGAACTTACTTCTCTTGAACAATGAGACAGCCAACAGATGATAAGCACATTCAATCAGCGCTAGCTTGGGCTGAATTCAAACCAGCCCCCAGAGGTGAAAGACTATATTGTGTTAACAATGCCCTGCCTTGGCCCATCTCTGTTGAAACGGTCTTTAATGTAGGCCAGGGGATATACCAGACACTTTCTCACACTTGCAGCACTGACCCAGCGGAGGTTAACACGGACATCTGCTCTATCCAGTTGATCTGTAACCATAGAAAGCAGCATCTGAAATGTATTTCCAATCCCAATGTAGCCTGCTGGTGCCAGTTACCAGCTAAAGTATGCTCTGTCTGCCTTCGAGCAACTAAATAGCACAGGTAAGCAGTGCAAAAAGCAGTAAAAGGGTGTAGCCTCTGAATGCAATGGAGTTCTTTATCTCACTGAAACAGATACGAGAAGAAGAGGGGGGAAGGAAACCAAATGGAGACAAAGCTCTCTCCGGAATGTATTAAAAGACCCAAGACATTCAGTGCATGTGGATAGATGTTTTTTTTATGGAGTGTTAGCAAGGCAATGTTCATCTGTGCTGGCCCGCACAGGAACAAAATGAAACCAATGTTGTGTCAACAGGATAATAGGAAAGAACATCAGAGTGTTTTTCTCTCTGTTAAAGGGAAATCAGGCCCGTGAAAGCCATGCATCTTTCAGCGCTGACAGCTTGGGCTGCCTGTAAGGAGCCCAGGGATGACAGGGTGAGAATTACAGCAGAACTACGAGGAGATAGTGCGTGTGGTTTGGATCATGCCACCTGAAAACCCTGAACCTTTTTTTGCACAGCGGCACTGGTAGAATTTGCCCCAGGATGTGCAGCAATAACGTGAATCTTTCATAATCCTGCGTCGGGCAAGGTTGGGAAGTCAATCAATTTTTCTCCCCCAGAGTCCTGAAGATATATTCTTGACGCTTGGTTTAAAAAGCTGCTGTTGTGAACCAAATCTCAGCACCAAGGAGAAGCAGGGAACGGGAGACAGAGTAGCTGAATTTTAGGAGCGGTAGTAGCTTGGAGCACTTCTGATTAAGCCTAATGCAGCTTTTAGCTTTGCAGTTGGTGCTTGGGTAATGTGCTGATGGCTCTAACTCTGCCAATGGCCTGCCTGAGGCTCACTTTGCTCCTTGGGATGGATATTTTCTACTGAGATATCCCTAGTCAAACTGGTTTTAGCTCCGGGGGCTCCTAGAATTTTGTCCTTGGCCTAGCGTGAATCGTCTGTCTCCTGCTTCAGTGTCCTGACTGTAAATCTGTGGGTGAAAGTCTATGCCATCACTCCAAAGTGAGGTAGGAAATAAATGGCAGAGCAGGAGTTAAACCAGGCTCTCACTGAGCCAGGCTCATGCTGCGCACACTTGCTCGTCCTCCACCTGGGTAGCACCCACAATGCTGCCATTGTATTCTGCTGCCTCAGTAAATTGTGCGTAAATCGGGGTAAGTAACAGGATAAAGTTGTCCCGATGATGTTACGGGCTGAGGAGAGTGTGTAGATGAGCTGCAGCTATTCGGCCATGACCAAGAGGCCAGCTCTCTTCCAAACTTCCCAACCTACAGCAGGAATAAGAGGCCGCGTTTCAGGCATTTCTGATTCTTATCATGTTATCTGGGCAAAGATGGAGATGGGGAACCAGGCAGGCTCGTTGCTAGGCAGATTCGTTTGACACAGCCTTGCATGATTTATCACCCTTCCTTCTGAGGTCATGACAAACCACAGCAGAAGAGCTAGTGCAGCCACTGACCGAGGCAAGAGGAGAGAAACAGGCACATGGGCAAGGAGCTGGTGGGCGCTGCCAGCACAGGGGCACAGCTGCCGGGCGATGCAGGGTGTGCACCATGACGTTGCAGAGTGGGGCCATGGTGATGGAGCCATGGTGATGGAGCCGTGGTGACCAGGGGGTGATGGAGCTGTGGTGATGCACCATGTGTAGGCAGGGGGTGATGGAGTCATGGTGATGGACTGTGTGTAGGCAGGGGGTGACAGAGCCATGGTGATGCACCATGTGTAGGCAGGGGGTGGTGGAGCCATGCTGATGGAGCCATGGTGATGGAGCCGTG
>VZZY01010282.1:209857-263978 GCA_013400335.1 Eurystomus gularis | reverse complement strand
TGTCGGACCCCGCCGTGGGGCCCAGCAGCCCCGGCAGGCACCGGCAGGCGGGGTCCCCGGCGGCTTCTGCGGCGCGGTTGTTTTTCCCAGCAGCTCCCGGAGGGGGTTGCTGGCTCCGTGGCATCATGTCAGGGCCCGAAGCGCGTCGGGTGGCACGCCTGGCATCTTGTGATTGCCCATCTTGCCACAGCTCTTGGTACTCTGGTGGGCGAGCAAGTAGTTGTGAGTGCTTTGATGAGGTCCCTGGCAGCGTTTGACATGCGTTGGGAGCTTGCCCTGGTGGCTCAGAGCTCGGTCTGTCCGTCCTGATAGTATTTGTTTATCTGGCTCCCGAGATCAGTTAGAAAATAATTTCCCTGGATCTCCAAGGAGACCTTCTTGTGGCCTGCCAGTGTCTTAAGAGGGCCTGCAAGAAAGCTGGTGAGGGACTTTAGGATGTCTGGCAGTGGTAGGACTAGGGGGAATGGATCAAAACTAGAGGTGGGTAGATTCAGATTAGACATTAGGAAGAAGTTCTTTACCATGAGGGTGGTGAGATGCTGGAACAGGCTGCCCGGAGCCCCACTCCTGGAATTTTTTAAGGCCAGGCTGGATGGGGCTCTGAGCAACCTGATCTAGTGGGAGGTGTCCCTGCCCATGGCAGAGGGGTTGGAACTAGGTGATCTTTAAGGTCCCTTCCAACCCTGACAATTCTCTGATTCTCTATGTCTTAGGAGAAGGACATACCAGCTTCTTTCAAACCGATATTAGTTCTGTGGCATCCATTCCTTGGGCTTTGTTTTTCATGTATACAAACATGCCAACGCGTGTGACTGGTTAGAACCTGCTCTGAAGGCGTTCAAGTGGTGCTGGAATTCATTACCATGTCATTAATGATGTAATTCTCCTGAAGGGTCTCTTTTTCTCCTTGTCGGCTTACAGTACAGGGATTGAAATATTTTTCATGTCGTTTCCAGTGTTCTTTCACTTTGCTCATCAGCTGCAGCAGCCCGCTGGGTTTCCCTTGGATCTCAAGTCAGGGTCATGCTCTTCTTTGCAGACGCTTGCCATGTTGTATGTCACCAGGGCCACAGCCTTCCAGCAGAGCGTTTAAATATAGACAA
The DNA here is from genome assembly GCA_013400335.1 of Eurystomus gularis. Taxonomy (NCBI): domain Eukaryota; kingdom Metazoa; phylum Chordata; class Aves; order Coraciiformes; family Coraciidae; genus Eurystomus; species Eurystomus gularis. Next base: position 262,875 of record VZZY01010282.1, on the reverse strand, counting down.
CAAAGACTGTTCATTGACATCTTTCAAAGACCGAGCACACCTTTTGCAATCTCTGCTGTCATTTCGAAAACCCGAAGTTATTTTAGGATATGAATTGTTCCTTGTGCTCTCAGTAGGAAAACACTCAGAAACGCGCACCTTGCAGATCGTCCTGTCCTGCCCTTGTACGGACAGCATTCACTTGAAGTGGGTCATGCTGGCTTTGCATATTCTGTTCATCCTCGCTCTCGAGCAATTGTGGTGATTCAGAAAAGCCACGTGCGTGACGGATGGTTATAGCAAATGTGAAATCTGACGTGAAGGGAAGGGAAAAGGTGACTGCCCGCTCCGTGACATTTCTAGCATCTGGCAGTGGTATTGGTGTGTGGAAGTGAAGCTTGAAAAAGAAAACATTCACAATTTAAAATTGTTGAGGGTAAATGTCATTAGTGGTTTTTTGCAGTTCTAGGTTGCTCTCACTGTATCTGGAAACGCTTTTTTTTTTGCCTCTGGTGTGACCTTAAGGTGACTTTTACGTGTGGAATTCCCAGCTGATGTTTGCTCAGCAGATAAAGAGGAACAGAGTTGACAGGAAAGCAATGTGAAGGACAGAAAGCTTTATGTATGGGGGAGTTCCAGAATTTCCAGACCAGGAGCTGTGAATGTGCATTTAGAAAGCAGCATCTGTCTGTCCTACAGTACTGAGCTTCCAAACCACTCTGGAATGAGGGCTTTTAACCTAAAGCCTTGGCTGTCAATGCAAATTGTTCTGTAGCATGCAGCATGTTTTAGCATAAAATTAAATGCTTTGTTCCTACCACAAACCTCTATTTGAGGATTTCTTTTTCGATCTAGATAGACTAGTGACATGAAGTGACATTTCAGATATGAATCAACCGAGTTCCTGAGGGCTGAAAAAGGTGTGGGGGTTTTTATAGTAAGACCAATCGTTTAAGTCCCTATTTGTGACATGTAAACTTTATATATGATATAAAAATTGTAACAGGCTTCAGTTTACTTGCTTCTTACTGTACTTTGCGACAGAGGTGGGTGTGACCCAGGTGTGAGCTGGGTTTTACTAGTGTACTGGAAAGGTAAATGCACAGTACTTAGTGAAAATGCTGGTCCATGGCTGTAGGAAATCTGCAGTCGATTCCTGCAAGTTTGTGCCCTGTGTTGTTAGGACAGGTGGATGTGGTTGTCTCCTTCTGTGTCTGTGACGGGTGGCAGGAGACCTGGGAACAACGTGGTTCCCTTTCTTTGTTCGCGTATTGAGCTCGATTCCTTTATTATCCAGAAAACTATAAAATACCAAGTTCAGGGGATGTGCAGGAAAGTAGGACAGACAAGCTTGGCTCCACCGTGGGTCCGGCAGAATGCCGACCGTCACGATGTCTTTGTGCCAAGTATATTTCCAGCTAACTCTCAGTATCTTTCTAGGCAGGTCAGCAGCCCACAATGTGGCGAGTCTTTTTTCCTGCGCTGTTCTGTGACGCGTAGATACGAAGGGCATGTTTATCTTCCAGATACGTTGCCCAGCTGCAAAATTGAATTGGCAAAACTTTCTTTTTGGACTGGCCAAATGATGTGCTCATGTGTGCTCGAGAGGGTTTCGTGACACAGCAGTTGTGTTCTAATTAGAAGCCCCGGGTTGCAAGCAGGGCAGGAGAACTGTAGTTCTTTGCAGATGTCAGAGGAGGAAGGGTGATGCTCCTTCTGAGGCCAAAGGCTGCTCTGAATGAGCCGCTGCTGTCAGTGAAGGTGAGAGCCCTGAGCTATCCTGAGTAAGTTTACTATCAAACCTAAGTACTTCCATGACACTGTGTGGGCCAACTGATGGAAGTCTTGCTAGCAGAGGCTGTTGAGCTCCAGGCTGTTTACAGCATTGGCCTGATTTTACAAAAACAAACCGTAACCTGCTTTGCACAGTGCTTCTTTTGAAACAGTGAGGGAGCTGGGGATCCTTTTTCCTTTTCCTTTTCTTTTTTCCCCCATCCAAAAAAGCTGATCTTGACTGAAAGTCGTGAGTTAGAGAAAAGGGAAGTTACAGGATGGAAATACTTCTTCAGTCTCTTTTTCATAAGCAGCTTTTTCCTCTTTCCCCTCCTTGCTGCCCTGGAAATGTGTTTGAGAATTTCTGTGAATGTCTCACAGTCCTCTTGTGAGGTACGGAAGTCACACTTGCAGCCTGGGGCATGTTGGAAACTGTCCTATAAGAGCATGTGGGGCAAGGATTCTTGCACTTGGCCTGTGATGGTTTGGTGAAAGCCTGTTTGTGTAGCCTGAGCCCTCTGTTTGATTTTGGTTTCTTTTCAGGTCATGTTTAACTGTAATTTTTGAGTTTGAAAATATGAGCCATTAGACTAATCTGCAGGTCAGATATAAAACCCATGACCCATCTGGTCTCTTACTGTCCTGTGTTCCCAAGGACCACTGCCGGAGGTTATTTTTAGCTGCTGACTGTTTACACGCTCTGGTTTTTTCTGCATTAACTAGAAGTCCAAGAAAGGAGCATGGACCAGCCCAGCGGAAGGAGTTTCATGCAAGTTCTTTGTGAGAAATACAGCCCTGAGAACTTCCCGTATCGTCGTGGACCTGGTATGGGGGTGCATGTGCCAGCAACTCCACAGGGTTCACCTATGAAAGGTAGGCTTCTGGTCTTTCTGAGCATCTGTGGGGTTCTGAGTGGGATCAGCTTCTTGGTTGTTGCAATAATCAACCCAAATTGACCAGAAAAAGAAACATCGTGATATATTATAATGTGTTTCTTACTGAAGAGCTGAGGGACTGGAATCTAATACAGACAGAAACTTGGTCTAGTGACTGAACCAGTTGCTGTAAAAAAACAAAGTGAGGTTCCCTACATCATAACAGAATGAGAGTCCTGTCAGTGAAAGATGGAAATAAGGCCCTGTGCAGTGCTGAGTTTGGAGGGGCCAGCAGTCCCTGGAGCTTATTTTCTTCAGGCTGGTGACAGTAACTATTTTATTTTTGGCTGCAACAGCAGGTATTTTGGCACAGAGGGCTTAACAAGTAACAGTTGATCTAAATTTGAGGTTGGTCCACACGGTAGTGGTGTCGTCAGCTTGCACGGATGTCTGCAGGTACAGGAGTCCAGAGCATACAGGAGTGGACCGTATTTCAAGCCAAGCAATGAGTTGTTGAATCTCCAGGCAGGCTTCTTTTGTCACAAATGAGTCAAAGGAATTTGTGGTTTGCTTTGTCTCTCTTCTTCTTCTTCAAATGCTGTCTGACCGTGCTTATGCTGACCTAGTGGAGAAATCCCCTCTCTCTTATTTCTGACCTTACTGCCTTGAGGGATCTTCAGACAGATGTGTGTCTGAAGCGTTGTGCTGCTCATGTATGTCCTTGAACCTCCTGGACTGCAGAATCTGTGTCACTATTTCCTGCTCTTTGAAATGGATCCATTTGACACCCTTCAGTCTTTCCCCACGCTCTGATGTTAGCATTTAGGTCTTGGTTTGTACAGGTGAGTCTGAGATCCACGTTTATCCTACCAGAACTGGCTGTTCTTTGTGTAACCTGTTGCCCATCTTGATCTGTAAGAGGAGTTTAAAATTCCGTCAGGTCAATTTGTATCATAACCAGCCCCAAAGCAGGAAATAACCGTGGATGTCAGCTGGGTCTGGAGTTGTGGTAACTGAGTTTGACAGAGGAGAAAAAAAGGGCCTGAGTTCAGTTGAGGATAAAAAATACCACGTGTCACTCAAAATTAACACGAGCACAAAATTGGCCTGATGGACTATTCAGTCCCACTCTTCTGTGTGCAAGAACCCCCTTACCCAAGCTGTTTGGATGGTGAAATGAGGGCACTTTTTAAAGTCTTAAAATGTGACTGAGACATAACATACCAGTACATTCTGAAAGTACAAGACTACCCTTTAAAGAAGCTGAACGCTAATGAGCCAGGGAACTTGAAAATTCAGATCACTCCAGATAATTGTCTGCTGCTATAACCTCTTTCTAATTGTGTAGCTGTCAAGTATTAAGGAGAGAGAAAAAGGGCCAGCTTTTTAGGAAAAAAACTCGTTAAGTTTTAACAGATTTTGATACTCCGCAGAGGTGGGAGAGCTGTATTGTATGTGAAGGAGTTAGGGCCCTGCCTAAACATGGATTTCTTGTGTTAAAATAGTTTCCTGTTATAAATCCACAGCTTTTAACATTGTCGTGTTTTGGCCTTAGGAAATCAGACTGTGATTGAGATCCAAGTCCTTGTCTGTGAAATAGCTGCGAGGGCATTTACCTGCGTGAGAAGGAACTAGAGCAAAGCCAAAGCAGAAATGCTGAAGGCAGAGCAGAGACCTAGGTTTTTCCAGGATGTAAGACTGCTGAACCTTCTACATTACTGAAAAGGGAAAGCTTAAAAAATAAATGTTTAAAACCCATCCTTGCTGCCACTAACCCCAAGTGGGCCAAGTACGAGAGGATAAGGGAGTCTGACCCTGTGCAGCCAACGCTCCACCTAGTCCTGTACCCTATCTGCAGCGGCAGATGCCGCAGGAGGAGGGGGAAGAGTGTAAATTCTGGCAAGAACTGATAGGAGATAGACTAGAAACTACAAAGCACTAGCCTGTCCTCGCTGCCATGTGGCCAGACATGAACGTCGTAACTGAAGAGCACTGATAGCGAGTGGCACTTCTTTAGACGCAAGAAGGCTTCTTGATTGATGTCGGTCACTTGCCATAAAATCCATATTTATCCTCAGATCCTTAAATACGTGTAAATAGTGGGATTACTGCCAGGTCTTTTGCTGAACGTCGTGTTTGTTTGTGCTTGCTGTTACCTGCTGTAACTAAGCAATTCAGTGCTGACCGGAGGGCATCTTTTCTTTTTTCCCTGTTTCAGATCGCCTCAACCTTCCGAGCGTGCTAGTCCTGAACAGCTGTGGCATAACCTGTGCAGGGGATGAGAATGAAATCGCTGCCTTCTGTGCTCATGTGTCTGAGCTCGATCTTTCTGACAATAAACTGGAAGACTGGCATGAGGTAAAATGGTTACACGTGCATCATTCTGAATAATGTTGATGCCTATTGCTGTGACTGCAAACACATTGCAGGTTGTAAGAGTACTTTGTTCATTTAAAGGAGAGAGAGTTCCGTGTTTTGTGGCTTTTTTCTCATCTTTGAAGCTGATACTTATTTACTTCCAACAACTGAGCAATAAATGTGATGAATTTAATCCATTTGGGCATGTCGCTCCATTTACCTTGTGACTTACGATCTTGGCCTGTGAGTGTCAAATGCATATATTTCTTTTTTTATCATGCAAAGCGCCAGAACTGGCATTTCTAACGTCAAGAGGTTTTTAAAAGAGTAAGAACTGAGGATGTCTGAGTAATGGGATTTGATTGCCAGCTTTGTCACTGATGCTGTGAGGCTGGGCAAGGTGTTTATTCTTTCTCTGCTTTTGTTTCCCTATCTGCAAAACAGGTTTAATAAAATTTACCTCAAAGGATATTTCTGAGGCCTCATTAATTAACGCTAAATACTGTTGCAAAATCCTCTGAAGTGCTTGGGTGGAATACGCTAGATAAATACAATGTAATACAAGTGAAGCAATTGCAATCTGTTCAGGTGTCGTTAACAGTTCCTCGCTGGCTTACACTCTGCTTTTTTAGTGTTTATTGTTGGAAATACATAGAAAAGAACAGGATGTGCAAACATAAACGTGATCATGTGTTTCTGTGGCATCAAACTGCTACATCTTTGAACGGGTAGTGAACGTGGTGTTTGCAGAAATGTCCCAGCTCTGGCACGGGGGTCGCAAAGTCAGAAGTGGGATAGGTTTTTCTGTTCCTGTTATTGCCTTGTTAGCCTAGAAGGTATTAGCTCAGTGGGTAGGAGAGAGATCTTAGGCTTGTCTGTTGAGAGTAGAGCCAGGGAAGATTGTTTGGTTCTGAGAACATATCTGCTAAGAACTGGGATGGTATCTCCTGACTCGTTTTGTTCTGACCCCGAAAGGCCCCATCCCACAGCGCTGAGGTGCTGCCTCGCTGCTCCCGGTGCTGCCTCTTGTTCTCAGCTGGGTTGACCTCACGTCTGGTGAGCAGCTGGGAGAGCTGCACATCGCTCAGAAGCTGCATGCCTCACCCTGCTGTTTGCTCAGTCTGTTGAGGCTGCCCTGGATGGCACAGTTTGCTGGCTTCTGCATGAGCTGCGGTAAAGCAGGAGATGAAAGGCTTTGGCCCCTTCCTCTGAGACGGGATTAAGTTCTCATAGCCCATCCACAGCAGATAAATATCTGCCCAACTCTTAAAAAGTGCCAGTGATGGAGATCCCAGATCCCTGGATAGCTTGTTCCCTTGCTTAGCTAATAACCTCATAGTCTAAACTCTGTAACTTAAGTCTCCCATGCTGCCATTTAAGCCAATTGCTCCCTGCTCTGTTCTCAGCAGGCATGGAGGAACATTCATTGCTGTTCCTTACACGGCAACCTTTTATACCCACAAAGAAAAGCTTTCACGTCTCCTTTTCCTGTTCTAGTATAGTACTGAAAAAATCCCATTCTTCTAATTGTTCATCGTGGGACCTTTTTTTTCTAGATCCTGTGTTGTTTTTGTTGTTCTGGTATCATTCCAGTTTGTCTACTTCATTCCTAAGGCATAATGCCCAAAACATGACATCACCCGAGGTGAGGTGTGAAGTGAGGCAGACTAACTACCTCCAGAATCACGTATGTGACACTTGAATTCAACCTCCGCATGAGACAGTTGCCCTTTGCTGGCAACTAGGCCCTGTTATTGACGTGTCTATGTCACCATCTGCCCCATCTCCTCCCATCCCAAGTGCTTTGTGGCATGGAGCTCTCTAGCCAGGTGCCCTCTGACTCATAATTTTTTTCTAGATGAATGAGTTTTTCCCCAGATGTTAGTACTTCGACTATCCTTGAGCTGAACTCCCATCTTACAAGTTTCAGAGGGCTTTGCTTTGGCCTCTAGTCTTGCGCTGCAGTGTGATGGCAGCCCTTCCCACCTTAGTATCACCTACAGATTAATAGTGTTTGATTATTCTGGTCGCTGAATAGATAATGAGTAGTATTCTGCTAGAACACTCCCTCGGTATGTCTGCTAGCTTTGTATTAACTTGCAGTGCCATCCCAGGCGCTGCAGGGCCCCAGTTTGCCTGTGCAACTGGTGCGTGGATGGTGTCAGAAGCTGTCACTCCCTTACAGTACTTCCCACGGAAGCAGTTACCCAGTCGAAGAGGAAAATTAGATCAACGTGGTGTGTTCTTTACAAATCGATACTGCCTGGCTGTTCTGTCCACTTAATTGTTATTATATGCCCATAGTTGGATCATCTAAATAACCTATTCCTGTATTTTCCTGTGTATTAGCAGTATCTAGGCCAGCACCTACCCCGGTCACACGATCCGTTTATGTGTCCTGCACTCCAGAGCTGTACAGTTGTCGTCTCTGCCTTTTCTTTCTCGCTCTCTCTTCCTTACCCCTCTGCTACTTTGCCCTCAGGTGCACATCGGTACACACAAAAAGAGAAAGTAGCCCCAAGCAGAGTTACCTGAACATTTGGATTGATTGTAAGAAAGCTGCTGTTTTCAGAGTAAGGGAATTGAATAAGAACTTCATTGTATGTGTAGATGGAGCTTCCGTCTGTCTTCTACATTGGGCAAAATGACGAGGTCTGTGGCTAGTGGGGAGCAGCGAGTGGAAAGCTGAGCAGGTGATCGGAGTGTTGACCATAAACTGAAGAGATGTGCCTGTTGCCTCCCTGCTAAAAGGAGGGGTATGGGATTCTGGCTCCTGTCACCTGCTGCTGCTGAAGCTTGGTGTTGAGGTGAATTTTATGACCTTTCCCAAGAGACTGGCTTTCTCTTATCAGGCTGCTCAGAGAGTGTAATTAAATGAACTGTTGAGGTGAATGAGCAATTAGCCCATCAATCTAGATCAGTGAATAGCTGGAGCATGAATTACAGGTAGTTATCCAGAAGCCTTATTTGTTTTCCCCCATATCTTTTCTTTGGCTTGTGGTGATTCCAAAGGGCCCCCTTCTAGGAGATGTGATATTATTGCATGAGGTCCGATTGCTGCCTGATACACATTTCTTTCTTTCTCTTGTTTTTTTTTTCCCTCCCCACTTAGGTCAGTAAAATTGTGTCCAACGTTCCTCACTTGGAGTTTCTAAACTTGAGTTCCAACCCTCTCAGTTTGTCCGTTTTAGAGAGAAGGTGCGCTGGGTCTTTCGCTGGCGTTCGCAAACTTGTGCTCAACAACAGCAAAGCTTCCTGGGAAACAGTCCACACAATCCTGCAGGAATTACCAGAGTAAGCACGGGGAGCTGGGCGTAGAAAGGGGTGCTGATCAGTAGAGAAAAAGGGAATTTTTTTTTCCTTCGGGAGCTTGGGAACTGGCCAGGTGAATGCTTTACGTTGTCTTAAAAGCTGAATTTGTGTGGCGCTGCAAAGCCCAGGGCTTCTGGTCCAAATCGAAATACCAGAGATGGATAATCACCCTAACAATGTAGGAGGTGACGTCCTTTCCTCTGAGTCACTGCAGAATGAATGGTGCAGCGCATACCTGTACTAATAGCTTTTGAATGGGATGTGAGTCTGAGGCCTGGCCGCTCGTCAAGTAATATTTCATTGTGCTTTTCCGTGCAAAAGTGTTGATTTCTGTGGCTTGGCCACGGTCCACCTTGGCAATGGCATTCTGCTTCTGCCAGTGTCCTCGGTGGCTTCATTTTGATAGCAGCTTCCTCTTCATATGGCTTTGTAAGCGGAGGTGATGACAGCAGTAAATCCTGCGTGGCCCATGTACGCTTCCCTGGGATTAGGAGACCTGGTTTACTTGTCTGAAAACTTAGTGGGACCTGGTTTTTCTTTAATGGGAAGCTTTGGCAGACCAATGATGTGGGGAAAAAAGTGTCACCTGTGTTGTACAAAAACACCTTCTTAAATTAAGTGGTGAGCATTGAGAGTAGGTACTAGTCACCCTTGGAGCTGGGTTGGTGGCTTGTTGGGCACAGGTGTGGAACACCACCCTGAGCAATCTGTTACACAGTTAATAACAGAGATAGAGTCAAAATGCTCTGTTTGGAGTGCTCGAAGGTCTTCTCTATACCTAAGTTGGAAATCACATTAGAGCTGTTGCAGAAAGTCGTGTTAAAATCGCATGTGCATGTGCACGAGAGGGTAGCTGCTTCTCAAGGTGTGTTGAGATGGTGATATGAGCTTTCTTCCCTCGTTCAGCTTGGAGGAGCTCTTCCTGTGCCTTAACGACTACGAAACAGTGTCTTGTTCTCCGGTTTGCTGTCAGTCTCTCAAATTACTCCACATAACCGACAATAATCTTCAAGACTGGACTGAGATTCGAAAATTGGGAGTTATGTTTCCGTCACTGGACACACTTATTCTGGCTAACAACAACATCACGACCATCGAAGAGTCGGAAGATTCCCTAGCGAGGCTGTTCCCCAATCTGCGATCCATCAATCTGCACAAGTCAGGTGAGAGCCTGGGAGCAGTATGCTTTTAGCAGGCTTTTTGTTCTCAGCCTACGTGACAGCGGTTGATCGGAGTCTCTCCTCTGGAGCAGGTGAAAACGCCTTGTGCTCTTTGAAACGTTGGCCTTGGAGTGGTTGCTTCTGAGGCCTGTGTTCGCAGTAAGTCCCCTGCCCTCAGCGTTGCTTTCTGCAAAGTGGGAGAGGGGGCAGGTGATGGCAGAGGTGCTGAGCAACAGCCCGAACCGTTGGGATAGCTCTGTTTGCTGGAGCAGAGATGAAAATGCCCAGTGACCTTTGTCCCAATCTACTCTGGCATCTCGGCAGTATTGAAAAGCTAAAATGATAAAAGATAAATGTCATCCTGACGGACCTATCGTGTTGAAGGCCATTTTCCTAATGGTGCTAATGTAGGGCCACGCAAGCAGATGTACTGAAGTGCACTGACCTGAAGAACGTAGCGTTAGGAGAGGAAAACAAGCAAGAAACCATCTTGCCTGTCTCTGTGAGCTTTACCTGCTGCTTTTGGTAGTTAGTCGTTACCTAAAAGATGAGTTAGCGTGGACTGGCAGTAATTCAAAATGAGCTGGCAAAGGTTTTCTACGTTAGTAGCTTCTCTCTGCTTCCTGTCCGTGCCTCGGGTGCTCCTGGCCGGAGGAGGATAAATAAATGTGTGGCAGTGGAGGGGATGAAAGAGTCCCATTGGCCATTTATTCCCTGTTTTATCTGGGGTAAAATGAGTGTACGTGTGGCATGTAAGGGCTGAACACTCACCAGCAAAAGCTGTCATCTGTGCTCAGTTATTAGAAGCTCACCACAAGTTATGCTGGAGGCTGCTTTTACACTTCATCCCCAGAGAATTTTCAGCCAACGCTCCAGAAAGAGAGGAAGCATTTGGTGTGTTGGGAAGGGCACCTCGCTCTCGGAGAGAGGGAGCTGCAGGGCAGCTCGTGAGGGCTGTGGCGTGTTTGAGGTGACACGTACGCCAGAAGTTCTTCTGCAGGAGTACTTAATTCGTCATCATCTTTTGTTCTTTACAGCTCTATATGCTGTGCAAGTGATAGTTAAGCATTAGCCAAGGTAGAAGGTACTTTATTAACGTGCTCTGCAATGTAAGCATCAAGGAATCCCTATAATAAAGGCTTAAAAGCTAACTAGAGGAAGAAAAGCCTGTTAAGCTGGATTTGAAAGCACTGTCTCACTGAGGAGCAAGTGCTCCTTTGGTAAGTAGTTTTGCCGTTTTGATGCCAGGTATTTAAGAACTCTGGATTCTGTATTGCATTTTGATATTTTGGGAGCTGAAAGTCAAATAGAAATCCCTAGGAGCGTGCTAAAGCTTTTCTTATTATTATTTATTTTTATTTCAGGGAAAGCTGCAGCACTCCAAATTTCTGTCACAGGAAGACTTCAAACTAACGCCTCTTTTTGCAGGCTCTTTTAGCTTAGTGGAGATGAAGATGAGCTAATGATAAGGGTTTTTAGCGAAGTGACAGCACAACGGGGCCGAGAGGGGTGAACAGATTTTCCTGCTGAGACAGATGCCGTGGCTGCCAGGAGTTTCTCCTTCAGAGGTGGCTCTGTCTCTGCACTGCCTTTCTCCCAGCTACGAGAGCGTTTGGCCCTCTCAGAGCGACATGATTCAGAGAGATACCAGCCACTCTTTGGTGACGTTGTGCCCCAGAGATCAGGCAGAAGAGTTCTCCTGTCACAAACTTCTACTCGATTTGTCTGTAAATGCAGCTGATACTGATACCCAGAGGATGGCTTTAGGCGTAGGTGACCTTGGCAGAGGTGTTTCCAGCGCTGCGGGGAAAGGAAACTTTCTCTGCCCACCTCGTGCACAATGCCGTGATGTTTACAGGAGCTTCCTTTCTGCTCTGAAAAGAGCCCCTTCTGAGTTGTGGTTGTGACACATGGTTTGGGCTTGAACTTGGCATTTCCCGACAGACTTCACTCAAACGAGACCCCTGATTTTGTCTGAACGGACGGTTTTTTCTGGTTTTCAACTTTTCCTGCGCTGTGTGGGTGAAGCTGTTGAATGTTGTTTGGAGAAACCAGTTTTGTAACTCGCGTTGCCAGCGTAAGCTTCTGGAACAGTCCTTGGAAAAGCATCGCAGTAAACATTTCCACAGTCGCAGCAGAGGGAAGCGAAGATGGGTGGTGTTGATCTCGCCACATAATCAGGGCTGTACTGCTGCTCGATCCTCAGCTTTTTTATGTTACCCTCTCTGCTTGCCTTGTTATCCCAAATATCAGATCTTGAGGGGGCTGAAATGGAGTTAAAGCTTTTTTCATTAAATGGCTGGGTGGATGCCGGGACCTTTGGGTCAAGAGTGGAAGTGGGACCCAAGGTGGTCCCTTGTGTGTGGGGTAAAGCCATTGGGTTGCTGTTTAGTGACTTCTAGAACGACAGAAGTCCTGAAGACTTTAATAACTGCTTAAGGCAGCTTCCCTTTATAGATAAAGGCATTGTACTGATGCTAGTCAGTCCTCGGCAGCGAGGCCAAAGACTGAATGGTCCATAAAAAACAAAGCTCCCTAATCAGCCGCGGGCATCGTCCTTCTAGACTTACAAAACAGCACGAGGGAATTGAAACTACACTGTCTTGTAAGCAAATGAAGGAGATTTTTTGCAACACACGATGGGCAAAAAGCCCCCTTCTCAGAGAAAGCTGCTGACACTCGCCTGTCACTTATGTTCTTTGCTGTGTCTGATTATCCTGGATGCATGATGTGTTATTGGTGTTTGTTTAAGCAAGTCTTTTCTTCCAAGCAGGTCTGCATTGCTGGGAAGACATCGACAAGTTAAATTCTTTTCCCAAGCTCGAGGAAGTGAAGTTGCTAGGAATCCCTTTGCTACAGTCCTACACCACTGAGGAACGCAGGAAGCTGCTAATAGCGAGGTCTGTTGCTTGTTTACGCTGCTCAGCAGAAGCGTTAGATGGCAATGAATGGCTGGGAGCAGGAAACTGGAGGAAGAGGTTGTTGGGAGGTGGGGGTTTATATGAATTCACCTCTCGGAAAGGTTTGAGCGTTTTGCTGTGTGGGAAGGTGGGAGTAGTAGAAAGGTTAAGTCTAGCTTCTCTACTTCCCAAGGAATTCTTTGAGTCTCATGGATGCCTGTGCACGCGCTGCACGTGTGTGCAAAATGAAAATGCTTCATTTTGCATGTGCCTGGAGAAACTGCATGGAACTCGCCCTCTCTCTTGGGAAGCAGGGTGTAAGCTACCTAGCAGGATTCTCCTGGTGTTAATGTTGTGGTGTGTAGCTTTTGATGGTCACCGTCTTGTTGGTTGCCCTGTCTGGGTTTCTCTTCTCGCTGATTGTGTTTCTTGGTGTCTGCATGCAGGTTGCCATCTATCGTCAAGCTCAACGGAAGCATCGTTGGCGATGGGGAGCGAGAGGATTCAGAGCGATTCTTCATCCGATACTACATGGAGTTCCCGGAGGAGGAAGTCCCATTCAGGTATGAATTCTTTGTCGTGGTGTGGAAAGCCAGGGCAGAAGGGTTGTGACGCCAAAGGAAAGGTGACCGAACAGATGATGTTACATGGGCAATCCAGGCTAGCTGTTCCATGAAAAAAAATCCCTCGCCGGGCTCCTGTCTTGCCTTCCTCAATCTGTTTTAGTTATTGTCATTATATTAGAATGTTGTCTGATGGCTTGTGGAATCACTTCTGAGTCAAATTTTGGTCTTCAAGTGTCTGCGTCAAGTGCCATTAAACAACATGACTGTTCAGTTCATGATCTTCATTGCTTCCTGGCCTGCCCGACGGCTGCCTTCATAATCCACCTGTGTGTGGGAGTTCCCAAATGCCAGCACAGATCACGCTCTCTGGTGCCAGGCCAGGGCATCTAATTCTCTTGACCATCTGGTGTGTGGAATGTGACTGGTGATGGGAAGCTGTCCCCTCACTTTCAGGCCCGCAAATCACAAGTCTGATGGTTTTTCTTGGCCAAAAAAGTCTGCCCAATGATCTGTTAATCTTGGTAAACTAATGAACTTTGACAGATGCTGTTCAGTTGGTATCTTTTCTGTGCCAGCGTCTGCTTACTGGTTCTTAATGGGCTGGGGAAGGATCACGGAGCATCAAAGCCACTGCATTTATGTGCCTTTTGCCCTAGAATCCTCGTGCGCTTTTCAGACAACAAAGCTTCAAAGCCCTTTCTTTACAGAAAAGGGGTAGGACAAGAGTGTGCCTGTGTCCCGGAGGACAGACAGAGGTAAGGACAAACTGGGGTAGAGGAGGTCAAAGGTGTGGCCCAGTAACGGATGACAAAGATGTGAAGAGAATCTAGTTGGTGTTTACATTGGCGGGTCGGTATTTCCCCCAGCTTAACTCTTAGGTAAATTATCTCTTGTTTTTCGAAAGGACTGTGTATGTGACCTCCAATACAGTAAGGGCAGGAGAAGGCTGGACTGGGGAATGAGGGCACGGCGTTTTGTATGAATAGCAATAGGTCCAGTGATTATAGTATTTGTCAAAGGCATGCTGGGGTCAGTTCAGAGGCAAAAGATCCTAATGTAGTCAGGGAGACAAGACAGCTGGTGATCTCTCTTGTGCCTTTTGCTGAGGACAAGTCCTGGCTTGTAATTTTAGAAACCCTTGAAGCGGAAAAATTGAAAGAAATATTGGAAGGGATAGCAGGAGAGGTGGAGAATGCAGGGGGGAGGAAGGCGAAAGGGAGATGGGAACTGCATGGTGCTGCTCCCAAAATGGATTATTTTCCATAACATTTTATTTCTGTGAAAACTGTTTCGTGTCTCTGTGTTTGTGGCTCTAGAAGGGGAGAAGAGCAAGGCAGCTGAGCCCAGCAGCTGCAGCCAAGTCCTGCCCTTGGGCAAACAGGGCTTGGGCTGACCTAGAAATCCAGCCAGGAGAAGGCAAGGCAGACCCTCGCTCTGAAAATGGTGTTTTCGGTTGCAGACTGGGAGTATCCCTTTGATCCTGGTGGAACGAGTGTGCTGGCCTGAGCTCAGGAGGAAGGGTTTGTGCATGAGGGGGAAGGTAAATAAATAGCTGGCAGACTCTGAACCTTTTCCCACTGGACTTGCATCTCTGGGTATTGTGGTGACAGATGCCTTGCGTGTCCAGGACACAGGTGTTGTTGAGAAGGACACGGCAAAATATGCCTTTAGACACAAACGGTGCCACTGTAGGATATGGACTTCAGGAACAGGCTTTGAGCACCCAGTACCACACACAACTGGGGTTGGTTTCCTGGTGGGAGCTCGTGTAAGAAATTCCTCGTATCTCCCCCATCCAAAAAGCTGGACTGATCTTGACCAACGTGCTAGCTTTGTGCTATTTTGGTAAGATGCAGGAGAATTACCCCTCCCTCTGATTTCTTACCCTTTAAACACTGTTACTGCCCTTTTTGTGGTCAATGGGCTCTTTGTCCAAATCCCTTCATGTGTGCAGCGTTTCCAAGAGACTTGTGCAGCTGCTCAAGAGGGTTGTTCTGTTCTGGAGGAGTTGTGTGCCACTACGGACTATTTTCTAATGAGGCTGCAGATGGCTGAGAGCGTCCCTGGTGCCGAGGGCTGGGCTTTAGTTCCTGGACCCGTAGGCAGCAGCCCTTGTAGGAAGGGAGACCTTCGTGCTGCTCTTTGCAGAGGAATTTTTTGTGTGTGTTGTTAAAGCTGCTTCTTCTTTGCTCCCAGATCTGGTGTGGTCTCTCCAAGGGTGGTTTGCAATTAGAACCTAATCAGGACACACGCATGTTGTTGCTGGGGGTACGGCATCTGCATTGCAGTGCTGCGTCGAGCAGAGGAAGGCAAACTTCGGCATGCAAAACTTGGGAGTGTAAGCAGCCCCCTTCAAGACTGTCGAGGTGCGGTGTGCGATGAGCAAACAAGCAGCTCGCTCTCTCCTGGCAAACCCTCCTGCTTGCACCGCGTGTCTTCGTGGGCTGCAGCTCAAAGGGATCGGAAAGGGAGGGGAACGGACAGCATGATTTCTCTCTCTGGATGTTGTGGGTTAGAGCAGAGCGCCGAGCGTACAATCCAATATTGGCTATCTTGTGGAGCGATGTCTTTGTGTCTGCGGGTTTTTAATGAGTCCTGTGCTTGTCTGCTCTGCTGTTAATCTGCAGAGTATCAGAGACACTTTTAGCCAGGCTCAGTTCTTCAGCATCCTCTGCTCTGGCAGCCAGCGTCTACCAGGCTGCGAGGGGTGATTACAGAAGTCTCCAGGGTGCCTATTATCGGGGTACAAAAGAACCACATGAGCAGTGTGCCTTCATCCTTATTGATCTGAGGGATTGATTCAGAATCCTAACTTTCTTTGCAGGCTGCAGCTAGCATGCAATGAGCAGGCTGCAAGGCTTGTCGTGCCTTTCCTCGACATGAGAAAATTTATGACAACCTTGCCTGACCCCCTGCATATTTACCGCGTGCATTTGGGTCATCTTAGCTCACTCATGGTACTTGGCTTTCTCTCTCTCTCTCAGCTTGCTTGAAAGTTGTCTCCCTCTTTATACTCTTCCCACTGTCAGCCCCGTTCACCCCCGTTTCCCTTCGTGCGTGAATTGTGGCAGTACTTCTGGTCAGCACACAAGGAATTGTGTCTGGTCTGCGGTGGAAACGGCGCCGCAAAGAAATCTCCTTGTCGGCGACACGTTGGCTAGCGCTTGCTCTTCCTGCACGTGGTAGCCCGGTGGGTAAAATACGGAGAGCGCCTTGTCTTCTCTCAGCACTAATGGCTTTTCCAAAGAAATAGGCCTGATCCTATCACCCTGTGCCTGTGAGAGCAGGGCACCAGCCTGGAGTGGATGCTCTGCACTGGAGAAGGCTCGTTTTGTCCGTGAGACTGGGGAAATCCTAGTGCGTTGCGGCCCTTACCTCATTTCCCAGCAGACAGAGGGTCTGCTGTTCTCCAGGAACATTCCTGCCTTCAGCAGGACTCCCTGGGGTCACCCGGCCTGCCAGGTCCCATCATCTCTCGACAGGGGCCGTGGCACAGCACCGATCGCATTCAGCTCAGTCTCGGATGGGGAACAAAAAGAGCTTTCTGTACGGCACAGAGTGGAGGGCCTCTGAAACGTTACCTTGTCTGGGCAGCTCTCGGTCTTTGTCATTTCAATCCCATTGTGTTTTGTGTTGCTGTTTCGCCTCTTTCCCAGCCGGGCAGGGGAGATGCAGCCTTGCCCGATCGCAGTGATACCCACCAAAGGCAGCAGGAAGGTGAGATGGGCTTTCTGTTGCAGGAGATGGCTCCTTGGGATGGGCCTTGTGAAGGACAGTCAGAGAACTTGGCTCCGAGGAGGAAGTGATGGTGGAGCATGTGGCTCTGCTGGTGAAATGCCCATGTTATTTTAGAGCAGGTGTGAAGGATCAGTTGGCAAGAAGTCCCCTGTTTGTTGTCAGCTTCCAAACGCTGCAGCAGCTCCCCTTGATTCGGTGATCTCGGTGATCCCGTGCTCGGTGGAGTGCAGCGCTGGGCACCTAGATGGCCTCTTGGAAAACAGCAGGAATGTCTAAAAATCAGTCAGGCTGTGAAGTCACAGATACTGGCAGTCTGGACTGGGGGCTGTGTCCTTTGTGTGAGCACTAGCTTGGTTCTGGCACCCTTTAGCAAAGTGTTTTCACTGGAGCGTGAGGCTCAGTGCATGTGAGCAGTGCCACAGTGCAGCTTGGGGACTGTGAGACAAGGTGACTGGAGTGGATGGGCTCTCTAGGTTTTATTTTCTCCTTTTTAGCATCTTGCCTGAGAAGCACTGCGCTCTGTCAAGTGTCATGCTGGCAGGGGAGAAAACAGGACTTGTACAGATTTATTCCTAATGGATGTCTCTTTGGGTTACCAGACTTGAATCGGGGAGAATGTTGTCTCGTGAAGAACATTCAGCTCCCCAAAGTGTAAGAGATTTGGTGGCAAATGAAGAAGAAAGCCAGGGTTTTCCTGTAGTCACTGCTGGGTGGGAGACTTGTACGAAGAGAGGCATGGGCTTACGGGCTTTGAGTGCTAGCTCAGCAACATTCTTTACTCATGAGAGCCTCATCCATCCTTCCCACCTCAAGTGAAGTGCTGGTTAACTGCGAGATGTTTTGGAAGAGCCATATGCCAGCTAGTCACTGACGTTGAGGATAAGGACAGCTCATCGCTCTCTAGGTTTATTTTAGCTCTCATCAAAGAGGTCTGGGCTGTAGATGAATCGTGCCTTGGAATCTGTGCTTACCCTCTTCTCAACTGGTCGCTGTACGCTCCATGCAGATGTTCATTTATATTTTGCAGCCTAGTAGTGTCCTTGGATAAAGAGGCAGCTAAAGTGGGGTAGTATAAAGTGAAACAGAAACCAACTTGTGAAACATGCACTGGCTGTTCGAGCAACTCCACTGTAACGCTGGACTTGTTTCGTTTTTCAGGTATCACCAGCTGGTCACCAAGTACGGGAAGCTGGAGCCCTTGGCAGTCGTGGATCTTCGACCACAGAGCAGCGCGAAGGTGGAGGTTCACTTCCAGGATAAGGTGGAGGAGATGTCGATCCGTCTCGATCAGACTGTGGCAGAACTGAAGAAGCACTTAAAAACTGTCGTGCAGCTGTCAACAAGCAACATGCTGCTCTTCTACTTGGACCAGGAAGCTCCTTTTGGTCCCGAGGAGATGAAATACAGCTCACGAGCACTGCATTCTTATGGCATTCGGGATGGAGATAAAATTTATGTGGAGCCCAGAATGAAATAGCCTCTTTTGACCTCGTGAGTGCACGCACGTGCACACACACATGCCCCCGCACACCCACACACATGCATTAAGGAGTTTTTGCAAGGTTTTTATTTCGGTCGGTTGGTTGAGGTTTGGTTGCGTTTCTGTAGCAGGTGATTTCTTAGCCCGGAGGAAGTGCCCTGATCTGAGGACCATGCCCACCATCCACTGCTGGTGACCTTGAGGTGACAGTTGACTTCAGTGCGTGTGTTTCAGCGTGTGCAATACCTTGTTGTTTTCTTCGATGCTCCGGTATACTCGTGATTTGGCATGAGTGGTCAGTTGTTCAAGCTAAAGAACGCTAGGGTCCGTAAGGGAGAAAAGAGCTCGGTGCAGAATTTGACCATTTAAAAAATGTTTCTAAATTTGGGAGTTTAGGCTTCACCAGAGCACCCTTCGGCCTAGCTCTCCAACTGCGGCTTGGGCTTGCTGAACTATGTTTTTTGCAGCTGGATGCTGTTTCAACCTTTTGTTGCACTCGAGTTCACTGAAAAGACCTAAACCAGTATTCCGCTTGATGCAGAGCTCAGGTACTTAGTGCATCCACTTAACTCCACTGGTTTGGTTCGTAGGAGTGCACAAAAAGGGGGAAAGAAAGAGACCTTGTTAGAAAGGAACGATTCCTTTCCAAACGCGTGCTCTGTATCCACGCTGTCCTATTCTGATTTTGGGGATTTAGATCTTGGTACCCATCTCCCCCAGAGTCTGCAGCCGGTAGCACCGGCAGCCTGGAGGCAGAGGGACCGTTGCTGTGTGTGTTTTGGATGGCAGTGGGTGGGAGGTGTGTTGGAAGAGCTTTTAGAGTAACGGGTCAAAAAGGGGTAGAAGAGCAGAGTCCCCCGTTGGCCCCGATTCATCCGCACGATGCCGAATTGATCCTCCAGTATGCACTTAACCTTGTACCAGTTTGTGCTGGAAGTGGAATGGCTAAAATTGCTCTCCTGGAGGAGAGTAAGAGTGAGGTTTGTGTTTGTTGCTGTTGCACCAGAAATGAAACCTAGCACTTTCCCCAGGGGCCCCTGGCTGCGGGGTCCCTGCTTCGGGTCCGAACTAGGAGAATGTGTTGGCTCGGATCAGATTCTAGAGGATGAATAACAAAGCAACTAGACTCACGTTGATTTGTAAAGCAGGTTTTCACTTTCTCTGTTGGTTTCCCCCCACACGCACCTTGTAGGCATCATGTGTTGCTGCTTCAGTTAGCCCCTGTTTTCTACTGCAGAGCAGATTCCCTTCCTTGTGCGATGAAAGCCTCCTTCCTTCATCTCTCGTTTTGCTCTCCTGTGTCCTCCCTTGTTCCTCTGTCCCCCTGACAAGTTGAAGACTTTTCAGATTACTTAGTTACAAGCAGCTGCATAAAAGTTTTTGAAGCTGTGCGGCGAGGGCTCTAATTACACACGAACTTCTGACCTTAATTTTGAAATGCTCCCTTGTCCCCATGTGCACTTTCTTTCCCATGATGCTTTTGTCCACATCACCGAGCTCCTTTTGTATTCTCGGAGGCGTGTATTTCTCGTCATGTTTTACCTAGACCATGGGGTAGGGTAGGATGTGGAGGGGACAAAGTATTATCTCATAGTCTTCAGGTCCAGGATGTGGGGACTGTTTGGAGGGGAGTAGTTCTGCATCCAGAGTAATGATTAAAAATGGAAAGATTAAAGACAAGTTAACAATTTGTGCCTCATCCCCCTGCCAAAAAAAAAGGTCGATCTCGTGGCCCCGTTGAGATGAGCAATAGGAAACGGAGCAAGACTCGCCCTAGGGAGCTGTGGAGCTGTGGAGCAGGGAGATGGTGGCAGTGTAACATAAGATGATGCTTTTATAAGCTAGAGCTTTACTGAAGATATATTTTCCATTTGGGCAGAGAAAGGCATTTGCTGCCTTATAGCAGAACTCTTAAGCCAACACTTCTGTATGATATATACATACGTACGCATAGGAAAAGGTGTGTTTAATAAGATATTTTGTTATAAAACAAAGTTTTATGAAGATATGGTTGTTTAATATTAGAAGCCTATTTCTCCCCTTGACGTCCACTTTAAGTAGGTGATTCCTCAGTCGCTGCAGTGTCAGAGGGGAGCGACCGACGCAGCATCAAAAGTATCTCTGACCTAATTCTGTAGAGCAGTGAGTTGCCTATGTGGGTATATTTATAGCATTGTAACTGATATTAATGAGAAGCTGTAACTATTGACCAACTTCAGCACGATTAAATGCCTCGGCTTCAGAGAAGGAAATAAACAAAGACTATTAAAGAGTTGAAGGGGATGTTAAAGAAGACCCAACTATGTGCTTTTAATGTTCGCCCACAAAAGGTTAGCCTGTCTGCGAAGGGAACAGCCTGTCACCACGCCGGCTCAGAACTGTCAGTAAATCATGCTTTTATTTACAGCGGACCCAGTGGGAACTGGAAGATGGAAGAAGAGAACACCTACTGCATCCCACTCAGCTGCCAGGGATACGGTGCCAACACCCAGACCAGCTCCCCCGGTCTATTCAGGTCAGCAAAAGTCACGATATGAATATCACCACCTCGCCACTTCGTCTGGGGAAGGTTGTTTCTGGATGATGGTCTCAAGGCATTCACCTTCTGCGCAGCTAGCAGAGCACTCGTGGGGTGGAAACCAAACATCTCGGTTGGCTTCCCAAGGAGAAAGAGTCACGTCCAAAGCCTGGGGACAGTTCATGCATCCATACGAGTGACTTTGAAAAGCAGGGCCAAATGGTGCGCAACCGGTGTGGCAAAATACCTCAAGTTGACTTGCTTTCCTTTTGTAATACCTTTTGGGAAAGGGTCTTGCGTGTGTGCCATGTTACCACTTAACAAGGGACCTAGTTTTGGGGAGAGAGGGGGTGTTTGGGGCCAACGGCGGGTGCCGAGAATCCGGGAGGGTCCTGAGAGGGGTTTGATTTACATGGATGCGATGTCACGAGAGGCTGTGTCCCGGTGTTGTCGGCATAGACCTGCTTCAGCACAAGGTCCTTGCTTCTGTCACATTCCTTTGAGAAAACAAAGTAGTGGCAAGCTTCTCCGGCTTCTGTGTCCTTCTGTCCGAGGGCTCCTTTTGTCAAGAACTGTTTTGTTGTTCATGCTAGTTCATGCATAACAGTCTGCCGCGGGCAGTCTACGCAGCGGGCAAAGCACCTGGTTCGGAAGGACTTAGGTGACAGCTATATACCAAAGCGTCGCGCAGCTCTGCGTGTTGAGATTAGATGCTGTGCTGTTGTGTTTTTGGATACGTTCCTATTGAATATCCATGTTTTGACCAGATGTTTCGGGCGGGTCATTTAGCGGGCGATGTTGTGAAGATGCGTGGCGTGGTGACGGTCCTCTGTGCCCACGGAGACCCGTTTTCTTGGGAGCTGCACCCATCCCGGAGGCAGGTGATGGTGTTGCCCACGGAGGCTTGGAGGAGCTGCGCCTGATGGTGCTCGTTGGGTCTGGGGAGAGGCTCTCGCTTTGCCCTCGCCTGCTCTCGGGTCTGTGATCCCAAGAAGGCGACGTGGCGGCTCTGCCTCGTTGTTTGCCGGTTTTGCCTGTAAATGAGATTCTGTAGGTTCTGTTCGTGTGCGGATTTGAAAATGCAAACGAGGTGCTGAAAGCAGCCCAGAGGCTGAAATATGTATTCCTGGCAGCTGTGCCTCCCTCATTTGAATGTGGCACTTTGGTAGGCAGCAGAGAGACGCCTTCCCCAGAGCAACGTTAGAGGGGCTGTCGCCATCTCAGGCCTTTGCCTCCGTGATTGCTTTTCTGCAGTTACTGGAAACTTCAGATATAATTTAAATACGGAGGTCTGTTCTTGCTCCCTATTAATCATGCATCCATCTATAATTTTAAAGCAAAAAGAACTGTAAGTCCATCTCGTTTTTTATTCTGCTTTCTCTCACGGGGGATATACTTCCCGCTCCCACGATTCGCCTTTGGTTTGCTCGCAGACTTAGCGGTGGAATTCAGGCCAAATAGGTAATTGGTTTGGATCAGTTCAATAAACTTATGTAAGTTTTTACACAAAGAAAAAAAAAAAGGTGTCCTGAGTTTTACACTTCCGTATTCCCTGAAGCAAAACGTTTCCCTCCGTCTCACCTGCATGCTTAACACGCGCTGCTGGGGGAGTGAAAGCTGCTGAGATTTTTCTGTTCCGTGGACTGTTCGTCCCGGCTCTTTGCCTGGCGAGCTCGGGCACAGCCGCCTCGCTGGTGCGAGATGCTGCTTGTTGAGTGGAGAAGTTGCAGTGCTGGAAGACCTGGTTGTCTTCTGGGCGGTATTTCTCCATGGTGGTGACTCATCTCCACTTCCAGGTGAGGAACAAGGCTTGAGCTCACGCTGTCACCTGCTCCCTGTCTTCGGTGGGACTGGCCTTGGGAGTAAAACCAATTTCGCTCGCAAGGAAAGGCTCGTAGTTGCTGACGGGGAGGGCAGTATGGCCACTAAAGCAGTAGTCATGGACTTAGCCCGTGAGAGAGGAATCGAGAGGCAGGAGGAGGGAGATGCCCCTCCAGATGGGCTGCAGCTCCTGGGCAAACCCCTTGCCAGGGCATCTTCCCTGGGCTGGGCTGGCTCCTTTGGAACAGGAATGCGACAAGACGCTCCTGCGGTTGCTCTGCTGAGGTCGAGACCCCTTTGTTTCATCTTTTACTGCTTGTTTTTTCTTGAGGTCACGCATGGGAAGGGAGTTTTCTGCTAGCTAAAAAAAAAAAAGGAAGAAAAGCGATTGTTTGTTCAGCTCTGATGTGCTCAGCGCTGCATGATGGGAGCATCCTTGTCCAAAAGAAAATAGCCTGGAAGACAAAGTCTTCCCCAACGAGACAGTTGAAACCTAATCAAACTTCATCAGTGTAGGCTTGCCCGGGATGAACAGGACTAGAATATTAAACTGACAAAGGAGCAGAGGGAAACCTATTTTCACCGGTTTTCTCTGCCTTACAAAACAGGATGAAAAGAGTCAATTGATTTTCCTGTGCCTGGTAACATTTAAATTTTGTATGGGAGAGAAAAGAAGAGCCAGGGTGCACGGAGTGGCGGCAGGAATTCATCTGCCCCTGGAATATCAGCCAATGCTTCGTAATCCCCCTGCCCTCCTAAAGCAGTTATTGGTCTAGAAAAGGGAAAAAATAAACTTAAAATAAAAGAAAGCTTCCTACTAGCAAGGCCGTGCTTGGAGGATAGAGAGGAAGCAAACCGGGGGCTTTGCTGTGGAGGTGGAGCGCTGCTCAGTGCATGAAAAGAACCTGCTGAGGTAAGATACAGCTCTTTGGGGTGAACTTCTAAGCACACTTCTAGGAGCACTTGAGGTCCTGGCAAAAAAGTCTGGGCTTTTAGCTGCGTGTTGTTTGGCTGCTGCCACCCCTGCCGCCTTTCTGTTCCTGAGGGAGGGCGGGGAGCGGGTGTGCGGGGAGCGCAGGAGGAGCACCCACCTCCTAGCAGGGAAACCAGGGAGTAAAAAGCCCCCACTCAGAAAGGCAGAAGGGAGAAACCCTTCTGCCAAGGTTGGGCTGTGAGGTTTTGTCCGTGAGAACATGGCTGGTTTCCCACGACGGGCTGCTGGGGTTGGAGCATCGCCTGTCTCAGCTGAGCCTCAGTGCAGGCTGTGGAAGTCAGCTCCCTGCCAGGGCTCTGCTGATGGCTTCCTTCACCCCTCGGCCATTATTCTGCCTCTCCCTCTCTCATCTGACACTGAGGTGAGTGAAATTAAAGCAGAGATCTTCTCTCGGCCTACTGATTGGGCTGAGATGAAGAGCTTTTGCCTGCAAACCCTTGGCAGGTGTTGCTCTCCAGGGCTAGCGAAGGTCCCGCGCACCGTCAGTGAGGCTGTGCAGGAGGTAGCCCATGGGCACAGGTGGAAACGTTCGCCAAACAGCAGCCACCACCAAGCACTGAGGAACAATAAGCATCCTTGGTAGCTGCTCAGCTTGGGTGGCCATGGGACACAGCGGGCCAGGGTATCCTTGCTCAGCCCTTTGTCCCCATCCCTCAAGCATTTAATTGCGCCCTTATGGACAACGCATCCCCACCTCGGCTACACCAGCAGCCCACGGCTTTGGCCTTCCAGGTAGTTGTCTATCTAGCAGCCCAGACACCAGAAGCAGGGAAAACCCCTGCAGAAGCCGCAGGTTGTCTGAGTGAAAATGGCAGTAACGCTCGCAGCAGTCCCGCAGTGAAGCACAGTCCGTCCTTCCAGAGAGGATGGAAGCAGGAGCAGCACTGAAATCCTCTCCGGCGGGTTGGGAGAGAGCACGCTGCGCTGGGTAAGTTTTTCTTCTTCCACCTGTAAAAGCAGAAGTAAAGTTGCGTTACAGAAATTAAAGCAAGACTTGGATGGAAAAGTAACTCCATTGAAACTTTGAGGCGCTGCCTTTGAACGGCGCTTTAAGCCTCGCGCTGCTTAATGCTAATCCTGTAACATTATATAGATGGGCTTT
Organism: Eurystomus gularis; assembly: GCA_013400335.1. Classification (NCBI taxonomy): domain Eukaryota; kingdom Metazoa; phylum Chordata; class Aves; order Coraciiformes; family Coraciidae; genus Eurystomus; species Eurystomus gularis. The sequence continues at coordinate 238,299 of VZZY01010282.1, read as the reverse complement.
TTTTTCACTTACACAAAGGAGGAAGGGGCTCAATTCTTCTGAGTTTGTTGGTTTTCTTTTCTTTCAGTGAAAAGCAATGCTGAGCAGCACAGCCGCAAGCCCAGCTCCGGCTCGCTGGCATTTCCATCTGAATCCACCTGAAGGGGGTGAGCTTTTGGGGAAGAAAGAGGTTTCTCTCCCTCCTCAGGCCAGAATCTGATCTCCAGATTAGCTTGCTGGTTATCAATAGAGGCAACAGTTGTGATTGCAACTCAACACTCCTCCAGCCCTGGAACAGCATCGAAGGAAATGGACTTTTCAGTTGCGAGAGCAAGGGGACTGAGACGTCGTTTCAGTCATCAGCAATAATTGGCAAAGGAGGACCGGCATGCATTCTCCATTGACATAGGATTTCTCCCTGCTCTACTGAGATCAGTCTAAAATTTCAGACCTGATTGCTGCTCTAGTCTATGAAACAGGTTGGTAATATTTTAATTTTTTTTTCCATACCTCAAAAATTGTATTTTTTGGATGTGATCTGTTAAGTAATGTATTCCCTATTGCCTGCTGCGTTTCCCAAGCGGAGCCGGTCTCGCTCATGTTCTTGAGTCCCTACCAGTCATTGTCTGCCCGGTCTCTGCTACTGAATCCTCAGCGCCTCAGATATACAACCTATATAAAATTCTGTTGTCCTTTCACCTCTCCAAGACAGCGAATGGGGTAGAACTTGCCCTTGGTGGAATGAATTTTTCTCAAGGCAGAAGGCGGTTACTGGAAGCGGGCTGTGGCCGGTGTTGATGCGAGTGGCACGCTGAGGAGCACTGAGGCAGGGAAGAACTTTCCTTCCACCTTGTTTCACACTTCCCGAGCTCCTGGTAATGGGAGTCAAGTGGAAGCGATGTGGGATAGATGACGGCAGGTTACCCGCTGCAGTCCTGCACTCTAAGCATTATGTATATGTGTGTATATATATATATACTTAGAAGGAGCTGGAGCTGTTGATCCCCGTGCGCTATAGATCCAGATCTATACGGAGACCATAAAGAGGGTGCTGGGTTTTGTAGCTGTTGAGTCCATGCGACTGAAATGCAGGGATGTCTAAAGCTGAGCAGGTAGAGGCTGGTGTTGGAGCTAAAGCTGTACAAAATGCGTAGGTATCGTTTGTGTCTGAAGCTTGACTGTACTTTTCTGGTGGGCACGTACGCTGGGAGCCTTCCTGGGAGCTCTACGTGAGGGTGTAATGAAAGGAAGCGACGGGCAAAGAAATCAAAGCAGGTGTTTTAGCAATATTTTCTGTTGGATTAATAATGAGGAACAAATTGCATTAGGCACAGAAGGAATTAAAGCTGGCGCAGGATTTCACTTTCATTTCCCCAGCCTTGTGTCTGCCTCTGTCTCTATCATTGACTCCTGTAGAGCGAGGAGTTCCCAGCTGTGTAAATGTTTGTGCTTCTCCCACACTCATCAAAACCAGTAAGTGATCGTTGTGTTGGCAGCCAGCGCAAAGAATTAGTCAAAGCGGTGTCTGAAGCCCCTTAACTATGAGAGCACACCCAGCTCTGCATCGGCCCTTGAGTCTGGGGCAGCGCGGAGCTGCTCCCCTTGAAGCTTGGCAGAATTGTCCATCCATCAGCGAGGAATTGATCTTGAACTCTCAGGAGAATAGCCGGCCCACGGAGAGCTGGGGCTATTGACGGCTTCCAAACGCTGCGTGAGATGAGCAGCAGTTCTTCTGTGGTTATGGGCTTACTTTGACAATACCTGCAGGGTGAGTTGCTGTTATCGCCAAGGAAGTCTCGTTATACCACTTAATGGAGTGGGCATTTGAGGTCTGCTCGGTGGGTGAGGAACCTCCAGCTCTGAAAAGTCTGCGTGTCGGCAGCAGTGGAGCGGCTTCGGGATGCGACAGTGCTCATTGCCACCTGGGGTTTGCTCGGGGATGTGTTCTCCTACCGATGTGATGCATGTCCGCGTTTCTTCCCTTCCTTAGGATGAACAAGCGATCCTTCCTCGGAGCCTGGGTGGCCCTTTTGGTGCTAACTGCGCGGCAGCGAGGTGAGTCTGTCCCGCTCGGGTGCTGGGATGCTCGTCCGCTGGGCTGGGACAGCAGTCACCTCGGAGCAGTGCTGTGCCCAGAGAGCCCAGAAGTACGGAGGGCTTGGAAAACACGCTCAGCCCCTTGCCTGGAGCAAGGACAAGAACCAGGGTGAACTTAGCGTGTCCCATGGGGAGAGACTGCTGATTTTAAGGGTGAGCATGAAGCGGAGAGGTCAGTGTGCCCTTGTGGGCGAGCACCGGTGGCAGTTGTGCGCAGGTGACAGCTGGTGTCGTGGGAGATGGCTCGGCAGCCTGCACAAATGGCCCTGGCCCCGCTGAGAGCAATGGGGTGATGATAGTCTTGCTTCAGTGGTGCCCGGTAACAGGACGAGAGGTAATGGGCACAAGCATCAGTATAGGAAGTTCCACTTAAACATGAGGAGGAACTTCTTTACTTTGAGGATGGCAGAGCACTGAACAGGCTGCCCAGAGAGGTTGTGGAGGCTCCTTCTCTGGAGACTTTCAAAACCCATCTGGACATGTTCCTGTGTGACCTGCTCTAGGAGACCCTGCTCTGGCAGGGGGGTTGGACTAGATGATCTCCAGAGGTCCCTTCCAACCCCTGTGATTACACAAGGAGCTGGTGTGCCGCACTGGATACGGAGCTGGCGAAGCCGGCAGGATATACAGGCCACAGGTGATGTTGAGCTCGGTGAGCGTTTTACGTATGCATGAATATGAGATTTATGTGGCTGTGTGTGTATGTGCACGCGGGGCGTTCCAGAGGTTGCGATGGCCAGTTGTTATGGAAAAGGAGTTTGAAAAATGTCTGGTGTTTGGACTGCTGAACAGGCTGACCAGCCTATGTCCGGTAAAGGGCAAATTGGGTAAACGATTCCTTCCTGCAGCAGGAAGCCTCTTCTTTCGCTCGCATCCCATTTCTCATGGTGCGTTTTGGTGGTGCTCACATCTGGGCTGGATGAGGCCCAAGCAACCAGCTCTGGTGGTGGGATCAGCCCTGCTTTGGGCAGGAGGTGAGACCAGCCGGCAGCCAGGGACCCCTTCCCAGCCGTGATTTTTCTCTGGTGTTGAAACTCTAGTCTTGTGGAAAAAGAAAAGCATGTCCTGGATCCAAGTGAACAGAGCCGGAATTGTTCAGAGCCCAGTGGCTCATGTCGGCCAAGATTGAATGTCGTGAGGGCAGGGCACTGCTTTTCTTCATCAAAGAGGGGAGGAAGGGGAGGATAAACCCAGAAAAATCTCCATTTGCTCTGTGAGGAGCCACACCAGTAGCTAACTGGAAGAAACAGAGCGTGAGATGACATCAGAGATCTGTCAGGCTGCAGTGGGAAAGGACATGTGCCCTAGGGCCAGAAGTGCCCGCTTGCGACTCAGTCTGGTGGAAAGTGGCAGGCTTGTATTGAAGCACATCAAAGCCGTCTTCTGAAATATTTTCAGGAGAGACAATTATGTCCACCAGCAGCACCTTTTAGCAGGAAACCCTATTTTGCCAGGACACGCTAGAGCAGTGGTGACAGCTCGGGCTGTCGCCCGGCACCAGGAGTGCTGGGGTCTGGCAAGGAGGGCTGTCCATGGCACCCACGAGGGCTCTGCCATGCACGCAGGAGGAAGGTGACCGCTGCCAGGAGCGTGGCTCTGGGGATCTGTTTCAGTGCTGTTTGGTCCCTAGGCACCGGAGCACCTCACCATCTGAAACAGCAAGTCCTGTCCATCTTGGAGCAGGAGGGGATGGACGTGTTGTCCTTGTTGTCCGGCTGTGAAGCCAAGTCGTAGGCATTGTACGCACATCTTGTGGTCACTTTGCTATTGCCCTAAATAACCTTTGGATGATGCTCTCCAAGGACCCAGCCCCAGAGCTAGCACCTCTGCCCTGGCTTGAGACAACCTTTGGCTGCTGGCGATGCTGAGTTTTGGTGCTGTTTTCCTCAGCAGCCGCGATGCAGAATATTCATGGTGGCCAAGTATCAGCTTGGCCAGTCACTGCTAGGCTGCTACCTCCAGTGCACAGCACAGAGCTTCACCCGCACCCCGATGCCTTGCACGGCTTCAGCGCAGGCTGGTGGCCAGCAGACCTTCAGCATCCCCAGCACATCCGCACCGGGGATGGAGATGAGGGCAAGACAGCTACTTCTCACTTCACAGGAGGTCAACATTTGGGCGTAGGCAACCCCAGGACCCCCACCGTCGCCTCTGGAGTTAGGACCAGTCCTGACATTGCCATAAGGACTCTCTTCTTCCTCTCCTTCCAGCTCACGCCATGGCGAGTCTGTATCCGTTCTGGCAGAACGACACGAAAACGCCCAAAGTTGATGATGGAAGCTCTCCCGAGATCAAGATCTCTGTCCCATTCATCTTCTTTGGAGCCCCGTACAGAAGCATTTATGTAAGTGGAGAAGCAGACCTTCCCTTTATTCTTTTCCTTACCATTAGCGGCTGCATTTTAAACGTGCTCTCCCAGTCGTCAGGAAGTGGAAGATTTATTAGCACCTACCTGACAAGTTCTTAGATTTCATGAACTGATAGGTTTTATGATTAAGAAAGTCAAAGGTATATTTAATGGGCTAATGTTCATGGGGAAAGAATATAAAAGGCAATAAATTTTTTTTTGTAGGTTATTAAATGGTACAGCAAAGCTAAGGCCTTGACACAAGGAACATTATTCCTGTTGCAAGACAAGAAACAAGAACATGCAGAGAGCCGTGGTGGGGAAAAAAATGGGCAATGGCTTGGACTCGTATGTAGGTGCCCGAGACAAGGACAGGCTGCTGCTCTTCCCCAATGATGGCACAGCAAGAGCCTGGCGAAGGGGACACTGGCTGCTCTGGGTTGGGCTGAGAAGGTTTACCTGAGCACACCAAAACAGTGCCTTAGATAGGGGCCAGATCCCAAGGGTGTCTGTGTTCCGTGGTGAGTCGATCCCTGTGGGTATGCCTGGTCCAAAGTGGGACATAAACCTGCCAGCCCCCCAGCTTCACAGGAGGGGCAAAGACTCATTCATCCCCCTGCCTGACCAGCTCATGTTTGTGGACAGCAGTGCTGGGAAAGCAGGAATCCCAAGGGGGCTTCAAACCCTCGTGTGGGAGATTTCAGCATCCAGGACAGCAGGGCCGCTTGTTCTCCACCATTTGCAAAAATAAAGGTTGTTTTGGGGAGCATCCGTGGCAGACTCAGGAGGGGCTGCTCATGACACCATGTGTCACGCTGCTCTTGGAGCTGTCGCAGATGACAAAGCCAAAGGCAGTGGGCCCGATGCTCCAGCTCTTTTTCCAAGGAGGCCTCGTGCCATGCAGCCACCCATGTCATACGACGAGGTCTCTCAGTGCTGCAGAGCTGCTCTCCAAAGGCTGGGTAAACCTGGGGCCCCTAGGCAGGGTCTCAGCTGAGCTGGGTCCCTGCTCTGATGGGTGCCTCTCCTGCGCTGGCCTGTAGCAGCCCTGCTTTGTAGGCTTTTCAGGGGTTTGGTGAAGAGGAGGCTGAGAGGAGACCTCATTGCTCTCTACAACTACCTAAAAGGAGGTTGTAGTGAGGCTGGGGTTGGTCTCTTCTCCCAAGTAACTAGTGACAGGACAAGAGGGAATGGCCTCAGGTTGTGCCAGGGGAGGTTTAGATTGGATATTAGGAAGAAGTTCTTTCCTGAAAGAGTGGTGAGGCATTGGAACAGGCTGCCCAGGGATGTGGTAGAGTCCCCATCCCTGGAGGGGTTCAACAAACGAGTAGATGTGGTGCTTCGGGACACGGTCTAGTGGTCAGGGAGATGCTGGGATGGAGGTTGGACTAGATGAGCCTAGAGGTCTTTTCCAACCTAAATGATTCTATGATTGTGCTGCTTGGGGCTTCCTGCACTCAGCCTTTGCCCATCACTGGTAGGATGAAGCTGAATCTCTGCCTAGACGGCCAGGTTGTTTCACCGGCTGTCATTATTATGAACCGTCTTCTGCCAAAAGTCGTTCACCCCACATTTTCTGATAAACCAGCAGCTTTCTGCTACCTGTGGAGGCTCGTTCAAAGGCGAGTGGGTCTCTTTGTGCAGGTCAACAACAACGGCGTGATTTCCTTCAACACGCTCGTCAGCCAGTTCACGCCAGAAGCCTTCCCCCTGACAGACGGCCGGGCCTTCGTCGCGCCGTTCTGGGCGGACGTGCACAACGGCATCCGGGGAGAGATCTACTACAGGGAGAGCACGGACCCCGAGCTGCTGAGGAGAGCCTCCAAAGACATCCGCAAGCACTTCAAAGACATGTCCTCTTTCTCTGCTGTCTGGGTCTTCATCGTCACCTGGGAGGAAGTCACTTTCTACGGAGGGAGCAGCACGACTCCGGTAGGAGCCATCAGCTGTGCGTCTGGGCAGGTGGTGTGTGGTGGTTGAGTGTATGTCTGTAGATATATATAACTGTCCTGGCCCTTGTGCAGAACACTGAGTCACTTTGTGTTGCCACTCCGTTCAGCCGGGAGCACTGTGGTCCTTCCGTTGTCTCCCGTGGGAGCCCATGAGAGTCTCACTCCCTGATCTCAGATCTCCAGGGAAAGCATCGCCTCTTCAGTGTGTGTTGGCAGCGTGTCTAAACAAGGCTCCGACACCAGTTAGGAGTTCTCAGCTTGATCATAGTCCGTAGTTTTGTGAGGTACAAACGCAGATTTCATTTTTTCTCCGTTCTGTAGTACACGACCTTCGCTTTGCCCGTGCTCCCACAGTGATAAAACAGAGCTATTTGTGCAGGGGGCTACAGGGACCTCAGAAGAAGCAGCTTTATGAAGGAGCCAAAGTTTTGGCATTGAGCAGTAGCTCTGTCGTGATATAAACCACTCAGGGCTCCCACTCCCTTCATTGGCTGGCTGGTCAGCCGTAATCATAGAATCACAGAATCATTTAGGTTGGAAAAGACCTTTAAGATCATCGAGTCCAACCTTCATCCCAGCATCTCCCTGACCACTAGGCCATGTCCTGAAGTCTGCTTATGGTAAGTTGCGGAAGTCATCCACTCTCTGAGGAGCCGGAGACAGAAAAGAGAAAATGGGAGCATTAATTTGTACTTATTTGGCAAAAAAACCCTTTTTCCTTTCAAATTTTGATGGCTTTTTCTGTGGCGAAGGCTGAGACACCCTCTCCAGAGCACTAATCCAGGAGGGTGGTGAGGGCGTCTCATAGAACAGGCCTGAATGGCTGCTCTGAAATTGTGTGTGGACAGTGAGATAGGAATGGGAAAACCCAAGGGAGGGCTGGCAGCATTTTTGTGACGACAACTGACCTGCCTGCATGGGGAGAACCGGGCCAGACTGACCAGAAAGTCACGCTAGCGACTTGGCCATGGTAGATCTATTAATTGCCATAAACGTGTGGCTCGTATCTCAGAGGATGGGGATGGCACTGTGATGTTTTTCAGGGCATGAACAGCTTTTAAATATCTGGTTTATATGTGAGCTGTGACCGCGGCTGACATCGGGAGGTCCGTGCTGGACCACTGATGTGTCACTGGTAGGGACTGTGCAGAAGTTGGGTTGTAGATAGCAAGTGAGGGATCCCTTCTATTGTTTGGGGAAAGGGTTGTTTAGGATTACTGTGTACTGTGAGTGCCAAAAGCTGGCTCCTTCTGTCTCGAGGAGCTGGCTCCTTCTGTCTCGAGGAGCTGGCTCTGATAAACAGTTCTGCTCTCTTCCATTTGTTAGAGAGGCTCGAGATTTAATGCATATTTTTTGCCAGTCCTGGCAGCACTTGCAGAAAAAAAAAAAACCCAACATATATATATATATATATTTGCAGACAGCAAGCAATATAGAGATTCGTGTATTGCCTGAAGAATTACATTTGCAACACAATGCCATTTATTTTGTTATAGAGCAGCTTTCCTGCTCAGTAGCGGCCAGGGCTCTGGGTTGGCACGTGGAACAGCACGATGCAACTTAAGCAGGAAATTCATCGCAATGCAGAAAAGCTGCAGAAAACAATTTTGCGAATGTGGCCTCGGGGACGCTGCGGTTACTGACTCTCGATGACACCCGAGCAAACGGGTTCAGCTTCCCAGAGCCTTGTTAGAAGGCTCGTGGGCTGCGAGGGGAATGTTTGTTGTCCGTGTAAGTGCTCCTAACAAGGAGTGCTGGCCATCCTAAGCCTCCTGGGACCAGGTCAGCTCCTGCCACCCTCCAGGAGGCACCTGACCAGGGCAGGGTTTGTGGCTCCATCGAAGAAGCATCGTTGCGCTGTCAAAGTGATGTGCAAAGGGATATTGCCTCAGTGCCCGTGGTTGTGGGAAGAGACTTGGCAGAGGTCAGCAGCTGTGCCAAGGTGGACCGAAAAGGAGCCAGACGTAGGAGGCAGAATCCCAGGGAAAGGATGCGGGAGGAGGGATGGTGGCTCCTTGCTAGCTCGCTGTCCCACCGCCCCAGCGTGAACTGTGCCATTTGCAGCTGCCGTGCGGCAGCTCTGCCCACACCTCTCACTCTCCCTGACAGCTTGTACAAGCCGCTTCGCCTCCATTTTCAAGATTTCTTGCGGCAGGAGCCTAATATGCTTTGGAAGTGACACCCTTTGTGGCATGCGAGTGGTGAGTGCGGCCCTCCTCAGTGCCCAGGCGTTTGCGCTCACCTCAGCACCGATAATCAAACTAGCAGGTTCGCTGTAGGGGAAAGTAAAGTGGTGCAAAGTGACCCCCAGCCCCTGGGTTCTGGCATCTTCCCCTGGTCCATTAGCACGTGTTGATGCAGAGCAGCTCAGCTCTCTCTGCTTGCAGTGCTCGGGGGTCTCTCAGCGTGAGGTGGTTCAGTGACCGTGCTTTCCCGTATCACTTGAAAATTGTTCTGTGGCTTCTCTGGCGCAGAGCAGTCTGGAACAGGTGGGGATGGGAAGGACAGGAAAATGCAGAAAGCTGAGAGAAGCGATCGACTGCTAGTCCCCGGCAATGACCTCTGCTGCTGGATCTGCAGGGATAGAGGGGATAGCTCAAGGGGAGAGGCCTCTTCGGTCTTTCTGAGCAACAGGAGAAGGGCAGAGCTCGGGGCTGCGCTGCCCTTGCCGGCTGGCAAAGCTCATCCTTCCCAGCTGGAGCCTGGGCGGGCAGTCAACGTCTCTGGAGTCCAAGGGCTGGAAATGCAGAGTCATTTCAAGTGAAAGGAAGAACGCGAGCAGCGGATTGAGCAGGTAGCGAGGGGATTTGGCAGCCCAGCAAAGCGCAGAATATACACGGCTGGCTTGGATGTAATCCACTGTTAACAGTGTTGGAGGGTATGAACACAGAGGGGAAGCGGGTGAGATAACGCGGCGAGGAATGAAGCTAAGACGGGGTAATGGAAGATAACCGGTTGAAACAACCCGCATCCTGCCGGCAATTCTATGATTCTATGATCACTTTTTTCCCCCTGAGCTTATTCTCCTGCTGCCATCTATTGGCATTAACTCGGATGGGAGACAGGCTTGTCATCCTCCAAGGTGGAGGCAGCGCAGGGATGGGAGCTGGAGGAGTCGCAGCAGGGAGTGCAAGCGTGTTTCGGGTCTCGTTCAGCTTCTGCCGCTCTTCACTGCGAGGCTCCCGCGTCTCGCCCGGGCCAGAGATGGATGTGGCAGAAGAGCAGTGTGAGGAAAGCAGGCTCACCTTGTGAATGTGCTCGTGGTTTTCAACAGGTAAACACCTTCCAAGCTGTCCTGATCACAGATGGAGTGTCGTCTTTTGCCATATTTAACTACCACGAAATCAGCTGGACCACGGGGACAGCCAGTGGAGGAGACCCCCTGACTGGTCTCGGCGGGGTCATGGCCCAGGTGAGGCTCTTGCTCCCATATTCCTGTCTCTGTTTCACTCATTGAAAACTGAAATCCCTGAAAAGAGACTTTAAAACTAAAGAAGACAACCTCAGGCGTTATTGTGGGGAGCAGAGAAGTGTGGAAATGCATCATCCCTTTCCTGTAGCAGTTGTGTGATGGAAGTTGCGCTCTCTCTGTTTTAGGCTGGCTTCAATGGTGGAAATATCACCAACTTCTTTAGCATCCCGGGCTCCAGAACCCCAGACATAGTCAGTATTGAAGAAACGACCAACGTTAACATCCCTGGGCGCTGGGCTTTCAAAATAGATGGCAGAGAAATAGATCCGGCCAATGGCTGCAGCCTGAGAGGTAAGGGGAAAGCGGCATTGCTTTTTTCTTCAGTTTCAGCAAATTCTCAGTGTGGACAAGGCCTGACTTGGTACCTCTGAGAAAACTGAGAGGGATCCATAAATACTTGGGAATCTTCTCTGCCCTCAGTGTTGCTTTCAAAACTGTGCTAGGTCTTCTTTTCTTCCTTGGATTGAAGCAGCATGGTGTTGCTGTGAGCCTCCATTTCTGTGGCCCAGAAGCAGAACCCTCACCCAAAGTCAAGGGTGGATGGAGCTCACGTGTTTCGCAGGAATAGAATGCCAGCGAGGCGTCATCTCGATTCTTTTCTGCGAAGCTGATGGTGGCAATGGGAAAGACCTGGGGGCAGCAATTTCCTCTTGCCCCCAGAAGAGGAAAGCTGATGATGTGGTCCTAATTCCCTTGTTTCTGCAGGAGGAATGTTCTGCAGCAGATTTTCCAGGCAGGACAAATGCCATGTCCCTGCACCAGTTGCTGTGTCTGTGCCTGTGTCACGGACACCATGGGGATATAAAGAGATTAACAGATGCACACAGCGGACACGCAGGGACTCTGCTGCAGAGAGATTATTGCATTATCATTTGACAAATAAAACTGTCAGGAGTGTCCACTGTGCACCGGGAGACTTCCTAGCCAGAGAAGATTGTCACTTGCTGACGGACGCCGGACATGTCACCACTCTGAAACGCGCAACTTCTTTATGTCCTGGTTTAGGACCATACTGAAGAAGGCCCATGAGCCAACATATCTCTTGCAGCCCCAAGGGAGGTTTCAGGTCCAACCACTCCAGCAACTTCCAGCTGCTGACCCCAGGAAGAAAGGCTGGACTTTGCAAAGGGGCTGAAAACCCGTCTTGCCTTTGCAGGTGATGAGGGCAGTGTGAGTAGATCCCACCACCGGATTTGCGTTTCACGGTGGACAGCCGGTTGCCCTCCATGAGAGCAGCTGCAGCACAAGGGGTTGGAGGCGCGAGGTCCTGCCTTGCCTGCTGGCACTCCTTTGCCCCCATCCCCCGCACCAGGACAGCTGGCACAAGAGCCTTTGCAAGTGGGTCTGGCTAAGAAGAGATGTTTGTTGCGGAAAATAGCTTTTTTTTGTAGGAGGCAGGGAAGAGAACAAAAAGGTTAGGAGAGGTAACTCAGGCAGCGCGCACGGTGGAAGCCACGCGCGTGAGAAGTGTGAAAGATGGCCAGATGGAGGAGAGGGAAACTCTCGCGGGTATCTGCCACCCTTGTTCTCCCATCTTCTCTCTGCCTCTCACGTCTCTCACCAGACAAACCTGCCTCCTTTTATAGTGCCGCTGTGTCACAAGCCTGCTCAGTCTGTGGCTGTGCGATCACTCATCGTCTCCCGTCGTCACTGGTTTGTGGTGTGGAAGTTACTTATCAACAGCTCTTTGGTTTCATAACTACTACGAGCTCTCTCTGAATGGGAGTGAATTGCTTCTGGGCTGCTGACGGCAGAGTTGCTCTTCAGCCGGCAAAGTTGTGTGAACAGAGGAATTACGGAGATGGCAACAAAGCTGAAGGATGGTGCAAGTGCAGGAACAGTGCTGGAAATGGCCTCCAAAAGGCTCAAGCTTTACCAGTGGACTTTTCCTTTGAGAAAATCACGTGAACGACTCTCGTGTCCTGCGAAACTGAAGCAGAACGAGGGTGGTGGGTGTCCAAAATGGAAGGAATAGCCTTCAAGTTAGCCAGCCTGCACAGTGCAGCACTGACCCCGGGTTTGTGACAGCACTCACACCATCCAGTGGACCTGTGGTGAAGGGAGGACTTGAAGGGGATGTTCTGTACGTGGAGAACAAAGCTTGTGATCACAGGGCTTTGCTGAGATGCTCCTGCCAGGAGTCTGCACAAAGAAAGCAGCCAAGAAGCCCCGTAGCAGGATGCTTTGGTGGTGATCTTGATCACAGAGCCAACAGACCCCTCTGAGGTCTGACACGGTGCAGTTAGAGCATGGTCCTCTCTTTAGAGAAGTGATGCAGTGTGGATTTTTCCCTTTCTGTCTTTCTAGGACAATTTCTCCGTCAAGGGGAGATCTTCTGGGACAACTCCAATTGCACCACCAAGTGCCGCTGCCTGGACTTCAACAATGAGATCTTCTGCCAGGAGATGGCTTGTGGCCCCTTTGAAGCGTGCGAGCCAAAGACCAAGTTCTTCCAGTGCGTGCCGGTGGAGAGCAGCACCTGCGTGGTGTTCGGAGATCCACATTACCACACCTTCGACGGCTTCCTCTTTCACTTCCAGGGTTCCTGCTCCTACCTCCTCGCCAGGCAGTGCTGGCCAGGCTCCCAGCTGCCCTACTTCAACGTGGAGGCCAAGAATGAGAACCGAGGTGGCTCCTCTGTCTCCTGGCTGAGGGATATTTTTGTGGAGGTCTACTCGCACAAGATCATCCTCCCCAAGGGCAGCTTTGGGAAAGCAAAGGTAAGAGCCCCACTGAAAGGGGAGAACTAGCCAAGCTGACTCCTCTGAGGAGGTGGCAAGACCCCGATGGCAGCCCAGAGAGTGTGAGATGGCACTTCTGGGCCCTGCACATCCATCAGGGAACAGGCATGGGTGACAGGCATGTGACAAATGCCTGTGGCTTACTGATGGCTGTCCTGCGCACATCCCTGACCCTAAGACCCCATAACGGGACTGCGTGGCTCCTGTCTGCGTCCCAGTTTGAAGGCTCTGCCACTTCATGTGCCGGCTCAGTTGTCTGGTGTTGTTCTCACAGGTGGATGACTTGGTGGTGTCCCTACCCATCTCTCTGGACCTGGGCGCAATAAAAGTCTACCAGAGCGGCTTGTCCACAGCCCTGGAGACTGACTTTGGCCTGCTGGTGACCTACGATGGACAGCACTACGCCTCTGTCTCCGTTCCGGGCACGTACATCAACGCCACGTGCGGTCTGTGCGGGAATTACAACAAAGACCCCGAGGACGATACCCTCCGCTCGGACGGGAGGTTGGCCACGTCCGTGCCAGACCTGGGCGAGAGCTGGCGAGTGCCGCACCCGGAGCGGAAATGCTCACCCGGCTGCTTGGACAACTGCAGCCTCTGCGACGCGGCCACCGAGTCCCTCTATTTCACCTCGGAATACTGCGGCTTCATCAACAAGAGCGGCGGGCCGCTGTGGGAGTGCGGGGCCGTCATGGACCCCACCGCCTTCATCCACAGCTGCGTCTACGACCTGTGCAGCGCGCGGGATAACGGCACCGGGCTGTGCCAAGCCATCCAGGCGTACGCCGCGGTGTGCCAGGCCCTGGGCATCTCGGTGGGAGAGTGGCGAGCCCAGACGGGATGCGGTAAGTGCCTGCGTGCGTGTGCCGGCAGCCTTCCCCGCCGAAGGAGGGGAGCGATTTTGGGGTCTGTCCGTGTCCGTCTGTCCGCGAGGCGAGAGCTCCACGTTGCTTTGCAGACAGTTGGCTGCTGTGATGAGAGATGGAGGCTGGACCAGAACAGGGGCTGGTTGGTGGCATGCTCCTTGGCCCACCCTCCTCGCTTGCAGCATTAAATAGCTGTGGGCAGCTCGGTGGCCCTGGGGCGGTTTCGGAGAAGCTCCTGCATGCATGAGAGGAGTGGCTGAGGAGGCGCGGGAGGGAAACGGAGGGGCCAGTTGCAGAATCACAGAATTTCTATGGTTGGAAAGGACCTTTAAGATCATCGAGTCCAACCATTATCTATCTCTGCCAGGCCACTTGTACACCATATCCTTGAGCACCCTGTTTAGATGGCTTTTAAATCCATCCAGGGATGGTGATTCAACCGCTTCCCTGGGCAGCCTGTTCCAGTCCTTGACAACCCTTTTGGTGTCAACCCTTTTCCTAATGTCTGACCTAAACCTCCCCTGGCGTAACTTCACGCCAATTCTACCATCAGGTGGGGCTCTCAAGGTGACTCTGTGTTGTCCCTGCTGTGGGTCGGTGGGAAAGGGGTAACTGGCCCTGAACCACGCTGTAATTTGTTCCTCCTGTTGTTTATCTCCCCTCCATGCCCACAGCGACGGCCGTGCGGTGCCCGGAGCTCAGCCACTACTCGGTGTGTGCCAGCAGCTGCCCTGCCACGTGCTCGGACCTCACGGCCCCGCTGGCCTGTGCCTCCCCGTGCGTCGAGGGCTGCGAGTGCGACGAGGGCCACGTCCTCAGCACCGACCGCTGCGTCCCCATCCAGGACTGCGGCTGCGACATGGCCGGCCGGTACTACGCCATCGGAGAGTCTTTCTGGGCAGCGGAGGACTGCACGGTGGAGTGCCAGTGCGAGGATGGTGGGGAGGCCAGATGCTTTAACACCACCTGCCCTGAAGGAGAGGTCTGCACCATTGAGAACGGCTACCGGGGCTGCTACCCCAAGCGGGAGAGCCTGTGTTTGGTGGGGCAGAACCAGGTGCTGCAGACGTTTGATGGCGTTGCCTTCCTCTATCCGCTGGAGCACTCCTACACGCTGCTCAAAACCTGCCCAGAGAGACCGGACTTCATCGAGGTGGACATCAGCCAAAAGAAGCCTGGATCCTCTCCCAACGGGCCACGTGTCGTGCGGATCCAGGCAGTTGGTCAAGAGGTGAAGATCGGAGGCACTGGCCTGTCAGAGATCAAGGTAAAGGTGCTGTCATCAGGGTGGCCTATCGCAGGGCCAGGGCAGGAGGTGGTGGCTCATGCTGAGATCCAATGTCCCTTTGGAGAAGGGCTTATGGGTCTGTGGTCCTGGACTGTTTCCCCAGGAGCCTCAAGCACCGTGGTGGCACTTGGAGGAAGCCTGTGTGGCCCATCACTGTGTGGAGGCCCTTTAGGTGCCTGCAGAGTTGTTGTTGCAGCGCCGTCATTCCTGTTTGCTTGCTGAGTCAGCTCTGGAGGCTTTCCTGAGGTTGCGGTTGTCTCCTGCAACTTGTTTTTCCCCTGGAAGAACATTCTCTGTGGGGCAAAAAGCAAGGAAACAGCTGTATGCCCTCACTCAGAGGAGGTTCTGGGCCTTGGAGGGTGGGTCCAGGTCCGGAAGTGTTTAGCGTACTCAGCAAGGTGTCATTAGCACACAGAAACAGCCGTGCAAGGGTGTGGTGTTCTCCCTGAAGTGTCTTGATCTGCCTGGTTTTTGTAGGTGAATGGTTACGACGTGGAGCTGCCCTATTTCCACCCTTCCGGCCGCCTGGAAATCTATCGTAGCGACAACGGCACCATGCTGGAGTCGGAGGGGCTCCTGGCTGTCGGCTACTACGATTCGGGCCTCCTGGAGATCCACCTCTCCACCGCCTACTTCAACTGCACCGGTGGTCTGTGTGGCTTCTTCAACGGCAATGCCAGCGATGAATTCTGCCTGCCCAAGGGCAAGTGCACAGACAACCTGGAGCTCTTCCTGGAAAGCTGGACCACGTTCGACGAGATCTGCAACGGGGAATGTGGGGACCTCCTCAAGGCTTGCAACAACGACTCGGAGCTGCTCAAGTCCTACAGGAGCCGCTCGAACTGCGGCATCATCAACGACCCCACCAACAGCTCCTTCCTGGAGTGCCACAGCGTGGTCAACGTCTCGGCGTACTACAGGACGTGCCTCTTCCGCCTGTGCCAGAGCGGGGGCAACCTGTCGGAGCTGTGTGACTCGGTGGCGCGCTACGCCAGCACCTGCAAGAATGCCGAGGTGGATGTCGGCCAGTGGAGGAGCCACAGCTTTTGCCGTGAGTCCACCAAAGCTTTTAAGTACCCAGGGCAGGGAGAAAGGGATGTAGCCTGATCTTGGGCAGAGCCTTTTTGTCAGGAGTTTGCGGGTGTACAAAGGTCAAGCAGCTTTTCTTACAGCATGCCAAAAAGTACGAATTCCCTTTCCCCTGCTTCCTCTCGCATCTCCAGAGCGCCGCAGGGTGCTCCTCTGAGGCCAGGCTGGAAGATGCTCAATAGCAGAAGCGCTGTTTGGAGGCAGGCCTTGACCCAACAGCGCTAAGTGTAGCATTAGATGTCCAAACTCATACAAGGTGCCTAAATGCTGGCAACCTGGGGGATTTTTCCTACTCTCCTCCCTACCTGTCAACCAAAGATCAACTTTGACATCAAAAGGGCTACGCCTGGTAGAGCTTTCTGCTGTGAGCGGACTGATGCCTATGAAGAGCTCTCCTGCAAAGCTCATGGAAGGGAAAGGGGAACTGCGGTGGGAATGCAATGTCTACCCAGCCCGAAGGCAAGGCAGCACTGCCCCACACGACAGCAGTAGTTTCTAAGCAGTGGTCATGCCGGCAGAGACAGATTTCCCAGTGAAGCGATTTCAAGGTAGCGTTTCAGGAGGCATCAGAAGCTTTATGATGCAGTGTAGGAGCATTCCAGAGCTGCAGATGGTGTCTGGCAGTGCTGTACGCCACCACCAGAGGATAATTTGAATAACACTTGTTTTTAGCTGTCACTGTATACTTGCCGTTGATGGGAAAACATTCATAATTCAGAAGCGAATGTGAAAAATCCTCAGTGTAGAAGTACGTGGTGGGGAAGCAGCCCCTATCTCCATCGGGGAGGTTCGAGGGAAGCATCCATTCGAGAGCCCTGGGCTCGTACCTGCTGAGATAGCAGGAGGAGGTGTTGCTGGGCACGTGGCAGGACAGGGCTGTGATGCAAGGAAGGTGGTGGCTGAGAGGAGAGGGGGTTGCAAAGGAGATGGGAAGAGCTGGTGGCAGGCAAGGCGCTGGGACTGTTTCCCCTTTGGCTTTTTTCCCCCAAAATCAGTCGCCACTCACCTCATTCCCATGTTTTGCCTGTTCCCCCACCCCTTGTTGCCGGGGGCTGCCGGAGTTGGAACCCACACTCCATGTTTGTCGGCCCTGCAGCTCTCGCCTGTCCAGAGAACAGCCATTTTGAGGAGTGCATGAGCTGCGTGGAGACCTGCGAGACCCTGGCCACAGGCCCTGTCTGCACGGACACCTGCGCAGAGGGCTGCCAGTGTGACGAGGGCTTCGCCCTCCGCGGCACCCGCTGCGTTCCCCGCGGCGACTGCGGCTGCAACTTCGAGGGCCGCCAGCTGGCCACCAACCAGACCTTTTGGATGGACATCGCCTGCCACTTCCTCTGCTACTGCAACGGCTCCGACAACAGCGTGTACTGCGAGAACGTGTCCTGCAAGGACGACGAGTACTGCCTGGAGGAGAACGGCCTCTACTACTGCCACGTCCGCACCGACGCCTCCTGCATCATCTCTGGCTATGGACACTACCTGACTTTTGATGGCTACTCTTTCGACTTCCAGAGCAGCTGCGCCTTGGTCCTGTGCACCACGATCACCCGGCCGAGGGCGGAGCGCTCGGACACCTTCCCGGCGTTCACCGTCACGGCCAAGAATGAGGATCGGGACACCTCTCTGGCCTTGTGGGTGAAACAAGTTGAAGTGGAGGTCTTCAATTACAACATCGTCATCCACCGTGCCTACAAATATACCGTGCTGGTGAGTGCAGGGCCTGGAGGACCGTGGTTGTTTCTCCCTGCTGTGGGTCCCAAACCGTGGAGTGGTTCCCTAGGCACGAGGCCTTAGGGCTGGCCAAGTTTTCCAGGGGTTGGGAAGTGCCTGCACTCGAGCTCATCTCTAGGGTGCCACCAGGCACAGCTTTTAGAGAGGGCTTCTATTTTGGCTGCCTTGTTTTGGATGTAGAGGTAGGCCAGTGGGGACATTGCTCTCATTCACGTCCTTCCCCAGCAGCTCTGATCATCATTCCCCTTCATGGTGTGTCATTTCCTCCCCTGCAGATCAATGATGAGCGTCTCTACCTGCCTCTGAAGCTGGGCCAGGGGAAAGTGAACATCTTTGCCTTTGGCTTTCACATCGTGGTTGAGACCGACTTTGGGCTGAAGGTGGTGTATGACTGGAAGACCTTCCTCTCTGTCACCGTCCCACGCAGCTTCCAGAACCTGACCTACGGCCTCTGCGGCCGCTACAACGGGAACCCCGAGGATGACCTGGTGGCAGCGGGTGGCACACCGGCTGCCAGCGTTGCCGAGTTTGTTCAGAGCTGGGCAAAGCGAGATGCATTCTGCCGGGTGGGCTGTGGTGACCGCTGCCCCGCCTGCGGGAAGGTGGAAGGCTTCTGGAAACCCCAGCAGCTCTGCAGCCTCATCCCGAGCCAAAGCGGCGTCTTCGCCAAATGCCACAGCAAGATCAGCCCCAGCTTCTTCTACAAGAACTGCCTCTTTGACACCTGTGTTGATGGGGGAGCCATGCAGACGGCCTGCAGCTGGCTGCAGAACTATGCCAGCACATGCCAAACGCAGGGCATTGCCATCACCGGCTGGAGGAACTTCACCTCGTGCTGTAAGTGTCCTTCTGGGTCCTTCATCTCTAGAGGCGTTTCCTGGGGTTGGCCACTGTAGCCACAGCACTTGCCAGAGCTCACTCTTGTAGGGAGGTAGCAGAGCACCACAGGGAGCATCAGTGGGTGCCTGCTGCCCCCAAGCCACCAACCCAGACATGTCCCAGGTCCACTTGGTCAGCACCCAGGGATGGCCCTGGGGATCTCCCCCTTTCCTGCCAGATAAGGGGGCTAAAAAGCCACAAGACAACTGCACGTGGTCCCTGCACCAGATCTACCTGCCTGCAGACCAGGGATGGGGAGGCTGATGGCCTGGCAGCTGGTCCTTTCCATGCTTGCCAGGTGAGGCAGAGGTGTGGGATTGGGTCTGGAGAGCTAGGTTCTCCTGGAACTGTTATGAACTGCATGTGGTGTAGTAGGAGCAGGGGTGGAAAGGAGGAAGCCTCAAGTTCAGAAGGTATCAGCCATCCCTCCATTGTCAAACGGGAATTATATTAGTCAGCTTCTAAGCCAGGGGTGTGTTTGCTCTAATAAAGCCTCATGCTCTCGTCAATAAGATTACAATGTGATGTTCAATTAGGCTCCCAAGCATGGGGACCACAAGCCTCTCTGGCAGCTGATCTATCTGGCAAATCAGATGGGAAGTAATTGTCTTTGCTAACTAGAGTGAAAATTTAATTTATGTCGTTCTTCCCTCTAACGAGCAAACCCACGGCTCAGAAAGCACTGCTCTCACAGGGCAGGGGTGGCAAGGCCACCAACGGGCATCTCACACACTGAGCCCAAAATGGTCCCCGCAGGGTGTGGGGAGAAGCAGCCTGCTCGGACATGGGCTGTGTCCCTCACGGGCTTCACTTCTGACAGCCCAGCAAAAACACGTCCCCACATGGAGAGCACAAAGGCTCTGAAGGGCCAGCAAGAGCATCCCTGCTACAGGGAGAGGTTAGTCTGGTGTCAGGGAGCAGGCGTGTTTGTGGGAGAGCAGCGAGCACGGGGAAAGGGCTCTCAGGAAACTGCTGTGCTGAGCTCAGGGATGGTGGTGAGCAATGGAGAAGTGTCGCTCAGCTTGGACTGGACAGCTGGCAAGCAGCGTAGGAGGGAGGGATGAAGGCTGCGTTTTCCCTTCAGTTGCATGCCCAGGAGCTCCAGGTCCCTTTCTGGGCAACGCAGTCCTTGTTAACCTCCTTGGCAGGGGACTTGCCCAGGGACACCAGAGGTGGAGATTACAGCCCCACGTGTGGCTGCTCGCCTGCTTGCTTTTGTCCCGGGAGCTGATCTGCGTCTGTTTTGTCCTCTGGTAACATTGCAGCCGTCAGCTGTCCCCCCAACAGCCACTACGAGAGCTGCGTGTCCCTGTGCCAGCCCCGATGCGCCGCGATCCGGCTGAAGAGCGACTGCAGCCACTACTGCGTGGAGGGATGCCAGTGCGACCCCGGCTACGTCCTCAACGGCAAGAGCTGCATCCTGCCACACAACTGTGGCTGCTACTCCGATGGCAAATACTACGAGGTACTCCGCTGGCGTCCTGCTCTCGGGGCTTTCTCCTACTCTATTATATTTCTAGGCAAAGTCTTGTGCCGTGAGCAGGGACGGTGGCCAGGCTGGGCCGGTACCAGGTCTTGCACTGGCTCTGTTTGCCAGGGGCATAGCCTCGGTCAGAGAGTGCTCCACAAGGCCTGGAAGGACAGGTCCTCTCCATCCACATCACGGGTGTTTGCCAGCCCATGGCCGTGCCTGGGGGTTGCTCTCAAGTCTGGTGGTTCTGCACTAAGGAAGAGTGACAGGGAACAAGGGGCAGAGCAGGCAGACATGCAACGAGCAGAGGCGGGGAGAGGCAAAGCAGGCTCTGTAGCGAAGCCCTGGTGATGGCCCATGGGATGTTTGCTGGGGCCAAGCTGTCCTGTGGTATCCCAAGTCCTTCTCTGAGCCGCAGAGCATATTATCGTCACCGCTGCTGGAGGAGTCCTTGTGTTGGGGCTGGGGTCCAGCTCTGATCTGACTACCCGCGTGCACTCAGGGCAGGTGGCTTACTTGTCAGGGCACCTCACACCACATTTCCAGCCCCAGAGTCTTGCATCGCCGCTTTTTTGGAGCTTCAGTCTGAGGAAAGCAGGCGTAGAGCTATTAGAGCTCTGAGAGGGGTGGAAAAGTGGAGTTGGTAGGAGAGTGCAGTACCATGCTGGTGGTGGAAACCATGGTTGTCAGTGAGGGTAGCGATGGTGCAGCAGCAGCATGGGGCTCTCACAGATCTAGGAGGTACCGGGAGTAGAGAGGAGAGGGACGTCCTCCCATGGTGTGCTGTGTAGCGAGTCTTTCTCTCTGGCAAATTTGTCACAGGGTGGTTGGGTGAGAGTGACTCAGGTGTCAGGCAGGCATGGGAGGGAACTGGCAGAGGGGAGGAAGAAAGACTGGCTTTGATGAGTGCCACAGTCCACTGCTGTATGACCACTTTGTTCTAGCTATTCCACACGGGTCAGGTTTACTGTTTCACATGAAATTCTTTGATTCAGCAGTGTTGTCCTGGTGGCGTTGCTCATATTATAGCGGGTTGTGTTTCGTGTTGGTGAAGCTGTTCTGCATAAGCTGTCTTTGCCAAAACCCGCACCCATAAGGAGCTGGTATTGGGGTAGTGTCATATGGAGACTCTGGCAGATGGGTTGGTGGTCGGCAGGGTGCAAGAAAGAGGGCGAGGATGTATTTGCTCAGCCGTGTTTTTTGTGCGTATACAAGAGGGAAGGGAGGTTGTGGTGGCAGTGGAAACATGCAGTTGCCTCATGCCTGTGGGTAGCAGAGATGTTGCAAGGTAGGTGCAAGCTGCCAGCGTGTTCTTTGCGCCTTTTCCTCTGTCCTCATTGCCCGCTCTCGCTTGCTGTGTGGCAGAGGGGCATAAACCCCGGCCCAAGGGTCCGCAGAGGGTAGGACAGGGGTCCCTGGCCCCGCCAGCCAGTGATGGGTCCCTCTTTCAGCCCAAGCAGCTCTTCTGGAACGGGGACTGCACCCGCCGGTGCCGCTGCTTCCGACGCAACCTCATCCAGTGCGACCCGCGGCACTGCAAGTCGGACGAGGAGTGTGCCCTGCGCAACGGCGTCCGCGGCTGCTTCAGCACCAGGAGCTCCTTCTGCCTGGCCGCGGGCGGCGGCGTCTTCCGCACCTTCGACGGGGCCTTCCTCCGCTTCCCTGCCAACTGTGCCTTCGTCCTCTCCACCATCTGCCAGAAGCTGCCCGACTTCTCCTTCCAGCTCATCATCAACTTTGACAAGTGGTCCTCGCCCAACCTCACCATCATCTCCCCCGTGTACTTCTACATCAACGAGGAGCAGATCCTCATCAGTGACAGGAATACCGTCAAGGTAAGGTCTCGTCAGGGCCATCCAGCCCCATCGGGTGGCCCTGGAAGGCTCTGTTGGTGGCTTTGCATCCCAGTCAAGGCAGGTCTATGGGTGAAGGATGCAGTTGTCATCTGTTGGGCTTTACAGGGCGATGCCAGCTGGGACAAAAGAGTTAGCAGGATGGGAGACCATCTGCAGCTCAGGAGTTTTGTAGTTGCCTACCTGTCCACCTTTCAGTGGTGTGGATGAAGCTGTCCTTTTGCATGGAGGGGTACACAGGACTGGCTATCGCTGTGGTGTCACTTGGTGTCTGAAGGGCCTTTCCTGGTGAGCGATGAGCCCCAGGCTAGAGCCTCTGCACATGAGTAGGGTTCCCTCTGTGCTGCAGCCTTGTGCTCAGAGGGATCCATTGGGCTGGAAGGAGGAGGAGCACATGCCAGCCCCTGCCAAAGACGAGGTGGTTTGCTTTCACAGCTGGGATAGCAGGATGAAGCTGCAGAGCCGTTTGTGGGCAGCTCACACTCGCATCCATAGGCGAAGGGGACAGGAGGGACGTCAGCCTTGTGTCCTCTTCTGTGCCAGGTGAACGGCAGCCATGTGAGCATCCCCTTTGTCACTGGGCTTTCCACAAAGATCTTCAGCCAGGAGGGCTTCCTGGTCATTGACTCCAGCCCTGACATCCAGATTCACTACAACGGCTTCAACGTCATCAAAATTACCATCGGGGAGCGGCTGCAGAACAAGGTGTGTGGCCTCTGCGGCAACTTCAACGGCGACCGGACGGATGACTACGCGACGCTGCGGGGTAAGCCGGCGGTCAGCAGCGTGGTGCTGGCGCAGAGCTGGAAGACCAACGGCATGCAGAAGAGGTGAGCGGCCGGACGGCCCTTTCCGGCCGGGCAGGAGCGGGAACGGGGCCAGGCGCTACAGGATCCCCTGTGACGTGTCTGGTGCCCACAGCTGCAACGAGCTGCAGTACTCGCAGTACGCTGCCTCCTGCGACAACGTCCAGATCCAGGAGCTGCAGAGTGACAGCTACTGCCTGAAGCTGACAGACATGAAAGGCTTCTTCCAGCCCTGCTACGGCCTCCTGGACCCCCTGCCCTTTTATGAGTCCTGCTTTCTGGATGGCTGCTACAACCACAAGAAGGTCCAGCTGTGCGGCTCGCTGGCTGCCTACGGCGAGGCCTGCCGCACCTTCGGCATCCTGGGCACCGAGTGGATTGAGAAGGAGAATTGCTGTAAGAGAGCTGGGGGCTGGCCGGGTCAAGGGGAGCCATGTCCCATCGGGACTGCAGCCGATGGGAGAGGGGCTGCTGGGGCAGAGGTGGCCTGTGGTGGTTGGAGGCACCTGCCCCGTGGTCTGAGGGTAAAGATCGTCTTTGTGCTCTGTCTTGTGCTGTTTAGCAGGAGTGGTGGAAGATCCCTGCGTGGGTGCTGACTGCCCGAACCGCAGCTGCGAGCTGGACAACGGTGGGGAGCTGTGTGGCTGCATCGAGCCCCCGCCCTATGGCAACAGTGAGTCCCCCGGTCCCGGCCGCAGGGCCAGTGCCAAGTGGCGTGGGCATGCCTTGGGCTGTTGTAGAGCTGGGGCTTCAGGAAAGGAGGTGCTGAGGGCCAGGACCTCTGCTGAGATGGGGCTTTGCGACCATGAGGGAGCAGGGAGCAGGTTTTCTGGAGCACGCAGTGTGGGCGTCTCTGGCTCAGGACCACTTTGAGCGGCAGGGATGTTGGAAGGGCAGGGTGTGCTGCAGGAGACAATCCCAGCCCATTTCTGGGGGTGAGGAGGAGGGCTGGGCTGGCTGGTAGCCTAGGCCGGCGGTGCCATTTGTGATGATCTGAAGCAGTCTTGTCTTCTCCTCTAGCCACCCATGATATCATTGATGCGGAGGTGACCTGCAAAGCCGCCCAAATGGAGGTGTCCATTTCGAAGTGCAAGCTGTTCCAGCTGGGCTTTGAGCGTGAGGGGGTGCGGGTCAATGACCGCCACTGTCCCGGCATCGAGGGGGAGGACTTCATCTCCTTCCAGATCAACAACACCAAAGGCAACTGTGGCAACCTGGTGCAGGTGAGCTGGAGCATGGGGCATGTGGGACTGGGAGAGGAGGTGAGCAATGCTCTGGAGGTACTTTCATGGGGTGGGGCCTGGGAAAACAGAGGCAAGCCTTGTAGAGCAAGGATGCTACCTAGCTGTTCCTAGCCCTGCCATACCAGGGGTGGTGGAAAGGCAGCGAGGCCCTTGGTGTCGCGTAGCTTGTAGGGACCAAGGTGTTTGTTAGGAGCAGGGGAACAGAGATGACCCATCTTGAGCAATGCCCTGAATTCCTTCGGCAGTCAAACAGCACGCACATAGTGTACAAGAACACAGTGTGGATCGAGAGCGCAAACAACACGGGCAACATCATCACCCGGGACCGGACCATCAATGTGGAGTTTTCCTGTGCCTACGAGCTGGACATCAAGATCTCCTTGGATTCGGTCGTGCGGCCGATGCTCAGGTAGGAGCCAGGGTGAGCTACGTGGCCTCTCTTGTCAGATGGGTGCAGGAGTGATGGTCCAAGATGAGATGCCAAGTTGGGGTTTCATAGCCTTTCCTCATCTGAGCTGATATTATTTTGTCCTCATTAGTGTGATTAACCTGACGGTGCCAACGCAGGAAGGGAGCTTCACAACCAAGATGGCCTTGTACAAGAACTCATCCTACAAGCACCCGTACCGGCAGGGCGAGGTGGTGCTCACCACCCGGGACGTGCTCTACGTGGGGGTCTTTGTCGTCGGGGCCGATTCCAACCACCTGATCCTGATGCTGAACAAGTGCTACGCGACCCCCTCACGGGACAGCAACGACAAGCTGCGCTACTTCATCATTGAGGGAGGGTGAGTGACCACGGGCCAGGTGCCCTGCTGGCTTTTGTTGTGTCTGTTGGGGAAGGTGCTTGAAGGGGGGTGGTGGCGTCAGTTGGAGCAGGGGCCTTTTGGTCAGTGAGATGGTTGACCAAGATCTAGAAAGGATGGGAAACAGGGCAACTTGTGGTGTTAGTGCAGGAGTTACTTCACAGAGGAGTAACTTCACACAGAGGTGGCTGAGAGGCCTCATGTTCAACCAAGTCCTGACTGCAGAGAGAAGCAGCCTTCCTCATGTCACTGATGCTGTGGGTGTCTGCAGGAGATGGAGGCATGTGGATTAGGGTGGAGGTGTCTTGGGAAGCAGGAATACAATCAAGTTGGAGGTGCCAGAGAGAGATCATGCTACAGAGGCAGGGTGTGATGCCCTCATCTAGCGGAGGTTGGCATGGCAAAGATCTAAGTGTGCCACTGCAGGACCTGGTGCGAGGGGCCCTATGGGGACGGGGGCAAGCAGTGTCCCTCAGGGGAGGGTCCTGTTTGTGGGAGGTCTGGACTGAGCATCAGTGCTTTGTGCAGGTGCCAAAACATGAAGGACAACACCATTGGCATAGAGGAGAACGGGGTGTCGTTGACATGTCGCTTCCATGTCACTGTCTTCAAGTTCATTGGGGATTATGATGAGGTTCACCTCCACTGCGCCGTCTCGCTCTGTGATTCAGAGAAATACTCCTGCAAAATAGTAAGTGGGGCGAGTGCTGAGGGATGGGTTGTTTGCTTTGCAGGCCTCCAGCGGAGCCTGGCAAGCCAGGTTGATTCAGTGTCAGAGAGGTGGCCAGAGATGTGGCCCCAAGGGTGAGGCCAGAAGGGCTGCATGTCCCTCTAGGTGGAAGGAGGAGAGTTCCAACCATGGGCAGGTCACTTCAGGACTCGTGTTCCCTGAACCTGGTCTAAAGGTCCCTTTGGGAGCCAGGGCAGCTGGAGGGGTGCAGAGGGGGCCCGGGCAGGGGCTGAGAGTGATGGAGGTGGTGTTTATCCCCATGTAGAACTGCCCGCAGCACACGAGGATGGCCAGCGCGTTCGCTGAGGAGTCCAAGGAGCAGATCCTCTCGGTGGGGCCTATCAGGAGGAAGCGTAAGTGTGTGTGACTCCAAGGAAGGCTGCGGGGGTTTGTCTGCCGTCTGGGTTGAGCCCAGTGACGTGCTACAGGGCAGTGCCTGGGTGCGGCAGGATCCCGAGGCACCAGGGAAAGGGAGAGTGCGTAGGTGCCAGTTGGATGGGTGCAGGAGTGGGCTGTGTTGGGGGTCCACCTTCTTTTGTGTTCCTAGGGGTTGGTGGGGGGTCATACAGGAGATGGTGCAATGGCAAGGTGGGTGGTTGGAGCCCCAGGTGGTGTGAGGTGCTCTGTTTCTGGCCACGTCGCCCTCCACTTCTCTTTGTCTTCCTGAAAGGCCCCTGGAGGGTTGTGAGCATCAGGCTAGGTGCTGCTCTGGGGTCATGGGGGATGATGGGAGCCTAGATGGGTCCTAGCATTGTCCCCATGCTGTGCGTGACCTGAGGGGCATGCCTGGTAGGTGATGGGCTTGCTCTTGTGGGCTCTGTGGTTGTAGCAGGGAGTGTGGGTCTTAGGCAGCCAAGGATCAGGGGCTTGGGGCCTGGGAGCATGGCTCAGGTGTCCTTCTTTCTTCTGTGTCCAGGATCAGACTGGTGTGAGGACAACGGAGGCTGCGAGCAGATCTGCACAAGCCGAGTGGATGGACCCCTGTGCAGCTGCGTGACGGGGACGCTGCAAGGGGATGGCAAGAGTTGCAGGGGCAAGTAGTGGGCATGGTGCAGGAGGAGCTGGGGTGTGCAGCAGGAGGCTTCTGCACCCGAGCTGAGGGGCGTAGGGGTGAAGCGGTGTGGGAAAGGTGGCTGGAATATGTGGCTTGTCAAAGACAAGAGGGAAGCAAAGGGCAGGGAGGTGGATGTGTGCTGTTCCTGGGGGATGGAGGAGCCTGGCGATGAGGCACCCGAGACGTGTGAGGCCAGTGATGGTAGACTTCAAAGAGCTGGCAAACAGGCCGTTGTGAGAGTGGTGATGGTGCATAGCGTGATGTGGGGCAGCAGCAGGGTAGAGATCATGGGTGGAGTCTGCAGCCCACCTAATTGCTCGTGGAAGGGTGGCCCGGGACTGGGACAGGGCACTTGGGAGAGGGTGGGACTGGTGCAGGTCTCAGGGTGTCAGGGGGCAGGGAGATGTCTGTTGTGCATATGCCAGGGCCCCAGCTCACATGGGTCTTCTTGTGTTGGCAGCCTCCAGCTCTTCAGAGGAGCACTGTGCCCGAGTGACCCTTCTGGTGGCAGCCCAGCTGTGGCTGTGCGCAGCTCTGCGGGACCTGACCTCGTAGGCGCGGCTCTGCTGCCCAGCCAAGTACTGTTCTCACGTCAGCCCGAGTCTTTGTAGGGTAGGAGACAGCACCCCCGTGGTGGCCAAGCTGCCACCGACCCGTCCTGCTGCGTGGAGGCAGGAGAGGGACTCAACCTGGAGAGAGAGAAACTGGATGTGGACCGAGATGTGAAGGTGGCCCGTAGCAGGCATGGCGACAGCAAAGCAGAGCTGGATGTTTGCTGGCATCAATGTGGGACTTGGGGTTTTTTTTTTTTTGCAGGTTTCTGGTATTGATGTGGGACTGGAGGGGTTTATTTGCAGCTTTTCCCCAGGCTTTCCCTTGTAGCACGCACCGTTGGTGGCCTGCACCCCTGNTCGGAGTGACACACAGAGGTATGAGCAGACGTGTGTCGGGGGCCTCATTGCTCCTTGCTTGCTGTGGGCTTCCCTGGGGTTGTGTGTGTGCCCAGCGGGGAATGGTGGTCTTGTGGAGCTCCTCTGGGCAGCATGGAGGTGGTGGGGCCATGGAACCAGGTAGAGAGAGCTGGTGGGGTGGGACGGGGGCTGTGGGCAGGGAATGGGTTGTGTTGGTCAGTGGAGAGGCTCAGAGAGGGGGGCTGGGTTGGATGATGGAGGTCTCCTCCTGCTCCCCATCCCCGTCTTCCAGCTCAAGGGCTTGACTACCCAGCAAACAACTAGTCCTGCTATTAAAGACCGAGGCAAAGGTGGCACACAGGACCTCAGCCAGGCCGGCAGCACCCCGGGGATGCGAGATGCCCCCCGGGCTGGGGACACCCTGNGGGTAGGGTGGGATGGGCTGGAGCACACGCTGTTCCCTCGCACAGGTGGCTGTGGGTCTCTGCAGTCCTCAGGAGCTGCTCTCATTGTCTCCTGAGTGCGTGGACTTGGTCAGAGGTAGGTGTTGTGGCACGGGTCAGGGGCTGGAGCAGCATGTTTTCGTCGTGGGATGTCATGACATCTTGGGAGCGTGTCACCCTCTGGCTCTCTGGAGCAGAGGTGTGCTTGAGGTGTGTGGCTGAGGGCTGAGCTTGTCCCTGGGGGTCTGGGAAGCCTGTTAGTGTGCTGCAGTGGTGACAAGCTGGTCCCAGTGTTTGGAAAGAGATGTCTTCTGCCAGAAAAAGGAGGGATGGAATTTCCACCTATGTTTGCATGGTGCGC
Source organism: Eurystomus gularis (assembly GCA_013400335.1). Classification (NCBI taxonomy): domain Eukaryota; kingdom Metazoa; phylum Chordata; class Aves; order Coraciiformes; family Coraciidae; genus Eurystomus; species Eurystomus gularis. Next base: position 210,179 of record VZZY01010282.1, on the reverse strand, counting down.
CACGGCAGAGCTGTCCGAGGGTGAGAGCAGAGTCGGGGTGTGTGGGCATGGGGTGGTGTCGGGGTGCCTGGAGAGAGAGTAGAGAGAGGCCCTGGGGAGCTGGTGGGGTGGGGGGGGTCTGTCTGTGTTGGTGTCGTGTCTTGTGTTTGTGAAACGGCGGCGTGGGAATAAAAAGTGTTGTAATCCTTCGTAAGCAGTGTGGTCCTGTGTGATGGCGGCGAGCATGGGGAGATGCAGCTGGGGCTGGGGAGGATTCCTGGGAGGGGTGGGCAGCAGGGGGCTCAGGGTGGGGGGGGTTACACCCTGGGTGGGTCGGAGTGAC
>VZZY01010282.1:198998-209005 GCA_013400335.1 Eurystomus gularis | reverse complement strand
CTCCCCGCCAAGGCACCGTCCCGTCCCTGCCGGCGGTTCTTTGCCACGGCGCTGCTGGAATCCCGACCCCTCCACCCCCGGGTCCCGGCCCCGGGACCCCCGAACCCCCCGGTCCTGCTGCCCCGCTTTCCCCGGCATGGGACCCTGCCAGACGTGCCCTCAGCCGCAGGCGCCGGGCAGCCCTCCCACCGCTGGGCTTGAGAGCCTCCAACCGGCTCGCCGACGTGCCTCACAGAGGTGAGGTGACCCGGAGAGACAGCAGACCTCCTTGCCGCCGTGACCCTCCAGCAACCTGCCCTCCAGTCGTCTGCGCTGCTTGGAGCAGGCAGCTGCAGCCCCGGGGATGGAGAGACAGAGGATGCCTTCTGCGCCCCTTCCAGGACCAGTCACACCAACCCTCTCTTTCTCCCGCAGGAGCCACCATGGACCTGGTCCTGGATGCCGCCGACCGGCACCTCCTCACGCCCTACGTGTACCCCGCCGGCTGGCCCGAACACGAGCCCTGCCGCCAGCTCCTCAGCCTCTTCGTCATCACCAACCTGGGGGCCCTCACCCTCTACCTGCTCTTCGGCACCCTCAGCTACTACTTCATCTTTGACCATGAACTGAAGAAACATCCCCAGTTCCTAGAGGTGGGTGCGCCCCATGCCACCCCCCGGTATCACACCATGTACCCCCAGCATCCCCCTCACTGTTCTCCAGTCAGAGGCCGTTCCAAATGATGGACTCTGACAGCGTGTCACCGGCTGTCCCCGCTGCCTGTCTCCTCTCGCGGGTACCTCAGGGGATGCTTTTCTCCCATGTACCAACCCCTGCCCTGCGTGGCACTCATGAGGACCCCCTTGACCACCAGACCAAGCCCCTAGAAACCCCTAAAAAAATGCAAGGACGCAGAGACCAGCTCAGAGCCTGCCACTGACATTGGGGCCCAGCAGAGACATTGGGCCACCTGGTCTGCCCGAGGCAGGGACTTCTCACACCAGACATGGGTGACCCCTGTGCCCACTAAACACCCAGTCCTACAGATATACCCATCACATCTTGCTCTCTGCCATCAACAGCCACAAACTACCTTGGCTCTAGAAACAGAGACCGCCCTGGGTTCCCCAGCTGCTCAGGAATTCCACCCACCCCTGCACGCACCCACGCTGATGCCGCCCACCCCAGCACCCTACTTCTGAACCTGCACGCATTGCTCCGTGGGTGACAGCAGTCCAGGCCCCTCGCCACAGCGATCATCCCTCACACCCATCACAGCTCAAGGCTGGCCGCTGACATGCACACGTGAACCACTGCCCACCTCAGCACCCTGCAGCTCTCGGGTCTCTGCCCTGCTCCTGGTTGACCCTCTCCCCCTGACCCTTCTCTTCCCACAGAACCAGGTGCGTCGGGAGATCACCTACGCGCTGCGCTCCCTTCCCTGGATCAGCGTGCCCACCGTTGCCCTGTTCTTCGCTGAGGTGCGGGGCTACAGCAAGCTCTACGACAACATCGAGGACTCCCCGTACGGTGAGCCGCTCCCCTGTGACCCCTGCCGGGCTGGCACCCTCTCCCTGATGCCTGAGTCACCTCCCTCAGACCCCATTTCTCCTGGTGACAGCACACCTCATATGAGACCCCAGAAACCCACCCAGGTACCTCCTGCCTCCCATCTATTAATTGTAATCCTATGTTCCCTTTATGCCTACATGAGGTGGCACCCATACCCCCCCAGCTCAGGAACGGGGCACGATGGCCTGCTGGATGCATGCCCCCCCTCCACAAAAGAAGGCTTTCCCTTTCCTGGCTGCACCTCCCACCCAACTGGCACCCAACTCACTTTCACTGAGTCTTGGCAGACTGTCCTCTCACCACATCTCCTTGAGAGGATGGACGTCATTGCAACTCCCCAGCCCCTGCAGTCCCCAGCTCCTCACCCACAGGCACCTCCTGGCACCCGCAGGTGCCACTCCTAATGTCCTTGTTCCCCCAGGCTGGCTGGGTGTCTTCCTCAGCATGCTGTCCTTCCTCTTCTTCACCGACATGGGCATCTACTGGATACACCGCGGTCTTCACCACAAACTCTTCTATAAGGTACGAGATGGGTCAGCAGGCTCTGGGCAAGAGCCCTCACCCCACACTGGGGCTGTGGCCGCAGCTGCTCCTCTGGAGGAGAACACGTGCCCGAGGAGAACAGCGGCCTGGTGCTATCCCAGCCAAATGAGGCATCGCTGTACCTCTGTCCATGATGTGATGGGAGCCCAGGGACCATTAGGGCCCGTGTCCCTTTCCCACCCTTTGGGCAGCAAGGGCCCCATGCCCCCTCGATCCTCTGGCAGGAAATCCATCCCTGGCCAGGGGACCCCCTAAAAGAGGTCGGCCTGCACGGTCCCCGTGCCTGCCCCTGCCTCGGGGACTGAGAGCACACCCTCTCCCTGCAGCGATTCCACAAGCCCCACCACCTCTGGAAGATCGCGACGCCCTTCGCCAGCCATGCCTTCCACCCTGTCGATGGCTTCATGCAGAGCCTGCCCTACCACGTCTACCCCTTCCTCTTTCCCCTGCACAAAGTCACCTACTTGGGCCTCTACATCTTCGTCAACGTCTGGACCATCTCTATTCACGACGGCGACTACCGTGTCCCCCGCCTCCTGCGGCACATCATCAACGGCTCGGCCCACCACACCGACCACCACTTGTACTTCGACTACAACTATGGGCAGTACTTCACCCTCTGGGACAAGATCGGTGGCTCCTACAAGAGCCCCACAGCCTTCGAGGGGAAAGGTCCCCACGACTACTTGCGCAAGCTCCGAGAGAAAGGCCTGGGGGTGTCCAACGGCTCCCCAGACACCAAGACCGAGTAGGGTCCTCCCTAGCTTGGCCCTGTCCGGGATGAGATTCCCCAGCTGCATCTCATCCTGTTCCTCCCTGGCCACTCAAGACTGCTTTCCCACGGACAAAGAGCCCTCGTCCCCTGACGACACGAGCGGCACGGGGCGATTCCCGGCGAGCTCTCCGGCCCGTCCCTGCTCCCAGAGCGGTGGTGTCCAGCCTCGCTCTACCCCACAGACCTGCCCCGCTCCCCTCTCGCTGCCCCTCCCAGCTGCCTTTGGATCTCTGCTAAGGTCTGTGCTGCTGCCTTACAAAAAGAACAATAACGTGGCACAAATGGAACAATAACATGGCACAAATAAAACAATAACGTGGCACAAATTGAACAGTAACGTGGCTCGTGGCAGGGTCTCTGTCCATCCGTGCTGCGTGCCGTCGTCGCCGATTCGCCGTTGCGGAGTCCGTCAGGTCGGGATGAGTCGAATCGAGGTGAGAGGCTGAAAATGCTACTTTATTTTTTTTTCTGAGCTGTATTTCACCAAAAAAAAGCTGCAGTCACCTACCTTTTGGAGACAGTGTGGGTACTCTTGATGGCTCCTCAGTGTGGCGAGGGCTTGGCCTTGAGACGCGGCAGGACTCCTTGATGCTCAAGGCGCTCTCCTCCTCCCTTTCACCCAGGGACTTTCCATGGCGTGCTGACAGGATGCGACCCAGCCTGTAGGACAAAGATGTGCTTAAAGTCCTGTGAGTCCCTTGAACTTCCCAAGAAAGGCATCGCTGTAAGAGGAGGAGTGGAGGCCTGGAGGTGAGGGGCAGGGGCTTCTTGCTCAAGGGTTCATGGCCAGATTTCTCCCTTCACATCCAGCGTGCTTCCTGCTGAATCTTGGCCTTTGGGTCTGGCTCATATTCAATAAATCTCATTTGCCAGCTTGGCTGCCATTTGGTTCCTTCGCCCTCGCTCCCGAGGCCGTGCAGAGCCTGCCAGGGTGCCCCGTTTCTCCCCTACAACACTCACACCAGGCTCACCCCGCGCTGTTTGGCAGCAGATACGCACGTTGCCCCTTCCTCTCTTGCCACAATGGCAAAGGGGGTGGGGAAAATACCACCAACTGCCAGCCCCCGTGACTTCTCCCGTGGGTCAACCCCTCCACCTGTGGGGAGCCGACACTGAGAGCCGCCGAGGCCCTGCTGACACCCCTGTCACTTCCCGCCCTGCGTGGCTCGAAGGGGACGAGGTCTCGGCACTAGCCGGGCGAGAAGCACGCGGGTGAGACAGGGCTCACCACGCAGCATGCTGCAGATAATCAGCACACACGGGATCGGGTCCCCTGTGCTTGGCACCATGCACGTGATGACACCTCGCCTGCCCTGAGCTTCTGCCCACTCTTGCTGGCACCTGTACCCACGAGCCGGGTGCTGCCCGGTGCCCTGGGGATGCCTCATGCTCTGGTGCTTACTGCAAGCCCTTGCCTTTGACCATGGCAAGGACAAAACCTTCTGTAAGCTCGGCTGACTCAAGTGAGCATCCCTGAAAACCACCGACAGGACAGAGGTGACACATGATGGGACAGAATGAAAAACCCATCAGCCTCCAGTCAGTGTGAGCTCTCTGCTTACCTCCGAGAGCCATGTGTGCTCCTCTGGGCAAGGAGCCATGCAGGCCACCCGTGCTGCACAAAGGAAAGGAGGTCCTGGACATATAGATGAAGTCCCAAAGCCATGCACAGAAGTGAAGTTTAAACCTCGTGAGGACTGCTGCCCTACAACCAGCCATACCCATGACACAGAGCTGAATTGGAAAGGCAGGCCCAGGCGTTTCAAACAAGGGGACCCCAAGCAAAGTGGAAGAAGGACCAGGCCAAAAGCCTAGTGCAAGCCTTGGCAGCACATCCCACTGTCCCACCATGGGTGTGCTGCCCAGGTGAGCAAGAGCTACCTCTGCTCTGCCCACACCCAGCCCTGCCTTGGCGATGCCTCGCCCTGACCTGCCAAAACCCCAAGAAAGCGTGGGGGTGATTGCCCCATCCTGAGAGCCACGGTGACCTTCAGCGGGCAGCGCCCTGTGGGACAAGCCTACAAATGCAATGGCTTCGTCCCTGCCGTGAAGAGACCCTGCGACCTCCCACGGTCCTTCTCCTGCTCGAGCATGGCCTGGGCACCACACATCTCCATGGGACAGATCTCCACGCACCACCGCAAGGCTCAAGGACAAGGAGACCAGGACCTCGTGGTCACACACATGCCATGCCAGGTAGGTGTAGCGCTTTGAGACATGGTCTAGGGGTCAGGGAGCTGTTGGACATAGGTTGGACTAAGATGATCCTAGAGGTCTTTTCCAACCTAAATGATTCTGTGATTCTATGCTGAGGCCACATCCTCGGGGCCCTGTACCTCAGAGACACAACACGGTACTTGGGGCCTGATGCTGGTGTCACCACAAGATGGAGGTGTTGCTTGCAGGAGCTGCACCTGGCGACAAGCTGCCTGGGAATGTCACCCTGAGACACCCTTCTCGCTAGGAAGTCTCCACATCTCTGGTAAGATACCCACGCTGGTCAGCAGGGTACGGTTACTAGTCCTTAGCCAAGGATGGCTAGGAGTGGCTCCTGAGTGTGAGACTGGGCACCGCCGTGCTCCTTCCACCCCAGGAGTGGCCAGTGCCGCTGCAGAATGGGGCCAATCTGTCTGGAAAATGCTCCCTTGTAAAAGACAACGCATTTCCAGCCCTCCATCTCAAGTCTACTGCTTTCTTCTCTGGGTACGCACAGATTAATTAAAAACTCTGCCCTCCCACTGAGCATCCCCCAGACCTGCACTGAGTCCTTCTTGCGGCACAAGGGGAATCTGGGCCCCAGGTTTTGACTCGAGCCTGTTTGCTTGGCATTCGAGCAGATAACCAGGGATGTGTTCATGCAGGGAGCCCAGTGGCAACCCACACTGTCACAGTGCTGGGAAGCAAGAGCCACACACAGGGGCTGAGACCCCCTCTCCTGCCATTGAGGTGATGCCGGTCCAAAATCCCTCCTTCCTGGCTCTTTCTCACTCCACTTGTCAAGCAGGTGCTGTCCACAGACCAGGAGGCACATACTGTGGTTTCTCAAGCACCGATACCTGGCACAATGTGACCTTGCTGTTTGCGCTGCCGGCCATGCTGTATTTTGCCCTAGTTTACGTGGGCTTTCTTCCCAGCTTGTCTTTCATTTCCAGTCTGCAAGCGCCTACAGACAGGACAAGGTGACCCAGTGATGTGGTTGGCCTCGCTGCTGAGCCCATGGAGCGGGACAGCGAGGTGTGGGGATCCACTCGGGGTCCTGAGGGAGCTGAGCCGCAGGGCTGGTACGTGCATCCCTGCAGTACCCTCTCTCTGCCAGCCGCACCATAATCCAGATTACTCTTTTTTCGCTAATCTGGTTATTAAACCTGAGACACAGACCTTCCCGCTCGCCTCCCCTCGAGTCCCACTGATGAGCCCCGTCCCAAAGGTGGAGGTCGTCACCAAAGAACATTTACAGCCACAGCACCAGGGCACAGCTTTCCCTGCCCGCATCCACTGCCAGAATATGTCCCTTCTTAGACAGAGATAGAGAAGGGGAGAAAAACCTGAGCCTGCGTGAATCCAGCTAAGCCAAAGCATTGTCATGCTGCAGGCTGCTGCCAGCCAGCAGCACCGGAGAAGGACAGGCATGGGTTTTGCCCCCTCTGTCTCCTCCGTTAGCTGGTGCCACCATCCCTGCCCACGTTCACCTCCCGCTTGACCTGTCTCCTTTCCCTCCTGCACTGTCTCGGGGGAACACTCGCTCCTGCAGCAGTAACAAGCAGCTTTGCTCGAGCTCTGTGACCAGCAAGAGCTGGGAGCTGTAGGAAATGATTACTGCTCAGGACTTTGAGCCAGGGATTCCTGGCTTGAGAGTGCAGAGAGGGGAAAGGAAAGGATTAGTGACCTGCAGGGCTCGGTTTATGCCCCATTGAGAGATTTGGCTCCTTGGACAAAAAGGCTGCCAATTGTTCATGCCAAAGCTAGAAAATCCAGAGATCAACATCTAACTGGCTGCGCAGAGTGGTACCTTGCAGAACTTCCCAAAGGATGGGCACTGTGGCACGGCAGACGCAACTCGGCCCCGCTGAGCTCCCCATCCACTCTGGACGGGATCACTCCCTGCATCCTACAACCTCACAAAAACAGCCCTCTTCACCAGGAGAAAGGTGCTCTCTGACTTCCCAGGTGAGTTGGAAGAGAGGTGAATTGCCAGCCCTGCTCAGAGAGCTGCCCGGGCTCTCACCCCCGGCATCCCCGTGCACCGAGCTCTCCGCTGCGTTGAGATCTAACTCCAGCACTGAGGCAGCTGTTTTAACTCCCTGCCCCAACTCCAGCAACACCCAACGTGTCCTTTAAGCAACTCTATCTGCTCTCTCGGTGAGGCTCTGCTGTTCTGGCCCCTGTGGTCTTCAAACCCCCTGGGACCTCTAGAGCTGCACCGGGGAAAGGTGAAGGGGAGAGGGGAAGGAAAACCAGAGGGGGGGGGCTGGGGCCTCCTCGCCTCGCTCTTGGAGTTCACGGCGTTTGCTGCTGATGAAATCCAGATGGACCTTAAAATAAACTCTGCTCTTTTCCCCCTCCCCTTTACACCAGGAGATGGCTTCTTTTTTCAAGAAACAACAAAAAAAATACCTTGGCAAAGGAAGCGTGTGTTTCCTCCACAAAGAAAGAGCTATTCATCTGTTAGCATTTACCAGCCCTAGGTTCACCCAAGAGGTCCTCGCTACCACTCCCCCCCTCACACCCACCACAGTGACCTGGCGGGAGGGAGTCCTGCAGGGAAGGGGGGGGGACAGGGACCCTTCTTGCTCCATGCACGAGTGGATGGTCACGTCGCTCAGAGCACCCTGCGAGGAGCCCGACACAGAGATCAGGAGGAGGAAGGTGAGCCCCCCCCCCCCATGCCTCGATTCCTTCCATTTAGAAACTGCTACAAAACCAGTTCCTCATTTCTTATATTTCTTATTCTGTTCTCCTTCTACTCTCTATTTTCAGGAGGATTTGGCAGGGCAGAGCAGGTTGTTTTGCAGGCAGTGGAATGGACACAGGGCTGCTTTTGGAAAATGATGCTGCGAACTTTTGTGTGTCCCTCTCACCTGCTCCAGAGAGCAACCAGCTACAGGGATTCCCACGGAATAACAGTCCCTTATTGACTCTGCCCTTACCCACCGTGACCTCTGGTCCCCCGGAGGGACATTACACTGAGTCAAGGCTGCTGAAAGCTTTATTAGGAGGGCTTATAATTGTATTGACTTGATAATTGAAATACACTAACTAGGTTTCTAGGTGAAAGCACCTCGGGGAAAGCTCTGGACAACATTTCTGTTATTAAAGCATGTGAAATAAAGGGGAGCAAGACCGCCTCGGGGCTGTCCATGGGATTTATAAGCTCCGTTCCTTTGCTGCTGGGTCACATCCATTTTTTTTGAAGATTTCACAACAGCATTAGAGAAGATTAAAAACCAGGTAAGGTCTTCTCAGCAGCGTGACTATGCCCAGAAAAACACCTTTGGCTTACAGAGACAAGCCAGGGCTGAGCAACAGGTACCGCTCACCTCTCCCATCACCTCCCACAGTGACCATCCCCTTCCCGTACCCCTCGGCAAGGGGAACCTGTGGCCAAATGGGGCACGATCCCTCAGCCCATTGTGGCAGAAGAGATGGTAAACCTCCGCTCAGGCTGGCTTGCCCAGGTAGACACAGCAGCAAAAGGAGACTGTGCCAACAGTGGGGAGGAAAATGGGAGAGCGAGGGGTCACTGGGCACTTATAAGCAAGACTCTTGTTTTTCCTGCGCTGTCCTAGACTCCCAAGGTACGACATGCGTTGGACAAGGCACATAACATGCATCCACCCAAGCACAGGCTGTGACATCCCCGGTGCTCTGCTTGAACAGAGCTGGGTGCAGACGAACCACCTCACATGCACAGACCATATAATTTGTGCTGTGCAGAGTGATCCACGTGTTCAGTACGCCAGTGCTTGTAGAGGCACGAGCCTTTATTCCCCCCAGCAGACCCTGCAGGTCCCAATGCAGAAAGGCCTCGTAGTCCCAGGCTGGGCGCTGCGGGGAGCAGGTCCACGCTTGGTGGCACGGCTGCAGGTCTGGGGCATCCCTGTCATGGCAGGGTCCCTGCACACCGGGCACACTCCACGCAAGCCTCTACCCTAGGACATATGAGCATCTGCACGTACAGCCACAGGTTTGGCATCTTACTTCAAACATCTCCAAACTGGAGGACAAACAGCAAGAGCTGAAGAGCTGTAGATCACTGGTCTCAGCTGAAGCAAGAGGAGACTCGGGCTTTGTTTGGCAACTGGTGGTTGCCAGGGCTGTCCTTCCCAGCTTGCAGCATGGTGCACCTGGACCATGCTTGTTTAGTCCTCCTATGCCTGACACTCCGGGGCTCCCCATGGAGCCTCTCATCACCACCCACAGGTGACATCTGTGTCCCCCGAGCCTGGAAGACAATTAAACCCCAGCCTGGGCACTTACACATGCAACCACGCTGCTTCCTACCCATACCGGGGTGCTCTGGGGTCTCATCCTGGGCTGAGCAGCACATGGGGGAAAAAGCACGGGTGGAAAAGCGCAGTTAGGCTTTTCTGGGGAGGGCGCCAGGAAAATTTCCTGCATCCCTCATGCAGAAGAAGCTGCAACGCTTTTATTTGACTTGATTTGGTCTCTTCTTCCAAGTACCCAATAACGGGACAAGAGGGAATGGCCTCACGTTGTGCCAAGGGAGGGATAGATTGGGTATTAGGAAGAAGTTCTTTCCTGGAAGAGTGGTCGGGCGTTGGAACAGGCTGCTCAGGGCAGTGGTGGAGTCCCCATCCCTGGAGGCGTTCAACAAACGAGTAGATGTGGCGCTTCGGAACACGGTCTAGGGGTCGGGGAGATGCTGGGGGTGAAGGTTGAGCCTGATGGATCCTAGAGCTCTTTCCCAGCCCAAACCATTCTCTGACTCTATGATTTCATTCCGTGTGCCTCCCACCTCCACCCGACTTCATTTCACGCAACTTTCCCCTCGCCCCGCTCCCCCCGGGGCTCCCGAGCATCCTCCCCGGAGGAGCGCCCGGCGCTGGCTCGGCCCGCTGTCGGGAGCCGGGTTGCTGCGGGGTGGAGGGGGGGGGTGTCCCGGCGTCCCCCGGCGAGG
>VZZY01010282.1:68631-198630 GCA_013400335.1 Eurystomus gularis | reverse complement strand
GGTTGCACACTTGCTGCTCGGAAAATAACTTCGGCGCCTTGCAGGGGTTTGAGCGAGGCAGCTTGGGATGGTCGGCATCCCGGTGCGGAGCCCGGCATCCCCCCGGCATCCCTCCGGCATCCCCCCGGTGCGGAGCCCGGCATCCCCCCGGTTGGAACCCGGCATCCCCCCGGTGCGGAGGCCGGTCGCTGGCCCAGCAGCCCTGGCTACCTCTGGTAGCTCGTTGGTTGCCTGCAGCTTTGCCCCGTTCGCAGCGGCAGGCGTTTGGACGGGAGGGATCTGCCTGCACCTCTCTTCCCGTGTCTCCCGGAGCCATCTCAAACTAGTAGCGCTGTCAGATCTGCATTTTCATCCCTGCGGGTTCATTCCCACCGAGCCGAGCAGTGGTAGCTGCCGGGCGGCCAAGGACATGGGCAAGGAAGTCATCCCTGGGGTGGGCAGGTGGGCAGCAGCTCTTCACCTAGAGATGCTCGCCTTGGACATTCCTACACTCTGGAGCTAGGCAGAAGGAGGTGACTGCTGGTGGGAGGCATTGCTGTTTGTCATGCCCTTCGCAGTAAGAAGGGCTCTTCTGTTTCTGATTAATGCTCCTTGAAAAAGCTGGGGCGAGGAGTTTCTCGTCACAGAAAACCAGAAACTGTGATTTCTGAAAGAATCCCTTCCCAGGCTTGATTCTCCGGCAAGTTTTGCTGCCAGGACCATAAAGGCTGCCCCTCGCCCCTCCTTTTCTAGACAACCATCCCTTTCGGGCTGCCTGGGTGCCAGCTATGGAAAGCTTCAGCCTCAGAGAGACCGCTTGTATTTTTGAACTATCCACACACCAGCCCACACGACATTGCCCCACTTGACCCTCCTGCCTTGTGCTGCCCGTGTCCCATCACATGCCCAAAAAGCTTCGGGGGGAGTGGAGAGGACCAGCTCGCGGAGGGACGAGGCGTGCTCAAGGACAGGCTTTGAACCTTCAGAGGCATCCATTTGTCACCTCAGCTAGTGCTTCCCCCTCTGGGTGCCCTGTAATTTCCCCTTTTCGTTACTTGTAGGATGAGAAGGATCTGGCCACGAGGTGGGATTGGCTCTAGAGCCGCTGGAGGGGCATGTGCAGGGCTGGTGCTCTGCTAAAGCCCTGCTCTTCTTCCCCTGTTTAGGGGATGGGAAAAGCTGTTCCTACTCCCCTTGAAAATCTGCTTCGCCTCTTCTACCTCCTCAACATTTGGCTGCTTTTAGCGTAACACAGCTACCCCATTTTAGAAGAAAAACATGACACTTGTCTCCCATCTACAGAAAGACATCGGTAGCACTTTCCCTCCCGTCTCCCCGTGGCTTCCATCCAGGCGACCTGCCAGGCTTAGGCGGAGAGATGCTTTGGCAGGAGCAGCCTCAGTCGCCTGGACATGTAGCCACAGATCTAAGAGGGTGCGGTAACCCCGGCGCTACCTGGAACGGGGCTAAGAGGAAACAGTGGGAGTTCAACAGTTTGCCACTGTTTGGTCTTTTCTCATTGCTTTAAGCTTTCAGAAGGGACGTGCCTGGAGAATGGAGTCTCTCTTGCTGGCGGCACGGTGCCTGGTTTCAGGCTAGTGTACAAAACCTGGCCCTTATGCTGCTTCGGGGCAAGACAAGCAAATTTTGAAGCCCAGGTACTGCATGTCACCAGGAAGGCTTTGTTGACACTAAACAAGGGTTCAGCATTCTCCTGAGCACTACAGTGCTTTAAATCAGGGTTTGCTTTAATAAAAAGGACAAGAGGGAGCCCATGTGTCCTAGCTTCTGTTACAGATCTGATGGCACAGAATTACTAACCCCTGGGAAGCTGTGCAACATGGTGCTCGGGGGTCTCGTGCCTCGTCACAAGCACCTAACGATCCCTGTACCCCCACCCTGCCCCAGGTCTCTGGTGCTCTTAACACCAGCAGAAAATCATGCAGTCCAAAAAAGCGGTCCTCTCTCAGGGACATCACCATAAGAGGCAGTGCTTGGACCGAGCATCCTAGTGCCGTGCCACTGCGGTCCCTTATCTGGGACGCATCCTGCTCCCGTGCCTTTGGCAGGTCACTTGGCCATATGCTATGCGCTGGCTCACGCCCCGAAACTCCCTGCCATTCCCCAGCTCTCGACTGCGGTCTCGACACAGCCTCGTGGGACGGCTTAGAGCACGGGCTCAGCTCAGAGGCGAAGGAAAGCACGGCACGGGAGGTTGGTGCTGCCTGTTGCCACTGCGGTTGCCTTTGCCAGGGCACCGGAGTGAGAGGGAAGGACGCATCGCACCAGCCAGAAGTGATGAGGAGCAGAAAGTCCAAAAGCTTTGTGGCTCCTTGGGAGCCAAACACAACTTAGCACTGTCAGCAACAAGCTCAGAGCCCTCTTGCCCTAGACAGCAAAGACACGAGCACAAAACATTACTTGGATTCCTCGTCTGGATCTTCACTGCCGACCACATCCTTGCCAGGCAGGCTGGTGCAGCTTGCATGGCCACAGCAAAACTGTTTGGGAACCCACTAACCTAAACTGCCGTGGCCTTTGTGGCTTTGCCCTGGCTTTTCTGACTCCAAAGCACCAGCAACCTAGAGAGCAAATGCACAACTCCAGCAACCGTCAGCTTCAAGATGGAGCAGGTTTTGTTCCCTTGCACAGCCCTCACCTCTACAGGGCTCTTGGTGAGCGTTACAATGGCCAGACCGTTACAAAGCAGGCACCGACACGGGACAGGTGTATTCTAGGACACCACTGACAGCAGAGAAGCAGCCCCAGGAGAAGACAACTGCTGCCAGCAGCCCCTCGGGGCTGGTGCTCTCTCCAAACTCCTTCCAGCGACCATGGCACCGTACCCTGCCCTCCTCTTCCTGGCTGCATCTGCAACCTCCTGTCCCTTAACAGCCTCCGTGCTCTTGCCTACACATCCCTACTCAGACCTGGAATGCAGGTACTCAGCTCCAGGATTTTGCATTTCCAGGACACATCCTGACCATCCCACATAAATCCTGTCCTCTCCTGGGGAAAAACCAGCCATGAACCACATTGCCTGCAAGGACTTTGCTTGGTGTGACAAGAGAGGACGAGAAAAATGGCCACTTTGGTGCCTACCTGTGTGCTGAGTCCAAGCGTCTTCCATGTCCGTGAGGCTGGCTGTCTCGTGAGTGTCGTGTTGTAGCCACAGCAGATGGCAAGGAGAAGTTCTGGGGCAGGAGGCCAGTCTCTGCTGGTCCTGAGGGGCAAGAGGGAGGATCGCATTTACAGGCAGCATTTACGCTGCTGGGCTGCCAATACAGACGTACAGGTCTAGCCTTTATCTGCAGACATCCCTTTCCCTTCATTGGAAGGGGCTTATCCAAAACCTCTCCCAAAACCACACAACTCACAAGAAACCTTTGCCTTAAACTGCGCTGGGACACAAGACACCTTATTTAACTGCTGGGGGCTCCTATGGTGGCCTTTTTATGACCTTTTATCAGTGTACCTGATTGACCTTGACACTCCCCACCCCTCTGCACCTGATGAAGACCTCAGATGACCTCCTCAGCTGCTAGCACTTGGAGCACCACATGCTACAGCAGTCTGTGTTAGAGTAAAACCAAGGCTGTACCATGGTGATGCTCAGTGATCTTTATCTTCAAGACAGAAGCTTTTCAAGACAGCCAAGAAGAATGTCTTCCATTAGCGTCACACCACGGCAATGACTTTGTGCAGGAGATGTTAACATCTCTAGGTCTGTGGCACAGCACAGCTGCCGAGTACCAAGAAAACAAAGCAAGTGCCCCTGGTGACAAGCCCCTTCCCTGCGCTTAAGCTGCGGGAGTCCCTTCCCATGGCCTTTATGTTGCACGTGCCCGGGTTGTGCTGGCGAGATACCCTCAAATACTGTTAGCATGTGGTCAAAATAGTGCCTGAGCAGAGGGAGATGAAGCTTCTCTTCTTTTGAGGCCATTAGCCACCTTAGCTCCCTTCCTGCACAACCTGCAGACTGGCAAAGAGCCTTTCTTCCTTCAGAGACGACAGAAAGTGCTTCACATGGTAAATGCCATCCAGCTACATGAACAGAGACATCAATCACGCTGCATCGGAACTGAACCGTACTTAATTTTGACCTAGTTTGCCAGCTCAGCAGAGACCTTCCCAGTTTAGACTTCAACCTTCTGGAGGTGCTCTGGGTGGCAGAGGGCCGGCCACGGCCTCCTGGACCCCCCTCTCCTTTTCTTCCATCCTCAATTAGCAGATGCACCTTCCCATTGCTGCATCTGCATGGGGCACAGGCACCGCTGCCCCTTTCCCAGCTGCCCTGGGAGGGTTCCCCGCTCCCAGCACTTGCTTTTTGCACCCGAGCTTGCCGGGAGAGATGAATCTCTGGAAGCCACACAGTTCCTGCTCCTGGCACCGTAGCAGCCGGGAGAGGTATTTCTGGTTTTATTCATTGTTTACCCTTTGGCAGGTCCCTCGCAGATCCTGCTGTTGGACTAAGCAAGCGTTGCGGTGTCCCAGGAGCATCGCTTAAGCTTTCTGTAGCTGTAATGACTAGCTCATGGCACGCTTCGCTGGCAGTGCTTTAGACCTTTAGTGCAGCCTTCTTCCGTGCCCTGGTTATGGGAGCCAGCCATCACTGCTTACCCAGATTCAGAAAGAGCCCATCTCCAGGACCTCCTCACTGAGGGACCTGCTCATTTCTGGGGCAAATGGGGCTCCTGCCTCAGTCCCCATCTTCCCCCTCCCTCCCCATTTTCCTTTCTCCTCGAAACAACAGCTAACAGAGAGCTCTGTTGGTGGTAGCAGAGGAAAAAACAGCCCTGCAAGCAGATGATTTCAGCATTAACAGAATTAACATGGGCCTGGCACTCTCTGAAATGAGTCACCCGTGTTTCGTATCAATGATTTCAGACCCTGGCATTTTCAGTCCAAGCCACAAGCCGCGCTACGGCAGGCACAGCCTGTATTTTAAAATATCATGGCAGGGCTGGGAACAGATGCTCAGGAGCAGAGCAGAAGGTACAGTAATGAAGCTTTAGTGGGAGCGCACGGGGAACGCAGCGTGCTGGGAATGCAGTAGCCACCCATGACACTCGACTCATCCATGATGCCGGGCTATTGCGTAAGCCTTGCCGGGGGGAGGCAGGGGAAATGGGGACACAAAGACCCGGCATTGGTCTGCTGTGGCTTCCAGTGAGCCAGAATGATGAGGAACCTGGTGAGGGCACCTTTCTTTTAAAAGCCTGTGCTAAGTGAGCTGTGGCTTCGCTTCTGACCCCTTCCAGCAAGTTTTCTTTAGCCTCATCCTCATTCCCCAGCTACCAGGTAGAAAATATTTAGCCACTTTCTCTTCTGCAACCATCTCCTGACAGCCTTCGAGCCAAGATCTGGCAAAACTTGGATGCTTTCGGCAGCTGCGGAGACCCGTTGCTCTCCAATACCCTCACTTATTGAGCCGCAGTAATAATCTAGTAATTGCTCAGAAATTTCCTGGGAATTGCCTTTGTTTGTAGGCATCCCAGTTTCAGTTACGTAACCAGGACGGAGTCTTTCTTTCTGCGCACCCCCAGTTTTACAGCATTGACCCTCAGCCCCCAGGTAGTCGCACCGCGTCACCTCTTGATGGATAGCAAGCGCCTGAGGAGAGCTGCAGCCCGTGTCCTATAGCCGGAACATTAATTCTCAGCAAAGCAAACCCATCGATGCACGCAGTTAGCTCCCGAGCCCACTCGGCACCAAGAATAGCCCCTAATGCTGTCCTGACGCTTGTCACTGCGCGCGGGTGCCAGGCGCTATCGCAAGTCAGCAAGCACGCGGTATTTCTGCTTGCAGTTCATCACAGCTAACGGTGTGATTTTTGCACGGGGAAGTTACGCTTCCTACGCACAGCAGCTCATCCATCCTTGCAGGTGGCTCAAAGGCTGGGATTTAGAGCCCTCCGGTGATGGAAGGGCCTGAGATAGGGCTGTTCGAGCCTGCCAGCAGCCGTGTGAGTAGCTACAGCGAGGTGCCTGCACCAGAGACACTCATGTCCTGGCCAGCCTGCATCATTTTGGAGCCCAGGGCTTTTGCTAATGCTACGCTTTGTCGCGTGTGAGGGGTGACGGAGCCACCTCTGCTGGGCCTGAGACCAAAATCCTGCCCCAACCTCGCAGTTCTGTGCATAAGAATTAAGGTTCCAAGGAACTTCCCTTGGCCCTGGGTGCTTGAGGAGCTCAGCGTTGCACAGCACGCACCTGGGGCTGCTCACCTACCGACAGTCGTCACCTTGGTAGGCTCAGCAAGGCAATACAACTGTCTCAGACAGCGTTCCCCTCCCGTGAGCCGTGAGGGAGCTCGTACCTGCCCCGGGGTGTGCTCCCACGGGACGGCAGCTCCGGGGGCTGTCTTCTCTCTCCCCTTCTGCAAGGAATTCACTTCTTGGAAGATACTGTTAACAAAAACTATATAGCGTGAGCAAAGCTAGCAGCGCAAACTACATTAACTAGAGCTGCGAGCAGCCTCCGCTGTGCCTTGGCTCCAGTTCTCCCCTCCTGGACTTCATTTGGCACCTCACATATTAGGAGGACAAATTAGAATTTCATGCATATTTCATATACACTTAATCACTTGGCAAGGACCAAAACACTTCCCCATTAAGTGGAATTTATGCTAAATGCTGTTTCCAGCATTGCCCGTTCATAGGTTAAACCAGTTCCTGAGGAAGGTTTCCCCCCTTAGGGGAGACAAGGGAGCCTGCGACAGCGAGCTCCTGCCAAGTGAGCCTCACACCGGCAAGCGGGGCAGGGTTGCTCGTGTCGGGGATAACAGCAGCCTTATTGCAAAGCTATTTCACAAAAAACATCCTGGTCAATGGGCCGACAGGTGCTTTTCACCTAGGGCGCAATGTAGAGCTGCTGCCTGGACAGGAAAGACTCAGGGTCCTATTTGTTATTCCCCTGAGCCATTGGGGTTCCCCAAAGGGCCATAGCAGAGCTGCTTGGTCACCGGCTGTGGTTTCCCACCCCGGGAACTGGCAGAGACAAATGTGTGTGGCTCCTAAACCCGAGATGCTGCTGCACGAGCTCTTTGCAGGAGACTTACAGCATAAGGCATCCTTCTCTTTCTTTGCCCCCCTGAGTAAGCCATGCTCTAGCAGTCTTTAGCTCCTCCTGAACTTTCTGCTGAGCACAGCCCCTTGGCACTGGGTGCTGCTTGTCCTCCCTCTTGCCAGGAAGCCAAAACCAACAGTGGGCTCCCCTTGGCGATCCCCCTCCCCTCCAAATCACAGCAAAGCTCTAGACGGGGTAACAAACCTAGTCCTTTGCCTGAAGCCAGTGACCTCAGCCCTGCATCCGAAATAACTAATGTAGGTGTAGGAGATTTTGATGGGGTTATTCTGCTTTTGAAGGAGGGGAGGAGGACTGGGGCTAGGAGCGCAGAGCTGCTCTGGATTTCAGACCCGAGGCTCTGTGTCGACTGTCTCAGTGGGCATCAGCAGTTCCCGCTTCTCCGCCCTGTTTCCCTGCATCCTTCAAACAGTGTCGCTTCATTTTTTTTCCAGCGGGTGCGCAGGGCTACCGCTGCCTTGCTTTGTAGCTGATGCTGCTGCCTGACCTAAATCTCTGCTGCATTTGCTATCCGGGTGCTACGGCATGGTTTGCCTGGGGGGGGGTCCTTGGCCGGGCAGGCAGGGGTGCAGCGAGGGGCAGCGGCCCTGGGGGCTGCACGCTGCCTCCCTGCCAGCTTTTGATTTATTCCCCCCCCTCCTTGTGTGAGCCTGTTGCATAAGAGGGATTTGAGGGCTTCTGCTTGGCTCCCCCTCCCCCTCTTCCAGAATAAAGACCTTGTTTTTCCAAGAGTTTCCCTCACCAGTCACTAGCAGAGGTCACACCGACCCCTTACCCTGCATGGTGCTCCTCGCCGATGCCGGGGTCAGCGGGAGCTACGGGGCATCAGGCCTAAGAAGGGCTTAGCCCTGTATTGTTACAGCTTCCCAAGGCTTAGGGGTTACCAGCCATCGACTGAGCCACAGTGGCGTGCAAGGGCTCAGGCACGCACGTCCACTGCTGCAGCCACCCGGGCGCCTGTCCATGGCCACTGCCAGGATACTTCACATCCCGGAGGCTCCTGCACCTTCAGCTCCCACCATGGTGATGCTGCGATAGCTTCCCCATAGAAACCAGCCCTTTGCAGCCGGCGCTGCCAGAGACAATGCGCCCAGGGACTAACGGGGTCACGCACGGCTGCGTTGGTGTTGGAAACCGGCACGTCCTTTAGCGTACAGAAGAAGTCGCTGTAGAAAGGTGACTGCTTCCCTGTGGCCTAGTCAGCCTGGGTTTGAAATCACTTCTCTGTCCTTGGTTTTAGTTTTTATTCACGTCGTCCCCTGATTCCTTTTCTGAGGAAGAATAAAGGGCAGACTAACCCCTTGGGGCGCGTGCATTTTGCCAACACGGTCACGAGAAATGCTGCTGTACGTGGGGCCGTGCTCGGACACCAGCTTGAACATCTCATCGTGGTGGCCCCGTGACAGCAGCCCTGGCTCGGTGGTACTGTTTGTGTAGTTGTTGTCACCTCAGCAGAGATTTCCAACCCCCGGCACACTGAGCAAGCCACTGGTTTGCTTGGCTGTGCTTTAAATGGGGTTGGCTTTAAATGAGACCACAGGGAGCGGTGGATGAAGGTGCAGCAACGTCAGAAGACAGCAGTGGAAAGATAAAGCCCATAGTGCACACACGACAGCTGTGGACCATCCTGTTGGATTTTAGGCACTCTGGGCTAGAGCTGAGCTTGCCCAAGTGTGCCCATGACCCTGCCAAGGTCTGCAGAGCCGCTCCCACAGTGCCCCTCTGCTCTTTGCCTTCTGGATTGTTTTCTGCCCCTGATTTGACTGAGTCTCCCCAAAGTCCGTGTGGTCCCGAGGAGGGGTGGTACAAGGGGGTGTCTGCTCTCTGGCTGTGCCTGCGGCCGAGGCTGTGGCTCAGGGTGCCCTTTTCCTTGGCTTTGCAGGTCAGCCTCAACGATTCCCACAATCAGATGGTCGTTCACTGGGCTGGAGAGAAGAGCAACGTGATCGTGGCCTTGGCCAGAGACAGTCTGTCTTTGCTGGGTCCCAAGAACAGCGATGTAAGTAATGCAAGCTGGCACAGTGCTGGGACGTTCGCTCTGCCTCCGTGCCAGGCGAGGTGCTGGTGGCTGCTGAGCTACAGCTTGCTGGGAAGATGATGAAAAAGGCCATGAATTTGAGTTCAGCGGCACAAAAGAAAAACAAGACTTTATATCCTCTGTGTTGCCCACAGGTTTGAGCCCTGAAAAGCCGGCTCAGGCAACCTCTAAGGCATCCCAAACCTGTCAGAGGGTAACTCAGACCTTTGTGCTCCTCACGCTGGGGCTTCTCCTTTGCAGGTTTATGTGTCTTATGACTATGGGAAGAGTTTTAAGAAGATTTCGGATAAGTTCAGCTTCAGCGGGGGGAACGGCAGCGAGGTGGCCATCGCCCAGTTCTATCACAGCCCGGCTGACAACAAGAGGGTGAGGAGGATGAGGATGAGGTGGCCGGGTCCAGCGGGGTTCCTCTGCGGGGCAGTGCTGCTTTTTCACTCCTGAGACATGCCCCTCTGCAGATGGGGACCAAAGGCCATTTTTGCATGGTCCTCACCTCCCAGGAGGGCCCCTCGGGCTGTCCCAGGGGTCCCTGGGACAGAGATGGGATGTGCTGGGCATGCTGCAGTACCTCCTGTATGGCTCTGGGACATTCAGGAGCATCAGAATGTGGTGGGAGAAGGAGTGGCTGGGGCAGGCAAATTCCTCTCCTCCCAGATTTCCCCTCCCAAAGGCCTCCCCAGGACACGTGTCTTTGTTACACCTAGCCTGAGCTCTGCTCTGAGCTCCTGGAGACTGACTGCCTGCTTCCCCTCTTCCTTGTTGGTCCCACTCTTTCCAGTATATCTTCGTGGATGCCTTCGTCCCGTACCTCTGGATCACCACCGACTTCTGCAACAGTATTCAAGGCTTCTCGATTCCCTTCAGAGCAGCAGACCTCCTCCTGCACAGCAGGAACCCCAACCTCCTCTTGGGCTTTGATAGGTCTCATCCTAAAAAACAGGTGAGCACTTCTGCTTAGATGGGTGGGCCAGTGTCCTGCCTCTACCAGAGTGGCTCATTACGAGCTCCACAGCCCTTACAGCATGCCCAGAGCCACCCTGCCTCCTGCCAACGCTGTGTGGGTTTGTGCTTTGACAATCTGGGGTGTCTGATCGCAGATTGCTGCACGCAGAGCCATCCCAAATTGTCCAGGACACCCCCTTCCTACAGGTCAGTCTGGTTTCTGACCTCTGAAGCGGTGAGGATTTAGTACCTGCAGGACAGCTGCCTTAAACTTTTCCCCTCCCTTTCCCCCATTTATGCTGGTCCTTCACCCAGGCCACTCCTGCCCGTATCGATCTGCCCGTATTGAGGTCGTAACTCGCCGCAGAGCGCTGGCAGCTGAGGCAGGACTAACCTCTGCAGGATTCCACGCGGGCATGTGGTTTGGCTTTGGGTCTTGCATAACAAATGGCTTTTTGAAAACAAGCACTTCTTTTTCTCCCCTGGAGCTGTTGGGTAAAGAGATTGTAAAGAATTACCACACCTTCAGGTAGACACGGGCAGCGTGAGCAGAACGTGGAGATGAACCAACTGTCCCTCAGCGTGGGAGAGTCGAGCAGGGTGCGGGCACAGTCCGTCCTGGTTTCAGTCTGGTTGTAGCAGGGTGTGTGCCAGCGTGTGGTGGTGCCTCCTCGGGGGGATGGAGCTGGCTGGGAGCGGTACCTTCCCTGGGCAGGCTGTTGGACTGATGCTCAAGGCTGGTGTCTGGTTGGCCGTGTCCATATACCTGCAAAAAAAAAGAGGCAAAAATTGTAGCTTGGGTGCCACCAGAGTGCTTGGAAAAAACCAGACAGGTTTCAGGGACTTTGAGGGACGGGATCTGCAGAGGGGCTGATGAGCCTGCGGGCTGGCGTGTTTCGTTGGTGCAATGCAAGATACGATCTCTCCTCGTGACCTTTGCCAGACTAACGCCCGCAGATCTGCAACAACAGCATGTCGCTGTGCTCGGGGTTGTAACGGCCTCGGAGGGGGAGATAGAGCTGCCTAGATATTTACCCTTGCAATCACATTCCACGAGGACGTTACAAGTTGTTTTTATTTCTGAGTTAGTGTCAAACCAGGTGGATCAACAGACAGTGGGAATTCCTCTGACAGGAGACCTAAGGACACTTTTTCCTGTTTGGGTTGTTCTCCTGCAGCTAGAAAGATGGCTGTTGCTCCAGGAAGCTGCCACGTAAAGAGAAGTCATCAGAGTAGTTCGTGGTTTTGCAATGGACACATGTCCATCCTGTCTTTGCTGCCCGAGGATGGGTCTCTTAAAGGGTTGGGTCTGCTTGGTTGTCAAGTCCCACTGGCATCTCTCACCTTTGTTATTGCAGCTCTGGAAATCCGATGATTTTGGCCAGACCTGGATAATGATTCAGGAGCACGTGAAGTCTTTTTCCTGGTACGTATCACGCCCTTGTGTTACGCCCAGCTCCTTTCTTCTCTCACTCCTCAGCTCTTGCCCCATTTGTTGCCCTGTGCAAGCCAAGAACCTGGGCACAAAATGAGCTCCAGCCCTGGCCCCCTGTTCCCTGGCCCAGCAGAGGCCCTGCACCATGGGGGTGTAACATGGTGAGGTGACAAGAGGCAACGTAGGCACCTGGGGGTCTCCACGTTCCCCCTGCTTCTTGCACGCCTACCCCATCTGTTGAAAGGGCTCCTCCTCCTTGTTACCTGCTGCCTTCTACACTGCTCTGTGAGCGCAGAAACAACACCATTGCCAACCTTTTTTTGTTCTTTCCAGGGGAGTCGAGCCCTACGACAAACCGAACACGGTGTACATCGAGCGGCACGAGCCTTCTGGGGCTTCGACTGTCATTCGCAGCACTGATTTCTTTCAAAGCCGAGAAAATAAAGAAATAATCCTGGAAGACGTTGAAGACTTCCAGCTCAGGGACAAATACATGTTTGCAACAAAGTCTGTGGTAAGTGTCGCGCGAGCAGTTCCCCGCCGAGGGTGCCGGTCGATGCCGGGGTACGGCACGGTGTCAGCAGGCTGGGCAGAAGTAGGTCAGGCTGCGAAGTGCTGGGATCTGGGAAAAATCAGAGGATGCCTGGGAANGCAGAGTGGAGGTTAGGAGGCCGCTTGTCAGAGAGGATTACCGTCAAACGTGGATGAGGTCCAAGTAGCATAACGTGCTCCAGCCTGGAGTACAAGATGGATTTTCAGTTTGCTTTCCTTAGAGGATGCGGATGAGCGAGTGTGGTCCTTTAGTCCACGAGAAGATTTTTAGCTAGGCTGGCTGTTGGTGTTGGGTGAAGCGTGGGAGGTGGTCCATGTCTCTGTGGAGAAGCCACCCCTGGGCTCAGGGGGCAGCATCCTGAAAGCGTGAGGCAGGTTTGGGTTGGGACCTTTCCAAGCATGAACTCAATTTGAGGGTTCTTTGGAGTTGTTCCTGCGTCTGGAGAGCTCAGGGGTCACAGGGGCCACCGTCACACTTTCTCCTGCAGCTCTAATGGCTGGCATTACATGAAACAACATTAAAATCACCCATATTCCACACTGAGGCAAAGACCCATGGGGACCACAGAGACTGGGAGGGAGGCTGGCCCGGCTGCAAACCCCTCATTTGGAAATTTTATCTCCAGGTCTGGAATTGGGCACTTGCATCAAGCCTTGACCACAGCAGGAGCCGTGCTGGGGAGAGGACAGGCTGGGTGGCAGAGGCACCCAGGACTCCGACTTTGCTCCTTTTATGTGGGAGGCACAGTTGCTTAGCAATATGGAGCCTGGGAAAAATCAGGCCGCTTATTTTTGGAGCCTAAATCTGGGTTTAGGTTCTTACCACTGGCATCCTGTACAAAATAGGTTGTCCCCGGGTTTTTACTTTTTTGGCCTCGCGCTGGTGCCTTTCATTTTGCACAAATCATTAAAAACAGGAAGGAAAGGACGGACTGGTCTGCAAAAGGGAGAGGAATTAAACCCAGCCTCCTTGCCTCCACCAGAAAGGGCGGTTTCTCTCCTTGCTGAGCACTGGCCTCAGCGATGTACAGCGGGATCGGGGAGCGCTGCTCCCCACAGCAGCCCCAGGCAGCTGCCACGCTTGGTCGTGCACAAGGGAGGGTGAAGTCCCAGGCAGGAGGTTTGTGGGTTTGCCTCAGTCTGCCACTGGAGAGTGATTTGAGGGGCGAGAGCTACTCCTAACATGTCCTCTGCTCTGCCGCAGCGTTTGCTGGGCAGCTCGCAGCCGCCTTCGGTCCAGCTCTGGGTTTCCTTCAGCCGCAAGCCGATGCGCGTGGCA
This sequence comes from Eurystomus gularis, assembly GCA_013400335.1. Classification (NCBI taxonomy): domain Eukaryota; kingdom Metazoa; phylum Chordata; class Aves; order Coraciiformes; family Coraciidae; genus Eurystomus; species Eurystomus gularis. Next base: position 185,320 of record VZZY01010282.1, on the reverse strand, counting down.
CAGTTCGTAACCAAGCATCCAATTAAGGTAAGTGGTGCTTTCCGGGAAGAACTCCTCTCTCCCTTCTCTGCCAAGGACGCCTTCAGATGTCAACAGCAGTTTTCTGCCTTTCACCAGACACTGCGGGAGTTGGAGCGGGGAAGGGACCTCGTATGACCTGCTCGGGGGAGTTTGGCTGAGCAAAAGCTCACGTTAGAGTGATCTGGTGGTTTACACGATGGCACTTTATTCTAACCATTCATACCTGCAGACAAATACAGGAACATGTGCTGTCCTAGGTGTGAGGCTGTCCAGAAAGAGCTGCCTGCTTCCTCCCACGGTGGTGATGCAGGCTGGCAGCAAACCCCAGATACCCCGAGAGGGGCTAATGAGCTCGGTGCTCTGTGCTTTGGCTCTGCTTTTGGGGACCTTACCTCTTCCTATGGTGTGGGGCACTCAGTCACCGACACGCTGGCTCCTCCAGCACAGCCTGGAGCATCCACCTTCTCCACAGGCAGAGGAAGCCTTGGGGGTGGGCAACCAGGGTTTGCAAAGAACCTGTGACCCGTGAACCCGACATGGTGTCCCCAGGCTGGCAGGGGTGATGGGGAGCACAAGAAGCACGCTCAGTGTTTGGCAGAACAGTGGGGCACGCTCCCAGCTCGAGGTGCCCCTGGGCTTGTGGGGTCCAGGCAGAGAGATCCAGCACCGATGGGACCTGAACCCAGCCCCACTGCTCGGGCTCTGCCAGTGGATTGTAGGGGGGGGGAGGAGAGGAATTGGTGGAGGGGAAACACAAAAGGAAAAGCAACTTTTCTACTTACTTGCCACGTAGGAAAAATACAAATGGGTGGAGGGAAGCATAATTTTCAGCTAGCTAAGAGGAAGTGCTGAACCAGCCTGTACCTAAAGCCTGCTTGTATGCCCACACGTATGAAACCTGCTCGCCTGTCATTTACATCCCAAAGGAATATTATGTTGCCGATGCCTCAGAGGACCAAGTGTTTGTGTGCGTCAGCCACGATAACAACCGTACCAACCTCTACATCTCGGAGGCAGAGGGCCTGAAGTTCTCCCTGTCTTTAGAAAATGTGCTCTACTACAGCCCGGGAGGAGCTGGGAGTGACACCTTGGTCAGGTAACGCGAGACGCGCCTAGTTGGCTGCGGTAAATGAGAACATCAGCCCAAGTCTTTGTGGATTTTGGCTGTGTTTGATCAAAGCGTCGCCCTGATCCCCGGGCTTGACCCCCGCTCCCTAGACCCAGGCAGGCTGCGGTTCCCTGATCCAACCTTTGCATTTCCTCGCAGGTATTTTGCCAACGAGCCCTTTGCGGACTTCCATCGCGTCGAGGGCGTGCAGGGCGTCTACATCGCCACGCTGATCAACGGCTCCTTCAGCGAGGAGAACATGCGCTCCGTCATCACCTTTGACAAGGGGGGCACCTGGGAGCTGCTGCAGCCCCCGGCGCAGACGCGCTATGGGGAGCAGATAAACTGCGAGGTAGCATGGGACGGGAAGGGAAAAGGGGTTCTCCTGTGCTCACCCCTGACTGAAACAGCAGTCCTGCTGGAAGGGAGTCCTGCTCACCTTTCCAAGCAGAGAGGGCTGGACAAGGTGGGACGAGGGCATGGGTGAGTGGAGGATAAAGGGGGATTATGCCCCTGGACTTAGCACTTGTGAGACTGCACCTTGAGCACTGTGTCCAGTTTTGGGGCATCACAGAATCAGAAGGACATTGAGGTGCTGGAGATGGTGCAGGGAAGAGCAACAAAGCTGGTGAGGGGCCTGGAGAATGTGTCGTATGAGGAGCGGATGAGGGACCTGGGGTTGCTTAGCTTGGAGAAGAGGAGGCTGAGAGGAGACCTCATTGCTCTTTACAACTGCCTAAAAGGAGGTTGTAGTGAGGCTGGGGTTGGTCTCTTCTCCCAGGTAACTAACGACAGGACAAGAGGTAATGGCCTCAAGTTGCGCCAGGAGAGGTTTAGATTGGATATCAGGAAGAAGTCCTTTCCTGAAAGAGTGGTGAGGCATTGGGACAGGCTGCCCAGGGACGTGGTGGAGTCCCCATCCCTGGAGGGGCTCAACAGATGAGTAGATGTGGCGCTTTGGGACACGGTCTAGTGGTCAGGGAGATGCTGGACGAAGGTTGGACTCCATGATCCCGGCAGTCTTTTCCAACCTAAATGATTCTATGATTCTATGCTTCTGTATTTTGCTTTTCTAGTTTTCCCAGGGCTGCTCGCTCCACCTGGCCCAGCGCCTGAGCCAGCTGCTGAATTTCCAGCTGCGTAGGATGCCCATTCTCTCCAAGGAGTCGGCGCCGGGACTGATCATCGCCACCGGTATTGCTTTCCTGCGGGGACTTGGGGCGCGTTGTTGTCAGGACGTGAGGAACTTGGCAGCGTCTAGTTTGGATTTGTAGGTTACAGAAGTGCAGTTAAACTGTGCGTTGTGCAGTCCCTTCTCCACTGCAATCCCCGTACAGTACTTACAGCGTGTGCGTTGTATTGCAGCACAGTGAAGTGGGAAAACTTGCTCGCTTTAGTCTGATCCTCTTCCCTCCTGCTACCCATGTGAAGGGTTTTTTGAACATACAGAAATTCCTGCTTGTCTCGTGCTTTTACTGAAAAAAACATTTGCACATTTTGTTTGATCATGTTTCCGGCCATAGCTTTTTTTTCCCAGCTGCTTTTAAAACTTGTAATAGTCTTTGCAGTATTTGCTTATGAAGGAAGGAGTTTATAGTACGAAGAATCAGCTCCTCAATCGCTGCCGTTTTGCTCACGATAGAAATAGTTTAGAGGCCGCTGGCTTCATTTTAAGCAGTTCCTTTGCATCCTTCAAGAAGAACGATGTCTCCTGTTCTCCTAGGCTCTGTTGGCAAGAACATGTCAAGGAAAACCAACGTCTATGTCTCGAGCAGTGCTGGAGCAAGGTGGAGAGAGGTAAGGCTGCTCTTTTGCTTGCCAGCTCAGCCGAGGCGGTGGTGCAGCAGGTAGGATGTTGCCAGCAATGTCAGTAAGTGACGTGCAGCCTTTAAGCATTAAAGATGACCTCCATGTACACACCCAAGAGCTGTAGGTGGAAGGTACTGAATGTCCCTTAAGAGCAAAACAAAAAGGGCTTGAGATGAAGGACCAAGTGTGGGTTGGCATGGAGATGAGCCTCATGGAGAAGGAGGACATTCAAATGCAGGAAGCTCCCTCCTCTGTTTCTCTTCTTCAGCGCCCTGGAACAGGATCTCCAGGGCAGTGGTGGAGTCACCGTCCCTGGAGGGGTTCAAAAAACATGTAGACGTGGCGCTTCAGGACATGGTCTAGTGGTCATGGTAGTGTTGGGTTGACGGTTGGACTTGATCCTAGAGGTCTTTTCCAATCTTAATGATGCTATGATTGTAAAACACTTCTACGATTCTAAACTGGCAGGACTTGACTCTAATGTGGGGCATCTGGCCCCTTTTAGACAGGACTTGCAGCCAGGACTTTGTATGTGAGAGTGTCTGGAGAGGCTCCAGCATCTTCCAGAGAACTGGGTTGTTGCCCTCGGTTTATGAGGAGTTTGATACTGTTTACTAAGTGGGTGTTCTGGTCTGCGGCAGTATTTGTGGTCTGCCTGTGCGCTCTGCTGTGAGTGTAACGTGGTATGGCAACATCTGCAAGCCATTTAATCCTGTGAATTAGACGGCCTCCTTTTCCTCCTGTAAGTGCTGTGCGGTCTGGACAAAGGTCTGGGCAGCTGCAGCGGTGGTGGGGACACGCCACAGGTCTGGCTGATGCCAGGGGCAGCTGTGGTTCAGTGGCTGACCCCATCTGGGAGCAGGCACCTCCAAAATTCAGCTGGGGAACAGCTGTGGGGACCCACCAGTTCTCTCTGTGGGAGCCTCACAACAAGACAGGAGCACTCATGGTTGGGGAAGGGTGTCTGAAAGCCGAGACTTTCAGGTGCCCACCTCCCCTGGCTTGCAGGCAGTGCAGTTAAAACATGGCAAGGAAGCATTGACCCATGGTTAACGACGCCAAGCTCCTGACTTATTCAGGCCCTTTGTATCGTGAGCGGAGGTGCAGAATGACCCAGCAGTGTAGTTCCTCAGCTGAGAAGCAGGAACACAGCTCCCTGCTCTCGGCTTTGGCAAGCAGGAGGCTGGAAGGCTCATTGCTCTCCAGATCACCGGTGTGATCTCAGAGCGGAGTAAAGAAAGAAACAATACATTCAGTGGCCTGTGTAAGAACGTCCCCAAGTGCATTAGCGTGTCCTACAAGCAGAGTCAGACACGTACATGCTTCCTGCCTCCATCCTGAGCTCCCCAGATAGGAAAGTAAAGGTGATTTTGTGTTGGTGGTCACTAAATAGAAGTGGAGGTGAGCGTGTGTCGTGGCTAACCTCATCTGGAAACTAAACACCACACAGCCACTCGCACACTGCTTGTCTACAGACGTTGGCCCAGAAACACTTGAATCTCTGGTGCCTCCAGTTACTTGGCTCAGCCCAGGCGACCCAAAACATTAGCTAGGGTCAGGCAGCGTTTCTGACAAAGCATCCTTTCCAGCCAAGCTTTTCCCTTTGCTCAGCACAGCTCTGAGGCACTCCTTGGTACCATTTCTCTTCCAGGCGCTCTCTGGACCCCACTATTACACCTGGGGTGACCACGGTGGCATTCTTGTGGCCATTGCGCAAGGCACCGAGACCGACCAGCTCAAGTAAGTGGGAAGGCAGAGGGATTCTCTCCAGACCGAGGTTGGGAGCATGCCCTGCGATGGGCAGGACCTGCCCCTGGCAGCTTTCCCACTCTTCTTTCTCAGGTACAGCACGAATGAAGGGGAAACCTGGAAGACGTTCACCTTCTCAGAGAAGCCAGTGTTCGTGTACGGCCTGCTTACCGAGCCTGGGGAGAAAAGCACCATATTCACCATCTTCGGCTCGTACAAAGAGAATGGCCACAGCTGGCTGATCCTGCAGATCAACACCACTGACGTGCTGGGTAAGGGGACCGGTGACAGAGCCACCGCTGATGCTGGGTGTGGAGGTGGGAGAGCTCTCCTCCACTGCACAGCTTTGTAGGTTGCACACACTAAGAAGCCCTTACCTGAAACGAGCCGGTCCCCACCCCACACAGCCTGCCCCAACACCCCTGTGTGTGCAAGTGAGATTGTGACAGGGCCTCTCAGGGTGGGGCTGGGAGTGAGGAGGGGGCACAGGAGGGGTTTTTGGAAGCCCAAAGCAGCCTACAGATCTCAGGCTGTGAACCAAACCATTTAGTTGTCTAAGGCTCTTGGATTCCTACTGACCAGCATATTGGGCACCTCAATACGCATCGCCTTTGTTGGGCTTGCCTTCTGACTTGCTTTCCAAAAGAGACCCCAGAGAGAAGCCCTCAAGTCCCGTTAGCAGCACTGCCCTGGCCATCCCGTGGGAGCTATGGGAGAGAAGACATCTCCGGGGGGCTGCAGCACCTCCATCCGTGCTGGAGTGCCTCATCCCTCGTGGCTCACGTCCACGTGGACATGGCTGCTGGAGGCCCTCAAGTCCCCTGAGCATTCCTCGTAGCCCCTCGCTCCTCACTGAGGAATTTGTTGAAAAGGAAAGGGAAAAAAAGAAAAAAAATCCTTCTGAAGGCTTGTGCCCATGAATGTTTTATAACCCATTTCAGCTTTGATTGCGAGGCAACGTTTTAATCAAAGAGCAGTTAAACCCAGCAGAGGAATTTGCTTGACTAAAATTTATAACGGATTCCCTTGACGTTTTGTTAGAAACGGATCTGTTTGGTAACCAGAACGACTTCATTTAAATGAGGCATCGCAAATTCCCTGTCACCACGCCGGAGCTGCTTGTTGCCTCCTGTCACCGAGTGCTGCTGCACGCTCGGAGCTGAAGCGCTTGCTGCTTTGCCTTTTCTCTTGGGCCAGAGCTAGAGCCTCGCAGCTGGGGGGAAACCGCTTGTTTCGTGTCAGGGGAGGGTGGAGAGAGGGAAGGGGCACTGGGCATTCCTGCGGTGCATGGCTGGGTGCCTGCTCTCATTGCGAGCATCCTGGGTCTCGGTGCCACGATGCTGCTGGCCGTGGCGAGACGCCGAGGTTAACGCAGCCTCCGTGGAGGCTGGGCTGGCTGCTTGGAGCCTGCGGCTCTCCCCAGCAGACCTTTTGCACCTCCTCGGAGGAGAAGGCTCTCCTGTCCCCCCATCCCTGGCATGCAATGCTGGCACAGGACACGGTACCGTGCTTTGCACATCCTTGCTGGGCACGCACCGACAGCAGTGACCAAGGACGTCTGCGGCTCGCTTGCTTCTGAACCCTGGGTCTGGGGTGCCGCAAGGACCGTGCCTTTCTTTACCCCAACCTTGCTGCTTCTCGTAGGGGTCCCTTGCACAGAGAACGACTACAAGCTGTGGTCACCCTCCGACGAGCGAGGCAATGAATGCTTACTGGGGCATAAAACCGTTTTCAAAAGGAGGACTCCTCATGCGACCTGTTTCAATGGAGAAGATTTTGACAGGCCTGTCATGGTCTCCAACTGCTCTTGTACAAGGGAAGACTTTGAGTGGTAAATACCAATTAATTTCTTTTAGTCTGGATTGTAAGTCTGAGATAAATATCTGTGCCCAGTCGCTCAAAGTGAACAAACTCCCAATTTACTTAGCTCTGTGTATAGCTGCTTGATTTTATAGCAAAGAGGAAACTAAATAGACTGAAAACATCCTTTCATTAATAACAGGGCATGAGACTTAATTAGTGTCTTTAGAGCCTTTCGGGAGCCTCTGAAAGGTTCTATAGAAGAGGAAAGCATTGTTAATCCATCACCTTCTTTCAGATGATGGCATATTTACATAGAGGGATGCTCCACTGAAAAGCTTCGTGACTCTTTAGCCGCAGGGATGCACCTGGCCCTTCTATATCATTTTACCTGCAATCTGCACATAACTGGCCCTGCACAGCTCTCAGGGTTAGGCAGCAGGCTCTGGCAATCTGTTGCAAAGGTCTGGGGTTAGAAACTGCTTTTGAGGGACTGGACTTTGCTCAGAGCTCACGGCCAGACTGCTCGAGTGCCTGGTACAGGCAGTTAAGGGCAGGGGTCCAGACCTGCCTGACCGATGCTGAGACAGAGACTGAGTCTGGCTCCTCATGAGCAGACTGAGAATAGGGCTGGTGGGATCTGATTCCTGCCTCAGAACCACAGCCCTGGGATCCCTGCAAAAATCCAGTTGACACAACCTCTTCAACGGCATTTTGCAAAGAACAGCCACGCTGTAACACTCGGTTTGCTGACAGGAAAAGCCATGAGACAGACCAGTGACCTAAGCCAGCTAGCAGGAGAACAGGGGCTTGCAGCCAGGTTTTCAGGGCACGCTGCCTCACCTGCCCTCATCTGCTCAGCCACTGGAAAGCTTATTTGCAAAATGTTCTTGAAACATCCTGGAGACAGAAGCGATCTGGCTGTAAGGTTATTATTATGCTGCTAAATACCAATAATGAATGGACTTCTGAGATGCTTTGGGTTCTTAAAACTTCTATGCAAAAATAGAACGAAGTCATAGTATAGCACGGCTGCGTTTTTTAACTTCTCCCCCATCCTTCCTCACACCTTTCTTCTCCTTGAAGTGATTTTGGCTTCAAACTGAGCGATGACTTATCGTTAGAAGTTTGCGTCCCTGACCCTGAATTTGCTGGGAAACCGTACGACCCGCCAGCCCCTTGCCCTGTTGGCACAACTTACAAGAAGACTCGAGGGTATGTGTTTTTATCTGAGAGGGGAACTTCATCTTCCAAATGCTGGGATTTAGCCTGTTGGCGATGAAAAAAAAAAACCCAAACAACCACAAAATGCACACACAAATGCCCAAACAAGTTGCGTGTTTGGACTTAACTGCAGCTAAGCATCGCTGCTTATTCTAGCTGCGTGTGGTGGTCTGTTAACACCTTCCATGAAGTAAACTGCCTGGCTGTGTTTGTTGCAGCTACCGAAAGATCTCTGGGGACACTTGTACGGGTGGAGACATCGAGTCGCGGCTCGAAGGGGAGCTGGTACCGTGCCCGCTAGCTGGTGAGTATGCACAGGATTGCTTCAGGCACAAGGACTTCATTCATAAAACCTTTGGCTGGTGCCTGCAGGACCATGCACAAATTCCCAGGGGGGCTCTCAGAGAAAACTTATGCCATAGGAGCTGAAATGCCTCAGTCGGTTACAAATCCGTTGTCTCCTGTCCTGTCAAGGGCTTGGAGAGCTTCTGAGGAACCTGCTCAGGCGCAGGTTCAGCCAGTGGCACAGAGCTCTCTCTGCTCCTGAAGTCAGAGGAGGCTGCAGGCAGGAACCCTCTTATCCCGGTCACGTCCTCGCTGCAGCTGGCTTGAACCCAACCAGAAAGACAAGAGTTAGATCAGAGAAACCCTGGGAAAACCCTTGGGAACACACCGCCCTGAGACAGGCCACCAAATTCAGTTGAACAACGGCTATCTGGGGCCAGCCCGGGGTGAGCCTGCCCTTTAGTCCTCACGCCTGTGCCTGCCAGACTTTGCCTCTGTCCTTATTTTCTCCTCTCAGCCGTACGAGGCACTGAAACGGTCTCGTGCTGCTGCGCTGCCAAAGTTATTTGCATTCTGCTCATTACAGCTCTAATTTAATCTGCCGTCACGAGCTGCGTGATTCGCATGCTGCTGCGCAGCAGCTCCAGAGCGAGCCTGAAGCAGAGGAGAGGCTGGGGGTAAGGGATGGGGCAGCTGAGCCAGTGCTGCAGGCAGGGCGAGCCCAGCGCTGAGCAGAGCCATGGGACTGCCAAGCAGCCAGTCCCACCAGCGTGAATTTCCCTGCACCTTCCTAAGCTCCTTCAAGGTCCAAAAGATATTCCAGGGGCAAAACGGCCCAGCGGGTGCCTGGGGGAATATTCCCTTTGCTGGGATTCATGCCAATGCAGTGCTTAGTTCTCCTCCTCGTTCGGAGCCTGACTCGATATTCACCCCTCCGAGCCCTCTGGAGCTATTTGGAGAGCTTGTGTTAGTCACGCTGAGAAGGGCCCTGCTGACTGCAAAACAAACCTGCCGTCCCCACCGGGCTGGCCTTTGAAGTGCCGTGTTCCCAGGGTATTTGCTGATCATCTTCAGATACGTGTTGGCTCGCACCATGGTAACACTTTCATGTACAGTATCTGTTCTGTATCTCCGTATAATCTCATTAGGGATGCACAGCCAGAGTTACTTACTGACATTAGCTTTAGTCATTAATAGCATTATTGGACTTTACCGGTAGTGCCCAGGAGACTTTGTCCCAGACCAGGATCCCATTTTGCTGGATTTGGCTCAATTTTTAAAAAAAAACCCCACTCTGGGGTATTTACTAGGATGCTCGTGTCCCATAAGACTCCCACCTTTACATCGCTCCCACCTTTTAAATGAGATTTTGGAGGAGCAGGAGATCAGTATTTTGTTTTTAATTGGTGGTACGCTAACGTGGGGAAGGAAGGGGCCACGACAGATTTTGCAGTCCTTACCCCCCCTCCTTCAGCCCCTGGAACTGACAACAGCCAGTGTGCTGCCCATGGAGGTGGTGGAGTCCCCATCCCTGGAGGTGTTCAAAACACAAGTAGATGTGGAGCTTCAGGACATGGTCTAGGGGTCAGGGAGATGTTGGACTAGATGATCCTAGAGGTCTTTTCCAGCCTAAACGATCCTGTGATTCTGTGCTCCTGAGCATGATTGTGCCTGGGACCCACAGAATGCTATTAGTGTGTTCTCATTAACCTAATCCTACTGGGACAAAGGGCCTTGGCCTCCTGCTTGCTGAGGTGCTAAAATATGCGGTCAGGGGAAAGAAAAAAATACCTGGTTTTCTTTTTGCCCCTTGAGTAGCCTAAACCAGCCAGAGACAGCTAGAATCACAGAATCATTAAGGTTGGATCCTCTAGGATCATCAAGTCCAGCCTTCATCTCAACATCTCCCTGACCCCTAGACCATGTCCCAAAGCGCCACATCTACTCGTTTGTTGAACACCTCCAGGGATGGGGACTCCACCACGTCCCTGGGCAGCCTGTTCCAATGCCTGACCACTCTTTCAGTAAAGAACTTCTTCCTCATATCCAATTTAAACCTCCCCTGGCTCAACTTAAGGCCATTACCTAACAAGGTGCTCCCTGTTCGTGCAGAGGAGAACGAGTTCATTCTCTACGCCACCCGCTACTCCATCCACCGCTACGACCTCGCCTCCGGCGTCAGCGAGGAGCTGCCCCTGGCTGGGCTGCGAGGGGCCGTTGCCCTGGACTTTGACTACGACCACAACTGCTTGTACTGGGCCGACGTCACCCTGGACATCATCCAGGTGAGCCGGGCAGTGGAGAGGCTGCAGCGGTGCCGGCCACCCATGCCATTGCCTTGCATCAGGTGTTGCATGCCCCCCCTGAAATAGCGGTGTTTATCTTGGGTTCTCCTCCTTCCTGAGCTCTCTCTTATGGCTTGTCTCACACCTTGAGGCTGCAGACGTTCCTCATCTTTCATTCTGATGTTTTGGGTTTTTTTTTGTTCCAGCGTCTTTGTCTCAACGGCAGCTCTGGCCAAGAAATAATTATAAGCACGGGGCTGGAAACGGTGGAAGCTTTGGCCTTTGAACCTCTCAGTCAGTTGCTGTACTGGGTCAACGCTGGGATTCCCAAAATCGAGGTACAGCTGCGCCGTGCTACAAGAGGTGGTTGCGTCACTGTGTCTTTGTGGCGGCTAGGCCTGAGGTTGGCTGCTGCCCTGAGGTCTTGTTGCTGATGGGGTGGTACTGAACGCTGACCCTCCTTCCACACGCCACTTTATGGGATCAAAATGCAGACAGGGTGTGATAACATTCAGCCCTAAGTACTTCAACCCAGGTCGGTTTGTGAGGCCAAATCTCGCACTGTCCTTGTCCTTCACATGGGACTTTTTTTCACAGAATGGTGGGGGTTAGAAGGGACCTCTAGAGATCATCTAGTCCATCTCCTGGGCACGGTCACACAGGAACGCAGCCAGACAGGTTTTGAAAGTCTCCAGAGAAGGAGACTCCATGACCTTCCCGGGCAGCCTGTTCCAGGGCTCTGTCACCCTCACAGGAAGAAAGTTTCTCCTCCCGTTGAGGTGGATCTTCCTGTGCTCCAGTCTGTGCAGTGCGCACCGGCAGCACGGGGTATGGAGGGTGCTGCAGCAGCGGGGTGTGCTCACTCAGTCCCACAAAAACACCAACAAATGCATCCATCTGGCCTCTTTCATCACCCACCTCACACGTACTGCTCCCTGTGCCCACGGCAGCCGCGTTATTGGGGAGCGGTAGTTACCCACCACGCATCTCACATCACTTTAACCAGCGCCCTTGCCCACAGTAACTCCCCTCCCGTTTTTGGGCACGGTTCTAGGTTGCCAATCCAGACGGAGACCTGCGACTCACCGTCCTCAATTCCTCGATACTTGAGCGACCCAGAGCCCTCGCTCTAGTTCCCCGAGACGGGTAAGAAAGCAAACATCACGAGTAGTCGGGTGCCTTGGTAATCCCTGGGGGACACAGCTAGTCCAGCCCCTCCTGCACCATGAGAGGTGACCATGATGGAGGGTGCTGTGTAGAAAGCTTGGTGAGGCTTGGCCCCAAAGTGTTGTCTGATAGCTGGAATCTTTTCCACGGTGTGCGCAGAGACCAATTCCCACACGCTCAGGAGAGATATTGTGTATTCAGGCCTGGGTACTTGGTGGTAATTCCGCAAATCAAGCACACCCAGCAGAATCATTTAGGCCGTATTTATGCGCAAAATTTTATGACAGGCCACACCTACATACACTGATGGGTTACAAATCTACAATTATAATTTTCATTACTTCATTCTGTTTTCTTCTATGCATGCTCAGGGGAGGGGTCTTCACCTGGGCAAGGGTCTTCTTGACTTATGGGCATGGTTTTAGTATTACAATGAAGGCAGTTCGTTAAGGATACCTGGTTCCTATGTTCTCCTGCCAGGTTGGCATGGGGAGCGGTATCTCTGGACTGGTTAAATTCATCCTTGATAACGATCGACTTGCCTCAGTTACAAGTCTCTCTGTTCTTGATGCTGGTGTTGTGCGGGATGTCCCTGTACTCCATTGTCCCGTCACTTTAATATATATATATATATCAAATTTTGCATGGTTATTACACTCAACATCTATTAGTGGTTTGTTCAGAAAAACCCCTGAAATTCTGTACCATATATCAGGGGCACTGGAGTGGTGACGGGCAGGACGGCGGGGTGCAGCTCACCGTCCTGCCCCAAAGAGCCCACTCTTGCCATCGTGGGTCCCACCAAGACACCAGCCACCCCAGAGCAGAGATCACAAAGTGTTTTTGCCTTTCGATTACACTGCCCATACATAGCTGCTGGTAAATAACTTTTCCTGCCAGTAAAACTGGTCTGGTCAGCGAGGAAAGCTGCAGTGATGCGTGAGGAACGGAGCCGTGCTCAGATTCAAGAGCAAATGCAGGTTACGTCTTTCTGAGTGTGGTTTTGCTGCCGCTGCTGAGCTGCAAACGTAGCGCTGGCAGACCTGAGCTGCCTTTGGCTTGTATGCGGCGATGCAAAGCAGTTCAACGCAAGGTAACCTACAGCTGCACTCACACCACAGAACCTACAGCTCAAGAAGCCTCTCTGCTGCTTGCAGATCTGCCAGCGGCGTTCATTAGAATTGCAAAGAGCTCCCTTTCCAAAGGCATGTCTTGCAAGAGACGCGGAATGTAAAAGATTCAAACCTCTGCTTCCTAGCCTGTTTTCTTTTGATGAGCTGTTTTGTTATTGCTTCGAGTAACCTCCTCTGTCTGTCGTCAGGTTGATGTTCTGGACAGACTGGGGAGACTCCAGAGCTGGCATTTACAGGAGCGACATGGACGGGTCATCAGCTGGGTGCATCGTTTCGGAGGGTGTGCGGTGGCCAAACGGCATTTCTGTGGATGACCACTGGATCTACTGGACCGAAGCCTATATGGACAGGATCGAGAGAGTCGATTTCAACGGGCTGCAGAGATCAGTGATCCTGGACAGCCTCCCTCACCCCTACGCTATAGCTGTATTTAAGGTATGCGTGCGGCGGCTGGCTCCCGGTTGGTATGCATTCCCACAGCACGCACACTGGGAGGTTGGTGCGTGTATGGAGAGGGCAGCAGAAGAGCACTGAGCTCGCTGGATTTGAAGGGTAGGAGTGGGTGTGATGCTTGCTCTGTTTCTCCTCCTGGCACATTCCAGCCAAGCCCCAAAATGACCACACGGTTGCACTTGAAACGGGGACCAACATCCAAGAGACACGCGGCTTTCCCAGTCAGCTGCACTGCGCTACCTTCCCCAAATTGTTTGCCACTCAGCAGACATGAATGCTGCTCTGCTTCTGCTCAAATCCCAGCTCCAGTCTTCCTCTTCTTCCTCCCCTTGGGCTGGGGAGACTGTGCACTCTTGGTTGCCCTGCACCGCCGGTGGCTTGGTGCAGGAAATCCCTGAGGAGCAGGGCTCCGGCGGCACTGCTCCTCCTGCTGAGAGCCAAGCCTGTGTTTCAGAATGAAATCTACTGGAACGACTGGTCACAGCTGAGTATTTTCAGAGCATCCAAAAACAGCGGCTCAAGGATGGAGATCTTAGTCGGCCGATTAAATGGGATCATGGATATGAAAATCTTTTACAGAGGAAAGACAACAGGTAATTGCATGAGTGTGCAGATATCTTTCCTGCGATTTCCACAGGTTCCCAGGCCATCCTGGCTCACATCTCATGAGCCTGACTAGATCCCCATTCCAGCAGGGTTAGAGGTGCTCAGGCACCGTCATAAGGAGCATGTGTCACGAGCGGTGCACCCACTCTGCTTTTCAGCTGCCAGGAGAGATACTCCCCGTCCAGGAGAGAGCCCCCGGGGCACTCAGCTGTGGTGGCATCTCCTAGTTTAGGTCACAGATCACAGCCTTTCCATGTAAAGTGCTGTACGGCGGGGGAAATAGGGTCTCAAAGCTGCACCAGCTTTGCCCTCCACTTAGTCGTCTGTCTGGGCTGTGATTAGGTATCATCGGTGGCCCCTGCGTGGTGAATGTGCTGAAGGGATTGGCTTCATTTTCAGAGGGGTGTAAGACCATCAAAGGGCTTTGCCAGACAGCAGCCTGCAAGAGGCTGGGAAGACCCTTAAGGCTCTCGAGCTCCCTGGAGCAGACGGCTCTGTGCATTTCTAGGGCCATCCTCAGCACTCAGCAGTGCCAAGCTGGCTCCTAACAGGGATGTGAACCCAAAGCCAGGGGTGGCAGCTGAAATTGGGCTTCCTGCGGCATTCCCATCCCTCTGTCCTGACCACGTCCCCTTCCTCCCTGCCCTCGAACCAGGGGAGAATGCCTGCATCGCCAAGCCCTGCAGCCTGCTCTGCCTGCCCAAGTCCAACAACGGCAAGAGCTGCAAGTGCCCTGAGGGAGTGTCCAGCACCGTGCTGCCCACCGGGGAGCTGAGGTGTGACTGTCCTCATGGCTACATCATGAAGAACAACACTTGCATAAAGGAAGGTAAAAACCACGCCCAGTTCTTGCTGCTGCTTTATGTTGAGATGAGGTTTCTACCGTTGCAAAAGGACGGCACGACCTTTGTGCTGCCCTTTGGGTGAGGAGGAGTACGGCCCGTCTTCTGAAAGCGCGGTGTCATGCCTCGTGCCAGCTTGGTTTTGTTTTCCCTTTTGCACCAGAAAACACGTGTCTGCCGAACCAGTACAGATGCTTCAATGGGAACTGCATAAACAGCATTTGGCAGTGTGACAACGATAATGACTGCGGGGACATGAGCGATGAGAAGAACTGCCGTGAGTGTCCTGCGGCGGCATTTGCCCGTCCAAATTCTGATGTCTGCTGTGTCGGCATTGCACCTGAGACACTGGGCTATGCTCCCATCGTAGCGATGGAGAGCAAGGGGTGCTTCTCCTCTGACAGACATCCAAAGCTGGTCAGATGAGTTGTGTCCTGCAAGGGCCACTGTTTCCCCCTTGACCAGCTCGGGTGTAAATGCCTCAAATTCGGTGAGCCTGATGCCAGCTCTCATGCGAGGGCGTGTGTTTGTCTCTTGCAGTAATTGTCTTCTGAGGTTAATGGAGGGCACAGCCAATCCCACATGAAAGAGTGTAGATACAAAGTGACTCTGTCTGCATCATGGACGTGGACCTCTTGCTGAGCTGGTCCCCAGGCAGACAGTTAACCCCTTAGTGCTCTGCTTTGCCTAATAGTGACATTAAAATACAACAAGAGTAACTTGGGCTGCACTGAGCATAGCTTTCAGGATGCTGTCCCTCTCCCTTCGCTGAGTACACACACTTGGGCAGCAGAAACCGTTTTCTCACCACCAACTTAACCTCTTTCTTCTCCTCCTCTCCCTCCCCGCTGTGTTAGCCACCACCGTGTGCGACACAGACTCCCAGTTCCGCTGCCAGGGCTCGGGGACCTGCATCCCACTGTCCTACAAATGCGACCTGGAGGACGACTGCGGGGATAACAGCGATGAAAGTCACTGTGGTGAGTGCCCGCACTCAAACCTTCCCTGTCCCTGTGCATGAGCAGAAAGCCCAGCTGTGTTCTGGGGCAGGGTGCTACTCATAGGTACAGCAAGACCAGATCCCACTCCTGTTTATCCTGCCGAACAGCCACCTCTCCCATCCTTTACTAGGAGATGAGGGACAGGAGAAGAGAGTGAGGCCATGGGCTGGTTCCCCCCTCACTGGGGTCTGGCAGGGAGACTTCTGTGCCGTTATCATCCAGCTCTCCTGCTCTGCTCCTTGGGTACTCCTGTGGCCTGAAGCCAGATATTTGGTAGAGATTACAAGCTGACCTTGGGCACCCAAGGTGTGGGCTGCTCGGTGGTGCCCTGTTTGTGGCCACCTACCTCCAGCTTAGCCATTCAGAGAGGTAGGATGCTGAATTGAAGGAGGGAAGAGGCTGGTGAACATCTCTTGGTCATTCGGGGCTAGGGACCAGTGAGAAAACATGCTTTCAAGACAAGTCTGCTGTGCAGGGCTGTCTAGTCTGTCACCTCTGAGATATCAGCGTCCTCTCCTTGACAGCATCTGAACTGTGTGTGCTTGTTCGCAGAGGCTCACCAGTGTAGAAATGATGAATTCAGCTGCAGCTCAGGGATATGCATTCGTCTCTCCTGGATGTGTGATGGTGATAACGATTGCAGGGACTGGTCTGATGAAGTGAACTGCACTGGTAAGCACTTTGGTGTGATCAGTAACCTGCTGCTGCAAACACTCCTTACCTGCAGCCTGAGGTGCTGCAAGACATCGGCCAACATCTTCTGCCTCAGTTTCCCTGCTTGGTAGCTTGGCAGCTGGGGCAGCCTGCAGCTCAGCTCGGGGTGATATAATGCTCCAGAAGAAAGGGTTTCTTTCCTCCAGTGCCTTCAGCAGGGCTTGCTGTGAATCTGCTGACAGTTTTGCAGTGCTTGCACAGGGATTCAGCTTTGCTTTTTACTTGCAAGATAGCACCGACAGACTTGCCTTGCTGTGGTGGCCACAGGGCCATCCAGCTTCTGCGTACCAGCCAGCAGTGGACGTGCCTTTGAAGCTCCATGGAATGGGGAAGCGGGTCTGTGGCTGCTGAGCAGCCAAGAATCCTGTGCAAAAAGTGCTCCATTGTTGCACGGAGGCAACAAACAGGCCACTGTGCAGCGATTGCATCTCACAGCTTGAATTCTGACCTTTTTCCTGTTGTTAAGTGCATTGCAAAAGAACCAGGCATGTTCTTTGCAGCTTCTCCAGAACCATTTGATCCGAAGGAGAGGCAGATTTAGTTTGGGAAGTGACTCCTCTTCTGAGCAGCCTCACTTTTGCTCCGTGGGTTTGGAAATCTAAAGAGGGTGTCATGAGCAGGGGGTCACATGTGGGCTATCTGCTCTTGGTTTTGCCCACAGCTCATACTGGTGCAACCTGGCTGCCAGAAATAGTATGGTTCATGCCTCCTGTGCAGCAAGTCCTACACCTGTGAGCCTCATTCTTTATTTGTGGTTGAATGTCACAACACTCAACCACCCTCAGCACCACTGATGTTCCCTAGCAGCCTTCTGAGGTTAACGCCCAGATAGAGCCTTTTTCTCATTAGAAAAGCCAACAGATAGCAACGTGTTGGTCTTGTCCATTAAAAACAAACAAAACCCAGAAAACAACCAAGCCAAAAACCGAGGCATTTGCATGAGAAGAGAGTCCTGAGAGTAGGCAGCGCTTCGGTCTATCAGTGAAAGACTTAAGATCATACTCGTAAAGCAATACACAGGATATTTCAAGATAAAAGCAATAGTTTCCATGCCACAGATGGGCTGATGGGGCTGGGGGATCCATGAGAGCCCCTGGGGATACCAGCAGCAGCTTTGCTCTGGAGCTGCTGGGACAGACAGCGGGGCTAACTGCTGTGGTGGGGCTCTGGCACGAGGATCTAGGAGATGCCTTTCAGTCCTCTGAGCTCCTGTGTGCTCACCAGCCGTGGCATTTGCCCTGCCTTGAGCATACGGGGTTTTTAACATGGCGCTGGGGATCGTGGTCATTAGTATTCTGAGTGCGTGGCTATATAAGAAGGTTAAATTTATATTGGTATTGCTTATCTCTCATGAGTTGCTCCAAAGAGAATTACTCAGGAAAGGAGCCTACTTCAAAAAGCATGGCGGGTTTGTAAAGCCTAAAGTTGAAATTATCTAAGAGGATCACAATTATTTGAGAAACATTTCATCTGACTTCACCAGCTGCAATTATTGCTCTTATCTAAAATAATTACATTTCACGCTGAATACCTAATAGAATATTACTGCCACAAGATTGTACAATTTTGAAATATCTGCAAGTACATGTCACTCGCTAACCTAAAATTCAGTGGCATGCAATTTAATTAAGTTGAACATTGCTTTTCTTCTCAATAACGACGGGTGCTCTCTTGGTTGAAGAGCAATATTTGGCTCTAAAGTGACAACATAGACTAGGCTTCAACCAAGATACCCCACAGGCAGATATTGCCGTGACAGGAGCCTGAGGAAAGCCAAGGCCCTACTCCCTTGGAAGCCTGAGGAGAACTGTATTTCTAATTTGCTTTGGCAACACAGAAAGGCCTTTCCTGCCTTAATGAAAGGCTGTCTCTGAGTCTGCCCTGCCCTGCACGGGGCTCCCTGCCGCTCTGCCAAAGCTTGCTCGCTTGCTGTGATGCTTCTTGTCATCTCCAGCAAGATGCCACCACTGTCACCTTTGCCCACACAAACACACACACGTAAGGACTGAGAACAGAGGGAAGGAGGCTTGTGGCTTTGGGAGAGCTTTAGGAGGGCTCGCTAGCCTCTGAGAGCCATCCCTGGGGCACAGCAGGCTTCTGAGCAAGGACGGCATAGAGAGGAAAAGACCATGGTGTGACCCAAGGAGAATCTGGACTCCCGGCAGCCTCTTGTCTGGGGTCCAGGGAGTGGTCACTTGTGCTGCTCTCAGAGCTGGCACCTGCCCTGGCGTGGGGTCCCGGTGCGGGCAGAGCGAGCAGGGGTGCGTGGCGGCAAGGAGTGACGAGTCCCCCATGCTCAGGCTGTCCCCCGGCTCTGGTTTCAGCAGTATACCACACCTGCGAGGCCTCCAGCTTCCAGTGCCAGAACGGCCACTGCATCCCGCAGCGCTGGGCCTGCGACGGCGATGCCGACTGCCAGGACGGCTCCGATGAGGACCCCACCAACTGCGGTAACGTGTGGAGGGGGCTGCGCCACGGGGCGGGAGGGAATTCTACAACCTTGCTGAGATAAACCTGCAGTGAGCTCAGGGGGATGATTCCCATCCCGCCAAAGGCGGGCAGATGCAGGGAGAAGGCAATGGGGGCTGTGCCGTGGCTTTTTGAAGTCAGCTTTCAAACACCCCACACAACATCCACCTAATTCTGAATTTCAGAAAAAAAGTGCAACGGCTTCCAGTGCCCGAACGGCACTTGCATCCCAACCAGCAAACACTGCGATGGCATCAACGACTGCTCCGACGCCTCGGACGAGCAGCACTGTGGTGAGTACCGGGGCTGGGGGAGCTGGCAGGGGCCGGGCAGTGAGGGCTGACAGCCTGCATGGTCTGCCAAAGCCTGTCTCGCTGGGAGAAGAGCCCTGGCGAGATAATGGGAAAGCCTTAGTTAGCATTCACGAGCCCCCTGGGAAACCGGCTGGGCTGCGGGTGTCAGCGAAAGGCGCGGTGGGCAGGGCTGTGATGGACAGGGAGGACGTGATGTCAGGAGATGTATTCAGAGAGGTGACCAAACTTTTCCTGGCGCCTGTGCCAACCTGCTTGCAGCCCGATGCGCTAGCAGGGAAGTCGGCCCGTGCAGGGACAGAGCTTGAGCGATTTGTCTCGGAAACTTTCAGTAACTTCCTGAAAGCCAGCTGCTGCGCTCAGGTCTGTGCTCACCACGGCGGGTGGCATTCCTGCTGCTGAGGACAGCAGAGGTGCCATCCCCTCCCCTCCTGACCTCCCATTTCTCCAGAACCCCTGTGCACTCGCTACATGGATTTCGTGTGCAAGAACCGGCAGCAGTGCTTGTTCCACTCCATGGTGTGCGACGGCATCATCCAGTGTCGAGACGGATCAGATGAAGATGCCAGCTATGCTGGCTGCTGTAAGTGTGACGCTGTGCATCTTTGTAAAAGGAGGGTCAGGTAGAGAATGAAACCAGAGGCATGGAGAGGAGAGTGCATTCCCCAGAAAGCTGCCAGACCTCCTAAGAGGTAGCTCTGTACTGTAGTGCTCTGCTTATAAATCCGTGATTGCCTCTGAGTGTGCTCCTTCCTTCCTCCTCAATGATGAGTTTCCCTCAAGCCCTTCATCTTTACACTAAACCTCTGCTGTCTCCCCGTGCCACCCTGCAGCCCAGGACCCCGAGTTCCACCGGACCTGCGACCAGTTCAGCTTCCAGTGCCAGAACGGCGTGTGCATCAGCCTGGTGTGGAAGTGCGATGGGATGGATGACTGTGGCGATTACTCCGACGAAGCCAACTGTGGTGAGCAGTACCTCAGGCTCTCCTGTCACCATAGCTCCACCCTCCTCTGAATTTCAGGAGCGCAGAGTACTGGCTTCTTCATGCTTTACAGAGGCACCCCAGCCTACGTACATACACGTGTGCGTGGAGCACTCCACTTGCACATTGCAGAGTGTCTGACATAGGGATCGGTGTCATTTTCCTCATATTGTAGGTAGGTAAACTGAAGCAGAATGAAAAATCCGCTACGGCTGGCACATCCTGTGCTTGACTAAGTCATATGTGACCATATTTACTCCACAGATTCCCAGCCTAAAGCAGACAGGCAGTTTTCAGCCAAACTCAATATTTACCACTGTTCCCTGGGTAGCTGTAGGAGCAGTACCGAGCCAGACAAAGCAGCTGCGTCTTCATTTCAGACTTGCAGGGTTTGCTTCTCCATTTCTGCCGCGCTCTGTCTGAATTTTGCTCTTAGCTCTGGTTCAGAGATCATAGGCAGTGTCTGACCGTGAAGCACCCAGCACGTTGACATAATAGTGGTGGCAACAGGCTAGCGAGGGCTGTGAGGAATGGGGATGCTGGAAATGAAGAGAAAGAACCCTGCTGTGCTGCTCAGGCAGCTAGACAGGGTGATGCGCTCTGAGCCAGCCATAGCCCAGCCTGAGATGCTCCCACACCTCAACCGTGCTGAAAGCTGGTGAGATAACGCTGGGGCTTACAGGACTCTTCTCTCCTTGTCAGAAAACCCAACAGAGGCCCCAAACTGCTCCCGGTACTACCAGTTCCAGTGTGGGAATGGGCACTGCATCCCCAACCGGTGGAAGTGCGATGAGGAGAACGACTGTGGGGACTGGTCCGATGAGAAGGACTGCGAGGGTGAGGGCTCACAGCGCTCTGCTCTGCTCATGGGAGCCGTGGCCAAGGCTGGGCTGCAGCACACTGAAGGACCGCTCTCAGCATCAGCTGCCTTCCCCCAGTGCTGCTGGGGGCAGCCTGTGCCAGCCCCATAGCTCCAAAATTCCCCCATGAATGGGCTGTGTGTGTGCTCCCATGCATCTTGTTACTCCGTGTTTTTGGAAGTCCTGAGGAAGAGCTGTGCAGATACGATGCAGATGAAAACTTTGAGCTTATAATGCCTTGCCTGCTCCCCACCTCCCTCTGCTGATAGCGGCTCTCAGTCCGCTGGGAACAGGCACGGCTTACAGCCTGTGCACAGGAGCAGGGGTCTCAGATCCGTGTATTTTTAGGTTCTCCGGTTCACCCCATTACTACATCAACCCCACCGACGTGCTTACCGAACCACTTCCGTTGCAACAGCGGTGCCTGCATCATGAACAGCTGGGTCTGCGACGGCTACAAGGACTGCATCGATGGCTCCGACGAGGAAGCGTGCCCTACTTCACGTAAGCTCTTCTCTTCCTCACCCCTTTCCTTTTTCGGTTGGATCACGTCTGCAAGGACTGTTGGCCTTTCAGTCTCAGAGCCTTGCCAGATTACAGGGCTGAGTTACACCGTGGTGTAGAAGCCCACCATCTCCTCTCTGCCTGGTCAGACCCCCTGCCACCAGATGGGACACTGCTCCTGCTCCACGCGTGGCAGGAATCACTGCCATGGCAGGTCCCTGCTCAAATGTCCCGTCTCAGACCATGTAGTGGCATGGAGAGGGGGTCTGCAGGTGGGTTTCCGTGGTAAAAGAGGGCTTGTTCTCTGTGGTCCTTGCCAGGCTGGTGCAGGTCAGCCCCTGCAAACCAGTTGCTTTTCCAGCCCTCTGCAGTCAGGCGAGAGGATGGCTCAGGCGTCATCCCAGCAGAAGCCATCTACCTGCTAGATGGGAAGAGATTGCCATCTAGTGGAGTCGGGCCCTGGCCACAGGTTTGGGTCCCTGCTGTGGCGGTGGCAGTGCCCGAGTGGTCTCCTCACTCGCCGCTGTGTGCAGGACCCAACGCGACAGCCACCTCCCCAGCGCTGCCAGGACGCTGCAGCAGGTTCGAGTTCCAGTGCCAGCAGCTGCACAAGTGCATCCCCAACTGGAAGCGGTGCGATGGCCGGCGGGACTGCCAGGACGGCACGGACGAGAGGAGCTGCCGTAAGTGCGCGGAGGGGACGGTGGCTCGCCTGGCTCTTGCCCTGCGTAAGCTCTTTGCTAGGACGAGGAAGCCACTGAGGAGTTTTGTTGCTGGTGAAATCCATGCAGTAAATGCAGCATTACAGCAAAAAAAAAAAAAGGAATACAAAGCCCAAACAACCAGTGCCATCCCCATTGGAAGTTGTTTTCAGTGGGATAAGCTCCAGGTCCTTCTGATGCCACCATGCCAGAAGATGCAGCCAGAATGAGCTAGCCCTATGGCATTCTGCCTGAGCTCCATCCCTGACCTGCAGCCACCCCAGCACCACGCTGGCTTTTGAAGCAGCACTGGCACTGCAGTCAGCCCTGCGCTGGTGAGGGAACTTGCCTGCCTTGAGTCCTGAAACCATTCTGCCTCTTTCAGCTACGCACAGCACCCTGTCGTGCCCTAATGGTTATAAATGTGAGGATGGAGAGGCCTGCATTATGGTGACAGAGCGGTGTGATGGATATCTGGACTGCTCTGACGGCAGCGATGAGAGTAACTGTACTGGTAAGCTGCAGCCCTCTCCCATTTCTCACACCCCACTCTGTGTTAGCACGCAGAGATGCTCTCCTGGCTACGGGACATTTCATTCACAACATCCTAGATGTGTCTGCCTCTGATCTGTTGTCCGAGCTACCTCTTCGCCCATCTATAACTAGCTGGGACAAACCTCCCAGACAGCTTCTACACTGACAATTTGTCTTTCAGCAGCCTCAGACACAGAAGAACAACTTTAGGACAGGTAGGAGCAAAGCTGTCTATTTTATGTGACCCACGGGGGAAGCAGCAGCCTCCACCTCTGTCCTCCTCTGCAAGGTGACCCTGGGAGCAGTGGCACATGCTCCGCTGCCGTCCCTGGTCCTCCCACACTGGCCTTTGGTGGCCCCATGGAGGCAGGACGCACCCAGCAGCCCACCCTGGGCAGAGAACAGCGATCAGTCGCTGTCTATGGCCAGCCGTGAGATTCAGCCGCTTTCCTACTGAGCTGCTTGGGGGTTTGAGAATCAATCAGCTTTTAGTTCTTTAATTAAATATTGATTGGGAGAGGCTAGCAGGTTGAGGGCAAGGGGAAGGAGCTGCCGAGATTCATGGCTCGTCTGCTACGCCAAGGGGAAATCATCTCTTTTCCCTCGGATAGCTTGTCCTGCCGTGCCTGTCGGCAGAGCCGCCTGCCTGCTGGGTGTCATTTCCAGTTGGTTAGAGAAAGCAAAGCAGCAGCAGTTTGGCTCCGCTCCGCTTGGTTTCTCTACAGCACTGGGAATGAAGCTGAGTACCCGAGCGGGACCAGGCCACAGTGCTTGGATGTGGGCTCTGACACACGGTCTCTGAAGGGACAGAGCAGAGAATGGTCTAGCAGGAGCAGGGCATGGATTTCATAGAGTCATAGAAAAGGTCGGAAAAGACCTCTAGGATCATCAAGTCCAACCTTCATCCCAATATCTCGCTGACCACATCCTGAAGTGCCACATCTACTTGTTTTTTGAACACCTCCAGAGATGGTGACTCCAGCACTTCCCTGGGCAGCCTGTTCCAATGCCTCACCACTCTCTCAGTAAAGAACTTCTTCCTCATAGCCCATCTAAACCTCTCCTGGCTCAACTTGAGGCCATTACCTCTTGCCCTGTTGTTAGTTGTTTGGGAGAAGAGCCCAGCACCAGCCTCACTACAACCTCCTTTTAGGTAGTTGTAGAGAGCAATGAGGTCTCCTCTCAGCCTCCTCCAAGCTAAACAACCCCAGTTCCCTCAGGTGCTCCTCATAAGACATGTTCTCCAGACCCCTCACCAGCTTAGTTGCCCCTCTCTGGACCCGCTCCAGCACCTCATGACCTTTGGGCCATTTCAGGCAAGCACTTCCAGTCCTCACCACTGCCTGTGCTGGATTCCACAGTGCTGCTATCCCCTAAATGCCTCTTCCAAGGTCAGGCAGCAATTCAGCCGCAGAGCTCTCGTCAGGGTGATCCCTAGACTACTGCCTTCATTATCAGCCTTTGCCTGGGTCCTTTGGCTGATCACAGAATGTGATAAGGAAAACCATGGGAAGAAAGGCCCTGGGTGGCTTACAGTGACAGAACAGATTCATCACACGAGTAGAAGAGTGACTTAGCTTGCACTGATCACAGAATCACTATGGTTGGAAAAGACAGCTTTAAGATCATCAAGCCCAAACCGATCAGTTTGCACTCATACACTTCCAAAACGATATTGAAGAACATTTCATCAACAACCACACTTTATCTTTCCTTAGGGAAAAGGGGATGCTTGCGTGATGCAGCATAAAGGCAACCAAGACATTCTGGTGAGAACTAAGAGCAGCAGGGGCGTGTTCCTGCTCCAAACTGCCTTCTGATGAGCCTGCTCTTCTCCCCTGATAACGCCCACCTTAATCACACACCTGATTTGTGTGGTTCACATACTCCAGTCATTGTGCTGTTTCTACCTCCACGTGTTGTTTGTGCTGCAGACATAACTCCTGTTTCTGTTCTGGGCAAAGGGCTTGTTTTCCTCTGATAGACTAACTTTTCCCCTTGCCTGCTTAGATGACACAATCGTGTACAAAGTCCAGAACCTCCAGTGGACAGCCGATTTCTCCGGCGATGTCACTCTGACGTGGGCTCGGCCTAAAAGAATGTCCTCGAGCTCCTGTGTCTACAATGTCTACTACAGGTACACCACCCCTTACACTGCGTGACCTGTTCCTGTTCCTATCAGATCAAGGCTAGAAGCATGAGCAGAGGTATCAGTACACCCATGTTTGCAGCAAAGTACCATACAACATCAGGCCTGAAAGACTGAGAGCTGCAAAATCTAGTTCTGCTTGGAAAGTCTTCTAATAGATGGTTGCGAAGGCGGCCCACAATAGCTGTAGTTAGTGGGCATTTGTGAAAAGCTCCATTTGTTTCCTCCGTGATTGTGTACCCAGTACAAGGGGGTGTTTTCCACTCGGGTCTTGTCTTTGTGGGACCATTAACAGCAAGAACAAAGTCAAGAAATCAGAGCAGAGCAGTTCTGGAAAACCTCAGAGGATGGTGCTTCTAAGTCACTAAGCTACGTTCAGTTCAGGCTCTCAAAGAGCATCTTTTCAAGCCAGTGGTGTGGCTTTACTGACCAGAAAACCAAGCAGCAAGCTCTTGGTAGGCAGGTAGATTGTTCCACCTCTAGTTACTAAGCCTGACTGGAGGGGTGTGACTATCTTGTGCAGGATGGTCGGTGAAAGCATTTGGAAGATTCTGGAAACGCACAGCAACAAAACCAACAGCGTTTTGAAAGTGCTCAAGCCTGACTGTACCTATCAGGTGAAAATCCAAGTGCAGTGTCTGAGCCGGGTCTACAACACCAACGACTTCATCACCCTCCGGACACCCGAAGGATGTAAGCAGACCTGCACGGTCATGTCAGGGACCTTCGGCTTAGAAAGGAGGTACCCCGCTATGGACAAAAGGAATCTTTCCACAGGCCTGGGAATTGTGCTAGACTGGGAAAAAAGGGCTGTTGGGGTCCCTGCCTACAGTCAGTCCTGCACCGAGTCACCAGCCTGCCCTCCTCTTCCCCATGACTTAGTGGTTTAGTAGCACTGGGGAGTTCATCTCTTCTCACAGCACAGTGAGGAGCCCATGGGACTGTTCGATGTGCATGCAAGGAGCAAGATCTTTCTATCTGCTGAGTGGAGGTCGGGTTAAGGAAGGGATGCACACTCAAGCTAAGAGCTTAGTGAAATCCTAGCTTAAGTGCACTTGCAAAAAAGGCTTCATTGCTCCAGAGAGGGGTGCAAGGGACTCAGCAGCCAACTGCAGGAATAACATCTCCCATGAGCCAGGACCTGGCCATTCCCTGCTGTCCCAGCCTTGCAGGGAGACCCTGTGTGAGCCGACACACAGCTGCAACAGTCACTAACATCTGTTTCTCTCCCTAGTACCGGATGCTCCCTTTAACCTTCAGCTGTCCCTGAATAAAGAAGTGGAAGGAGTGGTGATGGGCTGCTGGAGTCCCCCCGTGAACGCCCACGGCCTCATACGGGAATTCATCGTGAGTTCAGTGAGGCCAAGTCCAGGTTGCAGCGGGATGGGGATGGCTGGTGGGGGCTCACAGGAGCACGGGCTGGCCTGGCTGAACACAGCTGTATCTGCAGAGAGGGGTGAGCCAGGAATAGTAGAGGAAATCACTGTGGGTAGCAGCGCAGCCCTCAATCATTTAATTTCTGGCTCCTTTTCTGAGCTTTTGTATGTCTTTCTGCTGATATTTTGACACAGAGAATCATAGAATCATAGCATCATAGAATGGTTTGGGTTGGAAGGGATCTCAAAAATCATCTAGTTCCACCCCCCCTGCCATGGCAGGGACACCTCCCACTAGACCAGGTTGCTCAAGGTGGCCTTGAACACCTCCAGGGATGGAGCATCCACAGCCCCCCTGGGCAACCTGTGCCAGGGTCTCACCACCCTCAGGGTAAAGAATTTCTTTCTAATTTCCAATCTAAATCTCCCCTCTTCCAGTTTGAACCCATTACCCCTCGTCCTATCACTACAGGCCTTTGTGAAAAGTCTCTCCCCAGCCTTCTTGTAGGTCCCGTTCAGATACTGGAACCTGTCACCCTGCAGTACTGTTGACTGGAGACCTCCTCTCTTGTTTTGGTGCTCCTAGGTGGAATACAGTAGGAGTGGATCCAAGGAGTGGTCATCCCTTAGAACCACCAAGAACTATACTGAGATCAAGAACTTAGAGGTCAACACATTGTACACAGTCAGAGTGAGTATTTTCAAAGCTGTATCTATGCATGCTCTCCTTATTTTTCACTAAATGGTCTTAAGACCTGCACAGTCAGGTACTTGCTAAAAAAGGTATTTTGTTAAAATCCTGCCCTTTTATGTCAACCTACAACAGGGGTTTGCCATTTGTGCTGCTAACATTTATAGTTTCAAGGCTCTTGATGTTCTTCTCTCAGAAGGCCAGGCTGGGTTATGAAATCTGCGCTGCTAATTACCCATTCCAATGTCACTGCAATTGCACGGAATCTGGGCCAGAGGGAAATTTGGGCCTTACTGTATTGCTGGGAAAAGGAGCAGATCCACCTGTGGGGAATGTGTGCACATGGGGGAAGCTGGGTGATTATAGACAGAAGTAATAAGAATAGGAAATGAAAAGTCTGCACTCTGAGCCCTGGGAAACGTATACTCTGCCATTGTCCATCCTCCACTGTTGTCCATCCTCCACCGTTGTCCATCCTCACTGTGCTGAGTGAGCATGGATGAGTTCTTGGAGGGGTTCACAGGGAGATGGGTTAAACACCTTCTCTCCCCATGAATTTGTGGTATTCTCACAGCCTGGAGTGAGTCTTTCCTTCCATGGTATTCTTTCCTGTACTAATTTATTCCCAAAGAAATCTTTGGAACTAGATTCAGCGCTCGTATGGACTTCACTGGCATGGTCCAAAGCT
This sequence comes from Eurystomus gularis, assembly GCA_013400335.1. Classification (NCBI taxonomy): domain Eukaryota; kingdom Metazoa; phylum Chordata; class Aves; order Coraciiformes; family Coraciidae; genus Eurystomus; species Eurystomus gularis. Next base: position 157,857 of record VZZY01010282.1, on the reverse strand, counting down.
CCTTATCTTGATGGACTCCTCATAAAGAGAGTGGTTATCTGCAAAGAGGATGCACCTCCCTCCTCTTAGATTCCTTTAATTGACTTAAAGTAGTCTGCTTTATCTCTGTAATAAGCACTTTATTGCCAAGTAATTAAGCTATTGTTTGCTTCAAAGTCCTTTTCCCATGAGCTCTGCCGTGTCCGTAACCTTGCTCTAACCTCGTTCTCTGTTTGCATTATACGATGTTGGTGGCGTACATTTGTTCATATTAACTAACCCTCTTATTTGAAAAGGTTGCTGCAGTAACTAGTCGAGGAGTGGGAAACTGGAGCGATTCCAAATCCATAACCACCATAAAAGGCAAAGGTAAATGTTGTTGGTTCAGTCAACTCAGACAACACAGCAAAAAAGCAGAATATAAGCTTGAAGCGTTAGTGTCAGCATGTATAACCACCTCCCCATCTTTTGTTCTTCTCAACTGAGCGTTTTACACCACTTAACAACTTTGCTGTACCATTTCACTTCACTTGAGGTGCCTCAGCATTCAGGGGCAAGTTTGAACAGGTCGCTGACTCTCCCGTCCTGAGCTGAGGATGGATGTACTGCCCTGGAAGTGGGTGAGAAGCCTGTCCAGAAGGTGCCCCTCTCCGTAGATGGATTCCCTCTGACTTGTGTAGGCTAGGTCTTAACTTAGGATAGGCGAGACACATTACCACTAACTCCTGCCCTGTCACTGGCCGGAAGGATGCTTGCTCATTCTTCTCCCTCTTAGGTTAGGATGATGATGGTTTCTCCATCTCATGTAGGTTAGACCACTAAACGCCCACTAAGGCTCCCAAGAACTATCACAACATTACAGTCTGACAGTAGATAAATTCAAACACCACAATAAATCATTTCCTTCCAAACTGTTTTTAGAAAAGCCTTTTGAAACCATTTGTATTCATGCCAAGTTTTTCTTCCAAACCTATATGCTGACGTCAAAATTGTCTGCTAATTTGTTAGATAAAAGCACATCCTTACTATGTTGACAAAGGAAGGAAAGGAAACACCATGCTACTAGAACTGCAGAATTCAGATAATGTGATGTACATAAGTACCTAATGGTTAGAAAAACAAGTAGAAAGGACTGTAATAACTTTCACTTCAGGTTTTGTATGAGTGTTTGGCAGCTGTCCCCACCCACAGCTCCTGACCTCCGTCACTAGTTCCTCAGAAGGCCAGAAACTGTTTACTGGAGTGTGAGCTTGTCCCACTGGGTTCACAAGTCAAATACCTGTGCCCAGACCTCTCTACTTCCAGCCTGTGCTGAGCAAGGCACAGATAAGGCAGCTTTGGGGTGGTTGACTAAAAAAAATGATGGAGGTACAGCATGTCCGTGCCTTCTCTGAGGGGCAGGTGTCTTAGAGAGAGGCAAGGCGGGGGCTGGAAAGATGGATTCCTGGTCCAAGAGGTGATTGTCATAATGAAAACCTGTATTTCACCTGTCCCCTCTCGATAAGTATTTGTATTTGTGCTGTGGTAACAGCTACTTCTCTCTTTCCTTCCAGTCATTCCTCCGCCTGTCATACACATCGAGAGCTACAGCGAGGACTCCATAAGTTTCAGCCTAAAAATGACTACGAATATCAAGGTAACGTTTTTACCTTTACCTCTGAAACTAAAATAAAGAAAAAAAGGCTTGTGTTCTGTGAAAGGGAAGTACTGGATGGGATAAGCTGTCACCTATTTAAGCATCGAAATTACTTTTTGAAACGAGTTCTGTCATGCCAAATCATTTCTTACTACTCATAAACCGCCCCAGCTCTATTAATTAGGATGGGAAGTACAATGCAAAGACTTTTCAGGGGTGACTTTTCCACTGCATGCAAAAAAAGCTGAGCTGATAGCTCGTATTGTGTGCCCTTGCTGCTTGACAGGTCAGCGGTTACGTTGTGAACATCTACTGGACATTTGATACGCACAGGCAGGAAAAAAGGACTCTGATCATAGAAGGAGAAAAGTCCATCCAAAAAGGTAAATTCTGTGCAAAGTATAAAATTCTGCTTTAGTCAACACCAAACAGGTTTTACAGAAGGCTGTAGGATTTCTTTCTTTCTTTCTTTTTTTTTGCAACTGTGTAGTTTCTGTTTAGGAAAGAATAAATCTTGAGAGGACAAACCAGCAAATCCTTGGCCTCTCTTCTTAGGACTTGGAGATTTCAAGCGGATTTGGGATTTATCCCCCAGAGCTGCACTAGCCTTTTCTCATCACATGGGATTTTGTGATTCCTTATCTACTCTGCAAAAGGTCAACCATTTCTTGCGCTTGTGCACAGTGCATTAATCAGATTACTTCTGGTTTGGAAAAATCACTGGCATGCACAGTCTAGATATGGAAAGCATCCTGATACAGAAAAGCCCAAACTAGATTAGATACCAGAATCACAGGTGCTTCTGTATAAAGGAAATTACTCAAAATGAATCAAAACACAAACCAAGAGAGGCTGTCTAAGGCAGTTCGATGCTGCTGACCATTTCCTAGAGCTCTCACCCTGCCGTTGCAAGCACTTTGCCTTGTCTAATAGTGCACCTTTCTCTTCTTGCTCAGTGGCAAATTTGACAGCGCAGACCCCCTATGAAATTTCTGCTTGGGCTAAGACAGAGCTGGGTGACAGCCCTCTATCTTTTGTACATGTGGTGACCGGTGGGACAAGACCTGCATCACCAAGTCTCAAAGCCAAGGCCATCAACCAGACTGCAGTGGAATGCAGCTGGACCGGACCGAGGAATGTCGTAAGGCACTGTCTCTCTTTTCTCACCAGCCAGATAGGCGCTAGCTCAGAGCCTCAGAACAGAAGCAAGATCTTAAAAGAGGATTATTTGTAGGTTTCTAATTGCAAAGCCCTGAAAACTTTCATAGATTCATAGAATGGCAGGTTGGAAGGGACCTCAAGGATCACCTTGTCCAACCTTGAGTGTAATTTAAGTGAGATGGGCCAGCACCCTGTCAAGATGAGTCTTGAAAGAGTCTGTTGTTGGGGAATCCAACAACTTTATGCTCAAAAAGTGAGGGAAGGCACCTGCTGCCCCTTAAACAGAAGCAAGGAAAGCCTTATTGTCTATTTGTTGAGCCGCTGATCCAGTGGAGAGGTGGCTGAAATACGGAAAACGTGATGCTCCAGTGGGTGTTCCGCTGACTGCTGAAGCCCAGGATTTTGGGGTGGGCAGTGCAGTGGTGAGTGGGCAGACTGAACCTGAACTTGGGTGGGAGAAAGTGCCCAGAGGAAAAAGGATCTTGACTTCATGTCCCTAAAAAGCGACAGCCGGTGAAAGTTTGGCTGGGAGGTGCAGCCCTTGCCAAAACCTGTACCGTCCCTGTTGTGCTCTTCCTCCACAGGTCTATGGCATCTTCTACGCCACATCCTTCCTAGAGCTGTACAGGAGCCCTCACAACACCACCACGCCCTCCCACAACATCACTGTGCTCGTGCAGCGGGACGAGCAGTACCTGTTTCTGGTAGGCTCCTTTTCTGTTCCCCCTCCTTCCTGCCCCGTGGGCTGTAGTTTGGTACCGAAGGGCGCAGGCACAGTAGTAACCGCTGTGTCCTCCCTTCAAGGTCCGTGTGATGTCTCCCTACCAAGGGCCACCATCTGACTACGTTGTGGTGAAGATGATCCCTGACAACCGGCTTCCCCCTCGGCACCTCCACTCGGTGCACACCGGAAAGACGTTCGCCGTCATTAAGTGGGAATCGCCCTACGATTCGCCCGACCAGGACATGGTAATGTCTCACAGCACCTTCTCCTGTCCCTTTGCATGCAAAACCCTAGCTCAAAGGCAGATCCTTGCCCTGCTGTTGATGGACAACTGGGCCTGAGATCAGGTCTAGTCTCCATCTCATCATCCTCAAGATGCTGACGCCTCCTAGACCTGCATTTCCTCTCTTCCCATTGCTGGCCATTAGCTCAGGCCTGTAACATTCACACAAAGGAGTCAGGTCTGGGATATCTGTTGCCAGCTGAGTCTGAAAGCAAGCTTGGGCATGTGCTAAAACACCTTTCCAAGCTTTGGCTTTGCCTTGGAGCCTGGGTCGGCCAGAGCCAGCAGGACAGTGGGGCCAGCCGGGCTCTGCCTCCCGTTGCAGCCGCGCCGGCGCAGCCCCAACAAAGCTCGGTTCTGTTTTCTGCCACGCTGGCGAACGGTCAGGTCTCGCTCCATTGAAGGCGAGTCATTTTCTCAGCAAGCTTTCTGCTCCTATTCTGGCCCAGAGACTTTTAACAGCAACAGTTTAAAGGTATAAATCATCCTGGCAAAACTGGAAACTTCGACGGGGCAGGAGTTTGCGTTGCATCGTTGTGATTCATTAAGAAATACAACCTGAGATTTTTTTCTCCTGCCCTCGTCCGTTCCAGTAACTGCATTTTCTGTAGCTGTAAATACTGATCTCAGGCAGGGGTCCAACTAGTCCAGCAAGAGGCTTGAATCTTACTTCCCAGGCTTTCTTTAGAGCACCGGCGTGGTTTAATTCCAATTTTGTTCCCCCACGTCTAGTGTCCGACCATTGTATGAGAGTGCTAGCAAGTCTGCAGGGAGGTGGGGTCGTTCACTGTGTGTGCCCTTCCTCCCCTCCAGTTATACGCTGTCGCAGTTAAAGATTTAGTAAGAAAAACAGATAAAATCTACAAAGTGAAAACGCGGAACAGCACGGTGGAGTACACCATTAAGAAACTGGAACCGGGAGGCAAATACCACGTGATTGTTCAACTGGGAAATATGAGCAAAGAATCCAGCATGAAGATCAACACAGGTAAAGGAGAGCGTACTGCTGGGGGGGTGTGAGTCCTTGCAGCAGTGTCCACTAGAGGGAATCCAGTCTCATAGAATAGAATCAGAACCATAGAATCATTTAGCCTGGAAAAGACCTCTAGGATCATCAAGTCCAGCCTTCATCCCAACATCTCCCTGACCCCTAGACTATGTCCCAAAGTGCCACATCTACTCGTTTGCTGACCACCTCCAGGGATGGGGACTCCACCACTTCCCTGGGCAGCCTGTTCCAATGCCTGACCACTCTCTCAGAAAAGAACTTCTTCCTCATATCCAAGCTGAACCTCCCCTGGTGCAACCTGAGGCCATTATCTCTTGTCCTGTCGTTAGTTACTCAGGAGAAGAGACCCGAGGTGGAGATGAGAAAGACACCTGTTTGGCCGTGTACACACCATGAAGTACCATTATGGTCCTACCATAAAAACCCACTGAAAAACTCCTACATGCCACAGTATCATCTCCTCCAGTACAGCCCTTTTCTAAGCAGAATATCGTGCTGATCCCTAAAAAATACTAAATTTCTGAAGTGACCTTCAGTGCTATTTCTCTGCTAAAAGTGTCACCAGTGTTAAAACCAACCCTGCCTGCCATTTGTTCTCATTCGCAGTTCCACTGTCTGCACCAGACGCCTTAAAAATTATAACAGAAAATGATCACATTCTACTTTTTTGGAAGAGTTTGGCGTTAAAGGAAAGCAATTTCAATGAAAGCCGGGTAAGTTGTGCTGTCCCTCCTGTCCTACAGGCAGGAAAACCTGGAGCAGGGTCGCTGCAATGCTCCTCTCACAGACTCTTTAAAACCCACCAGTATTTCACACCATGCTCCCCTAAGTGCCCTTGATGAGCCCTCTATGTAGAGCTCACTTCGGTTCCTACCACAGCTAAGGCACTAAAGCTGATTGATCCAATCAGTCACCTTTTAGGAACATAATTTGCCTCTTCGGAAAGGTCAGCTGTCCCACATGTGAAAGGACTGGGAATAGGACACTGCCCCACTGTGCTGGGAAGCACATCCATAACACCTTAGAATTGTCATTTTTTAGACTTTGATAGAAAATCTGGGATGTGTTGTCTGTCAGGGCCCGGGCAGGTAGCAAATGACACCAAAAAGCCATCACCGGTTCTGGACTCTGTGTTTTGGGTGGCCTCGGGTGGATGCTAAGAGCAGAGTGAACCAGACAGATCAAAATCTCTCCTCCCTGAAGTGGCCAAGGGCAATGCACGCTCACGGGGATGCCTGGAGGAGGCTCCACATGTCTCTCTCCCTGCTGATAGCCCAACGCATCTTCTCAAAGCTAGATTCAGAAAAGGAAACAAGTTTCAAAGCCCTGCTGGAAGGAGGACACCTGACCTCTGCAGCCAAGTGATTTGGGGTTTCTGTCTTTGTTTTCATGACTCTCAGGGTTACGAGATTCACATGTTTGACAGCTTGATGAACATCACAGCTTATCTTGGGAACACCACAGAAAACTTCTTCAAAGTTTCCAACCTGAAGATAGGTCATAACTATTCCTTCACCGTTCAGGCCAGGTGCCTGTATAGCGGGCAGATGTGCGGCGAGCCAGCCACGCTTCTCTATGATGAACTAGGAGCTGGTAAGTCCCTGGCATTTTCCCCATCCTCAACAAAGGCTCAGGAAGGTCTCACAAACTCACTAGAGAAACATGCTATCGGTTGCTAATGGCACTTCTCTCATAGAATCATAGAATCATTTAGGTTGGAAAGGACCTCTAAGATCATCAAGTCCAACCTTCATCCCAGCATCTCCCCGACCCCTAGACTGTGTCCCGAAGCGCCACATCTACTCGTTTGTTGAACCCCTCCAGGGATGGGGACTCCACCACTGCCCTGGGCAGCCTGTTCCAATGCCTGACCACTCTTTCAGGAAAGAACTTCTTCCTAACATCCAATCTAAACCTCCCCTGGCGCAACTTGAGGCCAGCTTCTCCCTCCTTCCCTCATCTTAGGTGAAGACTCCTCTGCAGCAAAACCCGGTAGATCCACAGATGTGGCAGCCATCGTGGTACCGGTGCTGTTCCTGCTGCTGGTGACCCTCGGGATTGGCTTCGTGGTGCTGTACATGAGGCACAGACGGCTGCAGAACAGCTTCACAGCCTTCGCAAATAGCCACTACAGCTCCCGCCTGGGCTCGGCCATATTCTCCTCGGGAGATGATTTAGGTATGTCGCCCTCGGGTTCGTGCGAGGGCATTTCAGGGCAGCCTTAAGGATGTGAAACCAGAGTGAGATCTAACTTCTCTGTCATGCTTCGGGCCACCTTTGGCATAAAAGATCTCTATGGATTTGATCTTGGCCTAAGAGTACAAAGCTGGCCCAGGAGAAATGTTTTTAGCAACTTCCCTTAAACCACTCCCTCCAATCTAAACCTATTAAAACCTGAATATATCAGATAGAACAACCAGGTAAGAACGCGAGCGAGGCCACAAGAGCCTGGGTTTGAGGGCAGTTTTGTGGCCAGCTTTGGCAGCCTCTTTAGTCGTGTTCCATAGAACCCTGAGGGCAGGATAACAGCACCTTGGGTTTGTTTTTCAGGAGATGAGGATGACGAAGCCCCAATGATAACTGGATTTTCAGATGATGTTCCCATGGTCATCGCCTGAAGCGCATTCCTGACTGTAAAAACCAAATGGTGTAAATATTTTATTTGATAAAAATAGTTGATTGTTTATTTTAAAAATGCACTTTGAGTTGCAATATGTTATTTTTATATGGGCCAAAAAAAAAATTTTAAAAATACACTTTGTAGTAATCAACTGTGAATTGCAGGCTAGGTTGGTTTAGTAACAAATTGCTTTGATTTAACATTAATTTAGTCTTACAAGGCTATGCTTGCTGGGCATGCTTTTAAGTCTGTGAGATATTTTCTGTTGACTAAATTGGCTACTCATTTTATTTTTCTAAGACAAGAATAAATTTATTTAAAATAAATTCAGGAGATTATATATGTAGAGAGAGATAAGTAATATAGTCCCTGAAGGTTTTGCTTTTACTTTAAAAAAAAAAAAAAATTCTTTGGACTTTGTTTTATATGAAAGTATTTTTGTTGTGCTAATTTATTGGGAAATCTGCTCGAGAACAGATTTCCAAAGTCGTCAGACATTGTACACATTATTGTGTAGAACATGTGCCACTTTATCTTGCAAGGCGGTAGTAGCTTGGCATCCCCATCATTGTTCTTGCCATGATAATAATCCTTATTTTTACATCTTTTTTCCCCCACTTATTAAAAGACACAATCTTTCAGCAATCTCAAGAGCTTTGAGGCTTCGCAGTTTTGACCCTCGTTTTCAGGTGGGCAGTGACAGCAGTCCGTGGCGTGTCCTACCCTCCCACCGCTGCCCAAACCCTTCAGATGGCACCTGTAGCTACGGAGCTGCTGCCCATTCCCAGCACGCGTGGCCTAATTAATCTGTAGCTTATGTCCGGAACGTCACTGAAAAATTTTGCCACTACCTGAAGTTAAAGTGCACGCCTTAGAACTCACTCCCAGCTAATCAGGACATCTTTGTGGAGCTCCTCTAAGATGCCAGTCTGTCGGTGGGACAGGAGAGGGAGCATCCTCTGCGCAGCTAGGAGATGGCTTCGCACACAGATTTTCCCCAGTCATACAGGGCCGTAATTACTAAACATCTAAATTCATGCGGTTTGCAGCAGGGATTCAATCCTCCTTCATTAGCATTTCCTAAAAGCAGCTGCAGTTGTACCTTCAGCTTTAGAAGTAACATGTATATAGGCATAAATCTATTATTTTCCCATCACTAGGCATCTCACGTTTCCAGTAGACATAATACTGGCTACAGAGCTAGAGCAGTAGAAATGTCTGGTTACCACTGTCGAGCTTTTTTTTTTTGTGATAGCAAAATGTGAATCTCACCACGACTCCGACTACTTGCCAACCCAGGAGCGACGGCACGAGCGGATGCTCACGGGTCACGCCTGTCCACGCTCTATATATGCAAAACTCCGCCCCAGGAAAATACAGCACACTGTCTTGTCACGCTGCTTTCTTTGTTTAAACCAAAAGTATTTTTGCTGTGCAAATTAAGTTATAATTGCAGTCTTCCTACAGATGTAATGAGAGAGGCCAACTATGTTTTGATACGCGACTGATCCGTTTAATTTCACATACAGGAAACGTGTAAAAAGTTGAAGTTCTGAGAGGTTTGATACGCTATAGAAATACTAACTCTATTTTCAATTACTGGTGATTAGCATTCCCGGTGACAGTTTTTCCCCTCAAGGCTGGGACCAAACTATGATCAGATTTTTATAAGTAGCAGAAAGCTTGCGGAATTGCAATATTTTTACCTTGGTAGTGGGTCAGGTGCTGGCAGGGAGTAAAAATTTTGAGTAAATCAACCCAGCGTGTGTAGCTCAGTTTGCCTACAGCTACATGGAGAGACCAGAATCTGACCAGAGACCAGAATCTGACCAGAGACCAGAATCTGACCAGAGACTAGAATCTGACCAGAGGCTAAACTAGTCTAAAGATATAAATCAAAAGATTTTATACAGGAAAGAAAGCCTAAAAGCAGAGATAAAGATTATTGAATCCTTCGCTTACAACAGGTAACTGTACACTAGAGTATAGTATCCCAGAAGCTGATACCTCTCCGGTGAGAATTACTATTGGTTAAATACTGGTACTTTACGCCCCCAGGGTAAATCCTGCTCCAGTAAGGTGAATAGAATTTAGCTCATCTCTACCTGGAAGACAGATTCCAGGGAGGACCTGTGTAACCGCTTTATATTCTGCAGCAATCCCTTGGTTGGATGCTTTCAAGCATCACCTGGGGGACCGGTCACGTCTGGCCACTCTGAAAGGCTCCTTTGTAGCTCAGTGACACTCATATGGACCTCAGTCTTTTGCCAGCAAAGCATTTGGTTGTAATCCTGTACTCAAAAGCAACTCTCTGGCTTACCTGTGCCTCACTAATGCAAGGTGGGTGGGACAGAGCCCTGTGCTCAGGCTGCAGAGTCACCCCGGCGCTGCCCAGGGCTCCGGGGCACTGCAGCAGCCAGGCTTTGTGCAAAGCTGAACTTCCCTTCTGTGGACAGTACTGTGATGTCCCCAGCCTCCGAGGCTTCCCCTTCATCGCAGAAATCACCGCTGTGCTCTCAGCAAAGCAACTTCACAGGGCTAGTGTATTTTATATATAGATAGAGAAGTCTAAGCCCCCACACCTGGGGAGTGAGCGGGATAGATGCAGTTCTGGGTAAATTGTATATTTTTATGAATTTTTGAAGCACGTAATCTTCTTCACGGAGACGTATGGGGGTGGGAGGGGTCTGGTGTAAATACAGTACGAGAATGTGGACGCATATTTTTGTTCTGGTTTTGTTTCAGTAGCCTTATGCAATGTGACATGAGTTGTTACCCTGACTTTTGGGAGGGGACTTGGTCCTATGGTTTACCTCGTAGGAACCTGGTGAAATGCTTGGGTCCATAAGGAAAAAAAAGGGGTATAGGAAATACCCTGATTAGAAGGAACTTCTTGCAGTTAATGTGTTTGCACCCATTTCAGGTTTCACTGCCGGTACTCTGAAGTCCATTTGAACAAGAGACTAAGGTTGAACACTAAAATCTTGCGGGCTTTCGGACAGTGAGGTTTGTTTGGCTTTGGCTCAGGTTTTTTGAGGTTTTTTTCTGCATTTTTTGAGGGTAGGGGTTTTGTTTTTTACAAGGAAGGACAAGGAGGTGCCATTTTCCAGGTTTGAGATCTGAAACACCTATTCAAGGTCAAAAAAGCGATCCCTTTCAGCTGGAATAAGTCACTCCTTCATCTGTTGGGTGCCTCCTCCGTATAATGGCTGTGAGGAGCTGCTCGCCCAGGTCCAGCAGTGACCTGCACACGCGACCACCTCTGCAGAGCCCACAGCATGATCTTACAGCTCCTCTGCTGCTCGGCCCATGGCCTGTACCCCAGGTAAACGCCGAGAGGAATTTCAGAGAGGGGTGAAGCACGTCGTGTTGACCGCAGGGGAAACCTGCACATGCAGATATTTCATCTGCAGAATAGCTGGCGTGCTGTAAGTTCACACCCCGGCTAACCCTGCCACAACTTGTTCCATGTGCTCCTACCTTGACACAGCATTAGCAGGAGAGCACTGCAGATTTAGTGCTGGGAAAAGACTATTTTCCTTGGACAGAGATCAAGTTGCATATAGATGTATACGGGCGCGTACCCAGCCAGGAAGGGGAGGAAAGGGCATGCAAGAGTGCAGGAGCACGTGCTGTGTGACAAGGCTGGCTACCAACATCCATGCCATCATCTTTTGGCCTCCTGACCAAAGGACCTGGTGTTTGCAGGTCACCTTGGTGGTCACAGGGATTTGTTTCCCCCTGGTTTCTAGAAACCCTGGGAGAAGTGACTTGAAAGGCCCTGTCTGGGTGGAGGGGGGTCTGCTTTGCCCAGACAACTGGCAGGGCAGGATCATTTATTAATCCTGTTTCCAAAATTAGCCCCAAACTCCCAAAATCCCCTTCCACGAGGGAAACCTCAGCTGAGCCATGGCCTCGGCAAGCAACACACCCTTTCCTCACAGGGCAGGTTTCATTTTGAGCTCTGCATGCTTGACATCTCTTTGTAGGGACGGAGTACTATCTAATGGCAAACTTGACTAATTTGCTGTTGGAAATGTAAAACTGTGTTCAGGCAAGACCAAAAATAACATTTTCCGAAAGAGCTTTCAAGTCTCCTTCAAATGGACTTCAGAAGGGAAATGGTGCAATTGGCTTAGTTACTCTTGGACCAAGAGAGCATCTTCGTCACTGGAACTAGCTGTAACACTTATAATTGATCCTTCAAAACGGGCAGCGGTCTACAAGCAGCCAGTCTATAACAAGTTTTTTAGAGGTAGTGTCAACATCTAATCTGGTTCCTTAAGTGAAGTTTAATACTGTACCATTTGAATTGCTACTCTGTGTCTTTGTTGGTTTTTTTTTCATTCACTGATTTCTGCTATGTTATTATTGCACAATTTTGAAGGAATTTTTGTCTGTCAGTTTTTTTTCCACTTAATGATAATAATAAAAATGGACTGGGTAAACAAAACAATTTCTGGTTTCCAGAATTATTATTATCAAGCCTCTGTGTGTCTAGTGCAATAAAAAAGAGACTTTTTTTCTGAACCGTATTCTGTTTTTGTTTTACATTAGAAGGATATGTTGTATAACCTAACGGAATGACCTTGAGCTTTCTGCAGAAGGAGCAGCAGAGTCCTACTAAAGAGGTGCCACTAACATCCATAATGCAATTGCGTATCTGGGTAGTCCTTGGTCCTTTCAAGGTCAGCACCATCCAGTAAGCAACACCACCCAGACACCAGACAACATTTCAAGCTTTTCCAAGATTCACCTCCACATTTGTAGGACAACATCTCCAGCACTAAGCCCGGCTTGCACCCACATCACACATTATTTTCCTGGTTTAAAACCCATTTCCACAACAATTCCATCCCGGTGCCGTGTGGTGCGTTTGCGCTGTTGGGTTGTTGCTGTTTTAAACCCTGTGTATGTGAGTACACCTGGCAGCTGAAAGCAAGCAGAATTACTACTCGCAGAGAGAGGTAATAAGCAGGCCCCAGTCTCTTCACACGTACCTCATTTTTTAGGCTGTGTAATTGGAAAGGCAACTTGTGAGCTTGGTGGCCATAATTGAGGCATGCAAGCATCTTAAGTGTTGCACTTCATTAATGTTTAGCTTAAGGCAACATTAAAAAACAGCCAGTCCTCCCTCCCCGCTGCCCCCTTCATGAACGAAGCTGATTTTTCCCTATTGTTGCTGAAATAGATTGCTCACCCCAGGAGGTACAAGAAGTTACACCTCACTCCCATGCACCTACTTTCTGTTAAAGTAGTCGACGTGATGCTTAAGCTGCAGCACTAAGTGACTGTGAGAAAATCGTGAGAGAGAAAAGGCTTGACAGAAAGGAGATCATAGAATCATTTAGGTTGGAAAAAGACCTCAGCAAGTCCAACCTTCATCCCAACATCTCCCTGACCCCTAGACCATGTCCTGAAGCACCACATCTACTCCTTTGTTGGACACCTCCAGGGACAGTGACTCCACCACCTCCCTGGGCAGCCTGTTCCAATGCCTCACCCCTCTTTCAGGAAAGAACTTCTTCCTGATATCCAGTCTAAACCTCCCCTGGTGCAACTTGAGGCCATTACCTCATGCCTCTCCTCCCAACAGAATTTGCAGATTTCTTTATGGATAGGAAGGACTTTTCTCCTAACCTTTCACTGCCTTCATCAGAACTGTACTTACCAAGCTACCTTGTGATGAGCTGAAGAAATACTGCTCTGAGCAACCCAGACTCTCCTGCCCACTGTCCCACTCACAAACCTTTCCCTGGGCTGTCTATGGACTTTTTATCTCAAGACCTTACTGGCCCTCATCTGATCCTCACCTTCAGACCCATTACCTGGAGAGCAGCCAGAAAGCCACAGATGCAGATGAAGCCTCCCTGCCCTGGAAGTCTGCACTGGAATTTTTTCCTGGCTTTTTTACTTTGCATCTTCTCCCTTTTTATTGCTTTTATAACCTTTCCTTACTGTCTAGCCTCTAAAGGCAACAAGCTCTTGAAAGATAAGAGAGTTTCTCACAGAGCCTCTGTAGTACCCCTGCAAGCAGATATACCCTGCTCTCAAACACTTTAGCTAATTGCATTAGGCAATGACTCCAAACGAATATGGTATCTTGAATATTGCTGTGCACATTGGCAGTTCTTGAATACATCTCCCGGCCTTCCTCATTACATGATTTCATTTTCTCTTTGAGACCCCAGTTGTCTCTCTTTACATCTGAACCCGAGTCTGCCACAGGAAACATCCAGTTCTCTTTTCCGCGCTGCTTTCAGGCTGGAGAGCCAGAGTTGCGTGAAGAAACACAGCTAGGCATGATCACATTGCCCAGGTGTCTTTCTCCAAGCTTCCCCTTCTCCACAGCACCCGCTGAATCAAGCCCATCTGACAAAGGGGGAGAGGTCTCAGAAGATGCCACTATCCCATGTGTTCCTTGAAAACTGGCAGCTACGTAGGGGAAGGAGATCCAAGTGGGCATTCCCACTGCAAAACATTTTCCCCACTGTGATACACTTGAGAACCCATTAAGGAGGAAGATTCCAACTTCTGGAGGAGCTTTAGTTGGAGCACAGGCTCCCTTTACCCTGCTGCTCCCAAAACTACACCTTGTTGTCCCACAGCTACCATCAGGGGCCCCTTAACAGTGGCCAGAATGCCACCAGTGACTCAGGACTTTGCAAGCTGCCTGCAGGACTGAGGAAGCTTGGTGGAAATACAGCAAGGCCAAGGCTGCAGAAGCACTCTCCAGCGTGGGTTAAGCATCTCACAAAATAGATGTGCTCTGATCTTGAGAGAGAGCAGCTGAAGTTCTGGCTCCCTGCTCCTCTTTTGAGTAGGCAATCCAAGGTTCTTGTGCCAAACTCCTCAACGGTTGTGTTTAGCCTTTCTCGGCAGGAAAGATGAAATAACTGAGGATATTTTGCAGCAGAACTCAAGCCGGAATTTGGGCTGGAGAAGCCAAGAGCTCCCTGATAGCCCAGACCCTGCTTGAAGGAGGGAAGAGAGAGTCTACGGGAAGGAAAGAATCATGCTAACCATCAACATCTTGGCTCCTGCCACAAACCTCTCAACCTGCCAAGTGTGGGACACAAGAAAAACGGCAGATCGGGGCTCTTCCAGGATGTGTGGTTTATTTCTTCCCTGTAAATTATAGGCATCCAGAAGCCCACATCCACCAGACTCCCATAGCTGGCCTCACCTGATGCCCAGCAGATGTGCTTGCTCCAGACCCTGCAGAACAAAGCAGGAAGAGGACCTGACCTTATATTCAGCAAGAGCACCTGCATGGCGTTGGGCTGGAAAAAGTCCCATTGCTTTGGAGAGCGATGGAAGGTGATGAAAAAGGAACTAGAAAGTGATTTGGGAAGGAAGGCTGGGAAGACAGTCAGTGAATGGGGAATGGGGGAATGAGCTGTGCGGGAGATAATTAAATACGTCCTGAAGCTGGTTACAGCCTGACACTGGCTGTACAGGAGGGGAATGTGTTTTAGAGATGAAGGAACTGAGGCAGAGATGGACGAGATGAGGCATTCACATCACCAAGACTCACATCTCCAGGGTGGCTCTGCCAAACAAGGCTTATTTTCCCTGGATCTTTCTGTAGCCAGTGGAGGGAAGCAGATACTCTCCAAGGAAGAATTTGGAACCTGAATGAGTCATTTTTCTACACTTTTTCATTCCCTTCCCACTACAAAAAGGGCTGCCTGCACATTTTGTATTTCCCTAAGCCTGAGATCCCGGAGGGTAATGGCAAGAAGGTAGAGAAGAGGTCAGAGGATTGTCCTAGCCTGGCAGTTATGTAACATTAGGCAGGATTCATCCTTGCCCAAGCTGAGAGGGTCACTCCAGGCCCTTTCTGTAGCCAAGGATGAGGCAGAGCAGCTCAGAGAGTGCTTCCCCTTGTCTGAAAATAGGTCAGATACTCCTAACTGTAAAGGGAACTCAAGGTGACTACCTCACACTGAGGCTTGTGACCGTAAGACACTTGCGACTACGTGAAAGGAATCCCAAACCCCAGGATTTGGGTAAGAACATGCCCCTTCCCAGAGGCTGGCTGGATGCAGCCACTTTCTGCTCCTGAAGCACATGCCCTGCTGGGCTGTGCTGCAGGCTGGAGAGGAGACCTCGCCAAACATCTCTGCTTTTTCAGCATCCCTTCCATAAGCAGCTTCCCGAGGCTCCCCTCGTGCTGCCAGCAGAAAGCAGCGTGGCAAGTCCTCTCCTAACACTCTCCATGCTTCCCCTTTGGGGGCTGCTGGCCCAGCACCGGGGTTAGGCTGGCTTGCTGAAATTACACAGCTTTCCTTTCCCCCCGCCGCGGTTTTCTTGAAGTCCCTCAGAAAGCCAGAAACAGAAGCCTAGAGGCCAATTCCCAGTTGTGTGTTTAGTCACAAGACCAGCTTCGCCTTCAATCCAGTTCCACTTTGCAGTAGCTATATGTAACTCATAGCCAACATGTCTATGTACCCAGGAAATTACCGTGGCGGACTCAGAGCTGGTAAAGACAATAGCATGTTTGGCTCATTCATTTGGATTAGCATCATTCCAAATGTACTTTTCCTCCTAAACTTATTTAACCTCGCAACCAAGAGCCACAACGATGGTGAGCTATTTGTTTCAAGACCAGATCTCCTGGGAGAACAGTCACAAAGAATAGAAGGCAGCCTGGAGAGATGGAAGAGAGAAAATTGAGAAAGGGATTCGAATGCATCGCCCTTGGAGACCACGCCAATGACCTGCTGGAGAGTCCAGCCATCATAAATAAATAGACTCCGTTTATTGTCTCGCCAGGCCGGCAAGCACGGTAATGCTTGAGCCGGTTCCAGCGGGTGGGGCTACCGACCAGCATCGCTCTTTCGTGCTGCGCTTTCTGAGACAAAACAGATGTCGGTCACCGAGCGCCGGTTTTGTCGTGTGATTTGTGATGCAGCCACTCGCAATGCAATTGAGGAGGGCTTTGTTAACGGCCCCCCAGATCGGAGCCAAAAACTTCTTCCGTGGTGGTGAATCCTAAGCGAGTGGCAACAATGCCAAACGGGCGCAGCTCAAAACCTGGGACAATTAAAGCACCATGTTCTGCTCCCTCTGTAACAGACCCACCAGATGCTCTGCAAGCGGCTGGGGAAGAGCCCGTGCCAGAGCCCAGCTACACTCCTGGGAAGGGTTAAGCGGGGTGTGAGGTGCTCAGAACCCTCTCTATCCATACCAGAACCAAGAATTGTCTCTTGAGCCTGGTTTGGGGCCAATGGGGTCCAAAGCGAGTGGTTCCCAGCTGGCCCCACTGCCACCCATGTGCAGTAGATGGCAGCAGCAGCTTTAGTCACTGGTCACCAACTCACCAGGATCCCTCCCACCCCCCCCCCCCCCCCCCCTTTTTTTTTTTTTTTTTTTTTTTTTTTTTTTTTTTTTTTTTTTTTTTTACTTTTTACTTTTGGTGGCCTCAAAAATTATTAGTTCCAGATGAGCTCCTGCCATTGTAATAGTCCATTTAACCCGATCCACTCTGAGCAGAGTCAGTGCAAGTTCAAATGCAGCATTTTCACGTGGAAACTATACATCAGAGACATATTTCTGCACGGCTTTGGGCATTCCTTGTGCAGCCGAAAAGGGGAAATGCAGAAGGTTAAACCTCACACACATGCACGGCCCCGGCCGTGGGCAACAATGGCACTTTGTCAAGCGAGCGCTGCCAGAGCGGAGCTGAACTTATGAATTGAACCAGGAACCTCGGGACTGCTTCTCCCTTTGAAGATTAGCGCTAATAAGCCAAACCAGTGGGTATTTTGTTTTATAAGGAAAGAGCATTTCAAGTCACGTACGCTGCTATTGTTGGACACAAAACATGCACTGTCTCTGCCTGCGGTGACTCTAGTAACTGCTCCACGCTTGTCTTTTGCTGGGATTACCTTTATTTTTATACTATATTAAATTTACCTCCCACCATCTTTCAGGCCTATTAAAACTGATGACATTTCCCATGGCTAATTACACACACACATATAGTTTAAAAAACCTATTTGTACTGTTTTACCGTCATATTCAGATTTTTTGCTTTCTGTGGATTACGTATTCAGAAACCATAATCAAAACTACCAGATTTCCCTCCTACCGGAATAATAAGCACATCCTATATAAACAAGCTACATATAAGAGGTACATTAAATGATTTGTTTCTGGTAAATGAAGACAGCTCTAGCACAACACATGGAAAATTTCATGTTGTTTGCTTTTGTAATTCACTGTACACACAGCCTTTAATCTGAGGATCTCCGAGCACTCTGCGCAGTTTAATTAAGCCCCACAACTGCCATGTTGTGGAAGTATTTTAAGTGTTGTTACGCTGATTCTTTACAGATGGGTAGACTCAGGGACTGAGCTGTGCACGCCAAACTCCCCTCTCCCCATTCAGGATTGGTCCTTAAAGTTCTTCCATGTGGCCTTCCCAGTGACAGCCAGAGAAAATATATGAGCTTAAAAGCCCAACCAAACAAGAAAACCCTGCCTTCATGGAAGGCTGAGCCTTCCAACAGCATGTTGTCCCTGCAAAGCATCTGTCCGCCTTCTCACTCCATCACTGGTAGAAACCTCTGCTTCTCTCTGCAGATCAGCATGGTGCTCCGAGCTGGGCTATCTTAAATAACCCTTCCTTTCGCCTATATACAGGTTAAACCCTAAACCTGTGTATCGATGTGACCTCAATATCGGGTCAGGAGCCAGACCCTGTCTCAAACTTAGACTTGCTGGGCCCCAGATCTGCAATTTCGCTGCAGAGCTGGGAAGAAGAAAGTCCCAGCGTCTTGGCTCTCAAACCCCCATTTTTCCACGGTATTCTCTCCTGCGGGATCTGTATGGAAACCACTCCCGCTGTCGAAGCCACAGGACAAATGAATGGGAATTCACCCTGCCAGTGATATCCATCATGAGCCACAACTCTTTACAGGGGAGGGGCACGCTCAGCCCTAACCAGCTGCACATGCACATCGTCTGTCTCGTCCAGCCCCTCGGCTCGGGGATTAAACCGTTGCTAAACCTTGGGAGCGAATCGAGCTCCCAGCGAGCAGCCCAGGGCTACTGAGCACAGAAGCAGCCGAGCCGCCCCATGCTCCTTGGCTCTCGCCCTCACACCTAATCCACTCGAGGCCACGACTTCCTCAATGGCCTTGGGAATGGGCACACAACCAGCTTTGGCCAGGGTATGAATAGGTGCTGAAGTAATTCAGCTTTTCCCAACATTGTTTTAGGTTTGGCTGCGTAGCAGATCTCCATCTCTCCCTTTTCCTTGTTCCTTCCCCCTCTCCTCTGCAAGCTCCTTTGTTCTCATGTTTACAGCAGCATTGATTTGCTGTCAGAAAGCAACATGGCCTTGGAGTTCCTGTGCAGAGGCAAAATCCAGCCGACTGTAACCTGCCCCTCGAGCATGCCCTCTCCCTGCCACGGGCTGCACTCAGTGCTTCAGGTGTCAGTGCCCTTTCCCACCGCCCTCAAGCTCCCGCAGCACTGCAGGGAAAAAGCTGCTCCACTTTTCAGCTGCTGGGGAGGGTGGGGGGCATGAGCCACAGCTCTGAGCCATGTCGGCCCTTCTCCATGGGCACCAACACCTGAGCATGGGCTGAGGCAACAGGCCCCAACAGCCTCTCTGCCCCTCTCCATGGAGCCATGCAACCCACAGGAAAGGCATCCTCCCTTCCCTTCTCCCCGGGGCTCAAACTCATTCCTGACACCCCAAAGCATTTTCCAGTGCAGGAGTGAGCTGGTGAGCCCTGCTCTTCTCAGTGTAGCCCCAGCTTTCCAAACCAGCAACCACATCCCATCTGTGCAACTGCAGAGCAGCCTTCTGTCTCTGGAGCTTAAAGCACTTGGCAAAACCCAAAGCATCAGTGATGTTCCGGGAGGTAGGACTCTGTTTGCTCACCGGCAGAGAAACTGAGGCAGAGAGAGATTAAACAACCTGGCCAAGGTCACAAGGAATCATGAGAAAGTGAGCAACAACAAGGAAATCTGGTTCTCTTGACTCTTATGGCCATACCATGTCCTTCTGCTCCTCCTTCCGCTAGCTGAGACATCTCAAAGGTTTCAGTCACGTTTTCCTATTATGACTTGGTAAAATTTCCTCTCTGCTGCCTAAGCAAAATTATGGGTTATATTTTGAGAGTGAGCTGATTTGTGCTCAGTTTCTTCAAGTACGCAAGCAGTTGCTTTCAGACACATAATCCCTAGGTAAAGGGAATCCAGGCACAACCCTGGGTACCCATGTTGCTTTTGAAACCTTCTGAGGGGATTTTAGGACCTGGGAAAGGTACTAAGTTAGCAGCTCCACGCAGTCCTCTGTGTATTTGCAGAATTTATGCAATATATATGAGTACAGGGGAAGGCTGCTCTTCTGAACCTGTGTCCCTCCTGGTCTACCAGGATGTGATCCAGCTTCTGGGACTCCTTGGTGTGTCCATCTAATAGATGGGGACATTCACTACCGGTCCTGATAATGCTTTAAAATGAGGCCACGGGCTCCATTTCACCTCTCAGCCCCCTCAATGAGAGCAGATGGGGAAAAAAAATCACCAGAGATCCCTATGCTGCATGCTGTGGCAATTTCCACTACCTGTTGGCAAGTCCGTGCCTCGCTCGGCTTCCAGCAATCATTGCATCCAGCCTACAAGTCCCAGGTTTGAGAATACCAAGCCTCTGCTCAGCTCTATTAATCGCCAGCACAAACTCCTCCAGCCTGCAGCTGAACCTCCTGCTGCAGTGGGGGAACTCAAGTCCCTTTAATGGCTTCTTGGAGGGCTGCAGCCCCCATTTTTATTTGGTTCTAGTTTCCAGATCCTCTCTCTTTTCCCAACTCCACTGCTTTCACCTGCTTTTGTTCAGCGCCCCTGTGAAAGGAGGAATTTGAAGGGGTGACAGGTCTGTAAATATGGTATTGTCTACTGAAAAAAAAAAAAAAGGAAGAGCAGAAAGAGTGATGGATATACTCTTCCCCTCCCTGCACTTGGGACAGATGAAGGAAGATGGCAGATAAATGCTCTTTATTGTGCCCCGGGTTCACCTTAAGATGAAGGAAGTGATAAGATTTCAATTAATGTCATTTAAGATTCCCTGCAAGCTGTCCTGTTCCTTTCTTGGCTTCTTTCCTTCTCTGAAACTGTGGTCCTCAATGCTGCTTTTGTAACCCCACGGGAACTCCCTAAATGGGCCACATCCTCACCTGGTGAGTACTGTCAAGGCACCATCAACATCAGTGGAGCAACACTAATTTAGACCAGATGACAATCCCCCTCCAACCCCGCTCTCGATTTATTATAGGGCAGGATAGATAACATACTTCATTATACAAAGCAGGGATCATTTTCCAGCTTGCCCAAGAATGAACCGAGAAGCTTTTCTAATCAGCTTAAACTGATCAAGATATCCAGGCATGGAAACCACAATATCCACGTTTCTGTGTAAGACACCTTACGCTGAGCTTTCTTACTTTCCTGAGTAATTGCATCAAATTCCTCGGGATTGCTTTCTTGAAAAGAGAGAATACAGTGAGCTGCAGACCCAGGAGCTGGCTCCTTGCTGAGTAATATGCACACACTGGAACAGAGAGAAATCTTCACTAGATATGTTTTCTTTCCAAAAAAAAAATAATTCTAAAAGAAAGAAATGGTTGAACAAAAGCTGCTTGTAAGATTTTGCATACTAGAAACCTTTTAATTTTGATCTCATCCTATCTAAAGCCAGGAGGAAGCATTGAATCACCAATGTATTCCAGAACAAGCCCCAGCATCTTGAAAATGTTCACACTGATCACTTCAGATTTTCAAAATGTCTCCTTACAAATATCTGCTGGCATGCAGTCAGAACATCTTTCTTCCTGACTCTGCCGTTTTGGAAAACAGCAGAAGTTTCACGTAAAGAACGACTCCTGGGTTTTACAGAATTACTAATTCAAATAAATTATGGATATATTTGTTTTTACGAACAGTAGTGAAAAACCACTGACAAAAAAATCCACAAAAGCAGCACAAATAGCTGAAATTCTTCCCCCCCCCACCTCCCCGCAGATACACTAATGTTTATTGTCCCCAAGAGCATCCATTTTCACTCCTCTTCTATATATACACGCATGACGTTTCCATATGTTCTTTAGCTTAGCTCCCTGGTAACATACCACCCTTCGGGGAGGGAGGGAAGGTTGGAAGCAGGGGGTTCAGCGAGCGGCCCGAGGTCACGCAGAACATGGGAGCAGGGTGGGGAAGGAGAGCAGGAGCCCAGATTTCACGCCTCCTCCTCCTCACGCATCTGAACCACGCCAGCCCGCATCCTCCCGGTAATGGTGGGGTCTGCAGCGAGGACCTGGCAGAGATGCCACCAAGAACGGTCATTTTCCAGCCCACTGCCTGTAGCAGGCTGCCTGCGCCACAAACCTTCTCCGACTGCGATCGGCAGCTCCTTTTTTACAATAGCCATTACCAAGGTGTGAAATCTGCGGGAGGGGGGGAAGGCTGGGAAGGAGGGTCTGCATCTGTGAATATGATTACAGGCTTAAAATGTGTAAAGTCTTTTCAGATTTAATGAACCAGAAGGTGGCTTTCATTTGGGCTGTGCATATTTTGAACCCTAATGTATGTTTATTGAGTCTAATTAATTGCCTTCTTTTCCTTTAAAAGATACCTGCTCCGCTCTCCCAAGTATTTTGCAGTACCCACACGTTGTGTCTAACAAAGACTGCTCCTCTGCAATACCTGGGCTGGGACCTGATCTTTCCTGGCTACGGCACTGCATGATGGTAGGAGGAGGGGATGGGCTGATTCAGGAAGAAAACACTGTCTTCAATGGATTAGAAAGTCATTTTTCTCCTCCTAGGTCAATACAGAGGTGTTACATTTTCCTGATCTGGTTTTAGCCTATACTGTTGTTTGAGATGGAAAAGTCAGATGGGGGTGTGGAGTTCTGCAGAAACACGAGATTACTGAGACACGGTGATTGTGTGAACACTGCACGCGTGACCTGGCTGGTGAAAGGCAGGCTACGTTATGGTATTTACATTTGTCCTCTATGATTTAAGTCCTCCAGTTAAATATAGGAAAATAATATGGCAAAACAAACCAGGAGGAAGTCCTTGAATAGCAGGAGCAGATACCCCAGCACACAGCAACCGACTGCATCACCAGTCTTTGAGGAGCAGGTGGTACAGGCTGGCAGTGTGGCGATGGAAAAGCTGGTACAGCCATAAGAGCAATCCTGTCCAGTAGCTCAGGTTGCAAGCAAAGACTGAGGGCAATGCTAGCCAGAGCCAGGGCAGGAGGTGGGAACATTCAACGGAGCCACCTTCCTACACAGGAGATCATTAAAGAGGTGATACAGTACACATGTAGCATAGCTAGGGTAGACAGCATACAGCCTTTCATCTTGAGACCTGTTTTTTCTTTTAAATGCCTTTGTTCTAGCGGGTGATGATCTGCTCAAAATAATTTTATCTTTTCCACCACCCTCTTGGACAAGACGTAGAGTGGACAAAACCTCAAGTACTGAGGATGAATTGATAGAATCATAGAATGCCAGGTTGGAAGGCACCTCAAGGATCATCAAGAATCCCGCTCAGGCAACCACCATTGATCATGGATAGCAGAAATCCCCAACTTCTCCAGCGGCCAGGAGGATCCATAAGCCCCTCAACCCAATTTGCAAGGGCACATCCTTCATCTGCTCCCTGCGGACCAGGCACTCGGATTTGGAACTCACACCGGGCAGTTACTGGTCGCGTTTTCCTGCCCTCAAAACTCATCATCCAAACGTCAAACAGGATTTATTTCTTTTTTTTTTTTTTTTTCTCCCTACTATGAAAAGTTTTTCAGGACAGGAAAACCGTTTCCTGTCCAGACCAGACACTGGCTTCCTGCACACCCGCCAGCAGATCGTGTAATCCTACGCCCCTATTTGTAAAATGAAGATGATCAACTGCCTTTGTCTCCTCTACTTAAACGTCCAAGCCATAGTCCTTAATACACGCACGTGATCAGGCATAACTCTGCCCTGATCTCATATAGCACTGTGCTAATTCTCATAAATAATGGCAGAGTTACGAAAGTAGGATTTACAGTAATGCGTCAGAGCAGAGAATGACAAAAATTGCCTGGGTTTACTCTTGTTTTACCCGAGAATAAACAAGGCCAGACTTTTGCCCTAATTCTGCAGCAGGGCCCTGGCTTGTGCGGCTGTGTTCCCTCTTCTCACCCTGCCAAGCCTCTACATGGAAATCCATTTATTTTAGCGTGGTGAACTTGCGACTGGAAGTTTTGTCGAGGCAGGCGGTTCTGCGGGCTCTGTTCAGGGGCGGGCAGGCTGCAGGGGGGTGGACGGGGTTGTGATGGGAGGGCACTGCTGTGCCAGGAACGCCGGGCAGAGCAAGGCTCCCACTGCCCCTACACATCCGCGTGCGCACTAATAGAGTTGTGACCCTCAGTACACCTCACCCTCTGGGAAAACCCATATAAACCCATCTAAAACAGCTTCTGCTCTGGGAAGACAGAGGAACTGTGATGGTTAACTGGCTGCTTTAAGGCTCTGGTTACACAGAGAATTTTATTTCCACCCCCCCCCCATATTTTGGACATGGGCCACAAATGCTCTGAAGCCGGAATGGGTGTAGGTTAGACCTGGTGCTTCTGGGCTGGTATGAATGAAATGGATGGCTTCATAAGTGGTCTGAGGACTCGTGGGGTCTCTGCCTGCGCTGCAGAGCACACCGTCCTCCCCGCAGTGTGAGGAGGTGACCCCAGGAGCTGCACTGGGGAGAGGGGCAGGTTGTGGCACGTACTCCTTCCATCCTACAGCTCCAAGGCCTTCTCAGAAACTGGAGGCTTATAATGCAAGCCAGTGTCTGCCCTCATGGCAACTGCTGCCATTCCAGTGGGCAAGACCAGAGCTTGGAGCCCCAGAAGTGCTGGTCCCTGCCTCATGGCACTGGCCATGCTTCCATTTTCAGCCCCCAGCTGCATTGCAGCCCCTTTGTCCCGTAAATGATGCCTGTAATTTTTCTAATGGGACCACAGATCTCTTTGTGGGCCACCCCGGGGCATGCACAGCTCTGCAAAATCATCTCAGCAGTGGGCATGGAGGGGAACAAGGTGCCACCACAGAGCCATGGGAGGGAATAGGTATGTCCTGGCAGTGGACCTGGGCGTGTGATGGAGAGGGGACAGGCTGGGATGACTCTTCGAGGAAGAGTAATGAGGCGGGGAGAAGAAAAGAAGAGACCCCCAGCCCCATGGAGGTTGGAGAGGGAGCTCCATCTCTTTCTGAGATGGACGGTGCACACTGGCTGCCGGCAAGCAAGGGACTGGATTCAGTGACCCAGGAGGTGCCTTCCTCCCGTGGGAAGGGGGATGGCTGCAGAAAAGCCGGGCGGTTATGTAAGAAAATTGCTTGTGCTACAGCAGCATCACAGGAGCACAGCGATAGCAAACAGTCAAGGATGACAGGCAGGCAGATCTGCTCACTTGGCTATTCCTCTGTCAGGCAGGCACTGCTAACAACTGAAATAAGAACGCTTTTTATAGCAAGCCGGGCAAATAACAGAATCATACCCAATTGCACTTTATAAAGGGATGCTTTCTGCCCAAAGACCTTTGCAGAGAGCAGGCTCTCTCTGTTGTTGCTGCTGCAGTGCTTATTCCAGGACCATGCAGGGTCGGAAACCAATCTCTCCCACCAGCTGCTTTTCCCTCTCTCCTTCCTCCGACATGGAGTCGCTGCAGCATACTGGTACTTCTCCCCCTTCCCATGATGGACTTACATGACAATAATTACGAAGATTAGAGGAAATAAATTCTACCTAGTCTATTCCTGCAGGCTAAAGGTAATACAAATGCTACAGAATCTTCCGCTCCGTGAAAAACGTCCCCTTTCCGCACCAGCCGCTCCGAGCTGCCAACTCAAACAGAAGGCAGCATGGCTGCTAATTGCCTCAGACCAAGGGCTGGTCCATTAGGGCAGCATCACCAGCCTACACAGGGGAAGATTTTTGGTTTAATTGTACCCGCACAGTACTTTGCGCCACAATTTGCTCTGACACTGCAAACACATTAATTGTCCCAGCCAGCAGCTTTTTCTGCCTCTCATTTCTATGCCGACTGCTCCCCGACGATTGGCCGGCTGGGAAATCACCCCCAGCCAATCGGCAGCCACTTTTCCATTCATGTCCTAGCAACAAGGCCTGTTCCAATCTTGCTCCGGCAAACTGACACCTGAAAAATGACATCATGAAGAAGCGGGGCGGCAGCGGGGCCAGGGCGCTTTTTTTCAGCTGTCTGCTGCAGAGTTCATTTGAGGTGTTTCAGTCTCGATTCTTAAAGCCACACCACGCCGAAAGCCGGCTGCGCTTTCCCCTGCTTCCCAGCCCTATATGTAGGTTAATAGTTTGCAGAAAACACGTCTAAATCCTCTCCCCGTCTCCTTCCCCTCAGCCAAGCGCGATGCCACCGAGTCGCCTTTCCTGCTGCAGTCGAGCGACAAACCTGAGCTCTCCCAGCAAAACACCCTCCGCAATCCCCTGCGACTGCTTAAGTACTAAAGGACCGCTTCTCCCTTTGCACTCCAGGTAAAATAAATTCAGAGAAATACCTGCGGCCGCACCTACGAGACGGACAAAACCCGTGCGAGGTATTTTCACTCTCGCTTTACCCTGTGCCTGATCGAATGCATCACGTCCCACCCTGCTCCTGGGGAAGAGAGGCAGGATTTTGGGATACAAACAGCCCGCTGAGGTTGCAGCATGTGAAAGGAGCACTCAAAGCTGTCGCGAAATGGCTTTAGCAGAGGCTTTTTTTCGATGTAAAGATCAAACCCTTTTGCTTGCCTTCCTTGCTATCATTTTTAATTAATGAAGGCAGAAATGCCTGCAGATACGGAATCAGAGAGAACGCCCTCCCCATCCTTGTACTGTATTTCCTTCAGGGGAAAATTAAAAAAAAAAAAAAAGGCAAGGAAAAAATCGCGATCAGCAAAGATTGTAATCGTACAAGAGATCCAGGTGATTAACCACAACAGTTCATAGCTTTTCAAGGCATTGCAGACCACGGGGATGAGGGGGTTACATCTCAGGACTGGTCTAGAATTTATGTAAAACATTTCAGTGCACCGGAAAATATACAGCAGAGAAAATCCAATTCCAGATGATTCAAAAGGCACAAAGACAATGGAAGAAAAGGACCAAGTTCAGCTCATTTAAATGTTGTTAATTGTTCATTCCCATAGCGAGATGGCTTCTTCTGCAAATGAGAGAACAAACGCTTTAACGTTTTTTTTTTGTTAGCACCATGCCAGGACTGAAGTGAACCCAAATAATCTTAATCGCTGAATAGTACTTGCTGTTTTATGGCTTTTTAAAGGAAGCAGGAGAAGAAAAAGAAGAAAAGCCACAGATAATGCCCCACTGGCACAAAGAGCTGGAGCCGAGGTTGGAAGTCACTGCAATCTGCGCCCAGACCTCTTGGAGGTCTCGAGCACTGCTAGAGACCAGCGAAAAAAACCCACACGCCTTTTGGGGGAACAAAGTTCCCTTTATTGCTCCCCAGTGAGGGCTGCGAGGGGGTGGCTGTTCCCCCAGCCCCAGATTCACACTATGCTCTAGGTGTCCACCGCTTTATGTATTTTCCCCGGGTGTTTACACAAACAACGCCTCATGATGCAGCAAATTGTCACCTTAGAGCCGCAGCTCTGCCTAAATTTTCAGCTCTTGAGAGGAATCGGTGTTGGCAGGGGAGGTCGGAGGCTCTGGCAGGCTGCCCCTGCTCCCTGAAGCCATGCCTCGCGTGGCTATATAAGGCGAGAGGAGGAAGAAGAAGGGGCACGAGAAGGAGAAATATTGCACATATAAATACGAAGGTTTAGCAAAGGCAGGAACTCATCTAAATGCAGTTTGTCACAGGCGGCGGGGATGGCTGGTTGGGTCACAGACCTGGTACCAGCCCTGGGCACCCTGTCGCAGGGGCTCTGCACAAGGCCAGCATCCCTCCCTGGCCCCGGGTCCCAGCAGAAGACCCCTCCCTCCCTTGATCTTGAGCTGGGGGGGGACTAACGCAAAATGATGTGGCCGAGAGGGTTAAAGACCCTCTTCCCAACTTGGTGACAGTGCCCCTACGTCAACCCCATCTGTAGCCTTGAGATCTCCACAATAGGTGGGTAATTCCCCATCCCTCCTGGCTGCCCGCGCCCCTCGGTTTAGCCTCTGCAGAGCAGGAGTGGCAGCAGCACACAGCGTGGTGCCAGCAGCACTGCTCTCCCTGTTGCCTGCAAGGGTAACAAATAAATACAAGCAAGGTAAGGCAATTTTTCTAAGGAAAACAAAAAACCTCTCAAGATGTAGTTGGAAAACATAGAGAAAAATCAACTCAGCTTTGTAATTCTTTGCCGTCATGCCTCCAGTCTGGGGCCCTGAGTCCAAGCCCTGCTCTCAGCTCTCCTGGGACACAAGCAGGGGATGGGAATTCTGATGGGGGCCAGCCATGGGCTGGGACTGTCCCTGTCATGGCACGTTGGCTACTGAAGAGACCTGGAAAATGCCAACACTTCATTTTTCCTGCTCTCTTCCTGGAGTACACAGCTATTGGGTGTGGCCTGAGGTCTTCCCTTCCATGGCCTTTGCTGGACTAACAGCAACCTGGCTGGACTCATGCACTGGATGTGTGAGGAAAGGAGCATCCATTTCCCTAGCAAGAACAATGCTACAAGTGAGGAACACGATTGCAGCTGTATTCTCCCTGCAATGCTGCCAGGCTAAGTATCCCTGCACATTTAGCCTATAGCAGATGTCAAGGGTCTAGCTCTTCTCCAAGGACCTGGCCATCTCGTTGAATTTTCCATACTCCAGTTTCTACCACTCCCCTGTAAAATGGAAATATATTCAATATTTGCAAATCATGGGGCTCTCAAAGGAATTACTGTCGTTAATAGCTCCATACATCATGGACAAAACATTTGTTTTTGTCATTAGAAGAGACAGTCTCCACAAACCGAAACGCAACATCTCTGTTGTCAGCCTGACAGTGTTTTTGCCCTGATCCAAAGCGCGCCGAGGGAAACGGGAGGCTTTCACTTCGTTTCAATGGACTTTGGAACAGGCCCCTCATGCAATATGCATTTAGTCATACAGTGCTCACAGAAAAGGATCCTGAATGAGACAAAATATCTAATCAACTGCATTTACCCCATGCTTCAGTCACCCACCTGCACCAGGATTACGTTTGATAGCATGCAAACTGTACCAGAGTTTTCTCTATAGCATCAATCATGACATTATGCTCCCCTGTTTTGCATTGGTTAGAGAAGCAATTTATAATTTGAGACGACTTCAAGTTAGGAAGCAACTGATTACAGAACAAGAACTTTGTAACTCCCCAGAATTATAAACCCACGGCTTGAGTGAATCGTGTGCAAATTGAAATTGTGCATCAGTAGGATGGCTGCCGTACCCCCCTCTTGGAGGTGGTAAAATAAGTCAGTGAGAGTTGTGGTAGATCCTGAAATCCTCATGAATGAAAATGTCATCCTAAGTATATAGACAGTCCCATTACTTGTAAGTGGAAAGGTGCCATCTAAAAATCTCAAAATACTTCAGTGATATAGGGGAGGTCTTTTTTTTTTTTTCTTTTTTAAGGTGAAACACAGCTCTGACAACAAGGTGGATCTGGAGATATTCCGGAGAGCTGTTAGCTTGAGATTTTCCAGGGAGAAGTTACATTCCCCTGATGCTAAAACCAGTATGATTTGGGGAAATTTTTGCACGGTGAGCATCAAACTTAAGCAGTTGTCATGCTCCAGTTTCTATTCAAAATGACTTTGACAGTGAGTATGTTTATTAAATTTGGGGACAACGCAGGGCTGGGAGAGACCACCAGTATGTTATGGGCAGGATTAGCCATCAAAATTATCTGGGTAGATTGAGAAATCATCTGAAATAACTGGATGAAATCCGGTAGGGATATAAGTACAAGATGTTGGGCATATGCTGTGTCCTGCTATGCCTCTAACTCTACAGATGATCTTGAGCATCTTCCCTGCCCATTTCTTTCAGCCATAGAGGAGACCCAGCACCACCAGACCAGCACTAGAAGAGCCTAGTGTGAAATGTATCCTGCAAGCGCAGAGTGCTGTCGTTCTTTGTCAGTAATTATCCTTATTTACTGGCAGATCACCTCAGTATTTCTGCTTCCTCCTCTGGAGGATAAAACCCTGCTTGCAAACATACACAAAGTGAGGAAGGTTTTCTTTCCTATGGCCTGTTCAGACGCTATCCTAGATTTTTATGCCATGGACAAATCCTTCAGGGATGCTACTTCCAGGAGGGTAGGGAGTGCTCGACTCTCCCTTTATTTCTAAAGAAAACATGTGCTACCCCAATGTATTACATATATCGGTACTGCAGTTATAAGGCACAAAAGGGCAAATTCCTGATAAATACAGCCAAGTATCCAAGAACTGTATTCACGTTTCCATGTTCCACAAGCACTTTAATGGCTTTGGGGGCCAAAATAATGTGAGATCTGTTTTTTCTCAAGGCATCACCATCACCTCAGAAGTGAAATACCATGAGGAGATCATAAATGTGTCCTTGAAGTGTAAAAGAAAGGCAATGAAAAATATGAGCACAAATAAAAACACTGGCTTAGGCTGCACACCCTGAATATTAATATTTTTCCAAAATAGTCTTCCCTTTAAGCTTAAGGATATATTGCTGTATAGATGACTGTTAACCTGATAAAAGTAATCATAACTTGGAGGCAATTATCTTCTAGAGAATATTTTAATAATAATAATAAATAGTTGGGAGTTTTCCCAGGGGGAATCCTACCACTGTGGCAGATACTTGGCTTCACATTCAGGTTCTGCACCCAAATTTTGCAGGTGTGCTGAGAGCCAGCAGCTCAGCCATCGAGAGACAGCAGCAACATCCACCCCACCAGCAGGAGCTGGAGTTGGAGCTCAGGGTCTCCAAGTCAAAGGACTCAAAGTCAATTGTGTTGGCACGCTCTGGTGTTTCCCAGCTTGCAGAGCCATTGTTCTCTCCCAGACTAAAGCCCGAGTGAGAGGCAGCTTATCAGCAGCCAAGAGATCAGCCGTTGGGGCTAAAGCCTTGAGCAAACCTGGTGTGTGACTGCTGGGTGTCTGTCACCTCTGCGCTGTCCTACAAGTCACGAGGGCTTAAATCACTTGATCCAAAGACTCCAGCTCCGAGAGTCAGGAAATAAACTGGACTGGCTTCCGCCCTTTTGATGAGCTGTTGTGTTAAAATGATTAAAAGTGGAAGCTTCAGAAAATCTCAGTTTGCCCCCTTCAAAATACATCCTGCTTGGGATTGGTTCTATTTTGGGGTTTTTATTTTCACACACGACATAGAACTTTGTTAAGAGCCTGTTGTTTGGCTGCAAAGTCAAGCATTTGAAAGCCCAGCATGCCAAAATTCGAACTGCCCGTGCAACTCAATCCACCTCCCTCTGTGCCTCTGCATTACCATGCAAGCTTTTATGGTCGTCATAGGGTTGTAGAAGGGGAAATATCAGACAGGCTTAATGGCAAATTAATCATCATTATCATAATAGGCCCCATCCATAACACACACATTCCAAATTATACCGAGAATTGCACTCGTCCTGCAGTCACTCTTCCTGACTTATTTTACGCACGAGCCCTGGCACAAAGAGAGCAAGGAGCACAAAGCGCAAAATCCTGCGCCAAGCCCCAAAGGGAAGCTCCTGTAAACTCCAAGTTGCCGGGACCATTGCCTGCTCCAGCAGCTCAGGATTTCTACAGGGAGCAGCTCCCTGAGGGAGATAATAATAAAAAAAAAAAAAAGGTTGAATTCTACGGGTGGTATAAATGGAGCGGGTCGCTAGCTAGCCGGGCAGAGGCTGGGAGAGCTCTCGCCAGACAAGTATGCAAAGGAAGCAGAGGAAAGGCACTGTACTTTTTTCCCCCCTTTTCTCACAGGATGAAAAAAGCCTGGCCTAGCTCCCTGTGCCAGAGCCTGCCTCGAGTTTCTCTGTCTCCGTACCATTCATTAGTGATTACATGCCCCGCGAACACCTGCGAGAGCAGCTCATAAAGCACGCATTCATGGGGCCTGGCAGCACCAGCATGGGAACGGCAGGCTACGGGGCGACGCTCATTGTATCTCCAGAGAAAAACATTCTCTTACCGAGGCCTCTGAAAATAGAAGCTGGCTGCAATTTCAGCTCGGCACCACAGGGTATTTAAAAAAAATAAAGAAAAAAAAAAGGGGTTACTTCACCTCGGTCCCTTTTAAAGTCAGTTGAGTGCACGGCTGCGGTGCTGTTGGGAGCCCGCTGTACGGCAGCAGCCTCTGCTATACAGCAGCGGGAAATCACAGCGCTCCAAAACTGTTTGCTCGCTGGAGCATCTGGCAGCGGTGCCGTTCCTTTCCTCGCACAGCCATCCCCTGAAAGCCGCTCCTGCTCTCCGCAGTTTTTGACAGCGGCTACTGTGTTGGGGTGGTCAGCAGTGCAAGGTGAAAAAAGAAAGGCACTGGCTTCAATAGTCCCACTGGAAATATCAGAAAACTTAAAGAAAATAAGTGATCATTAAAAAAAAAAAAGCACCTACAACACTTAAATAAATGCACACCGAAGAGGTAGAAATACCGGCAATGAAATGTTAGATTACAATGGTGCCTCACACAGATCCGAGTTTCTGGGAAGGGCTGTGGGTAGGCTGCTGTGAGAGACCAGCTCAGAATATGCCCCTGGGAGTGAGCCGTGGGCTGGTGAGATGCTGCTGGGACTTAGGGATGCTCAGTGCCTGCTTTCAGCAGGTCCGTGTCCCAGCTGCCCCTCGGCAAGACACATCGGTACACCATTTATTGGTGATACAGGAACAGCCACTGCCACAGGGAAATACTGCTGTGGGGAGAGGGACCCTGTTCAATAGCTCAGATGCTAAAAAGGAGCCTGATTTTGAGGAATTGATGAGCATACGTCTAAAAGCAGGTCTTGTTCACGCCTCAGATTTGAGAGTCTTGAAAGAGGGACAGCAATCTGAACCACCTACCTTTGAAAAAACTTCAGGCCTCAGTGACCCAGCACAAGGCCAGAGGGGATGCTGGCTGGCTCAGAGATCTGTGATAAATGCAGGGACCCTGTCCCCTGGGATATGCTTGTGTTCAATACTGTCACCTCCCAGGAGAGCTCTGGTATGGTGGCTGTAGTGCTGCAAGCTCTGTAAGTGCAGGTGAAGGCACGTTCATCTGCCACGCAGGGATCTGTATGCACTGTGCCATGGAGCACGCACACACGATCCAGCCTCACAGTTCAAACTCCAGATGAAAAGTCCCTGCTTAGTCTCCTACACTGGGTCCCTGAAGAGCAATGAAGATGAAAAATGCTTCACTGCAGTCTTTGCCATGAGCAACACTGAGCTGCTCACCGCTCCCACTGCAGACACAGAGAGAAACTCAATCTCAGAAATACCTCTATTTGGTGCCCACAAACTGAGGAGATAGGGAGGATGTCGGAGGATGTTGCATCGTGCAACGCTGAAAAAAGAGCAGCAGAAACAGCAAGAGCCTACAAGAGCCTCACTGCAGTCAGTAGGATGGACCTGGGGTCTTGGAAACAGGAATGACATTCATTGCTTACACCGGAGCATCGTGGGGTAATACACACGGAAGATGACTAAATAAAGATGACAACATCTTTTGGGTGGGAAGGCATCTCTGCTGGGTTATCCAACCTAAGGCTTCTGCATGATGGCAGGGATAAATAAATCATCCCCTGCCCAGGTAAACCCTAAAGTTGCCATAGTTCTGAGGCTGATTCACAGGTACTCAGAGCCGCCTAAATTATCAGCACATATCCTCCCTTCCCACCACGAAGATGCTACCTGTACAAAACGCAGTGCCACAAACCAGGGAGCTACAATCAAGTGCATCGAGTCCCAGGCTGACGGTAGATATTTTAGCATTTATAATTCTTGAGCACACATTTAAAACCACTGTATTTTCGAAAAATCCTTTTGAAGATTTGCTTGACATTTATTTCCCAAGCAGCCAAGCTGAGGTTCATCTCATCTAATTTTTATTCACCTAAAAAATTCAATGTCTAGACTGAAGTAGCTATTTAAACTCCCTCTCTAGGCAATGGAGAGGCATTGCCAGCTCCAGAGGGTTATTCCTCCCATCCTAAGACCTCCTAACCGTAGGATTATAGCAGGAAGCAGCAAACGGTTATACAGTGGAAACACGTCAGGAACGTTGCAGTTAAACGACCACTCAAGAGCAGCACCAGAGGGACCTTTAGTGGTTGCAAAGGGCAGAAAGCTCATTTTGCACCTCAAACAGAAGAGGAAAAAAACCTCTGGCAACATCTTGCTGGAGCAGTGACTAGTGCAAAGAAAGCCATCCAAATTAAGTCACTCGTACCTTTCCTGAAGCAGCCTCACTGAGCCTGGCACAGCCACTGAGAAGCTGCTGTTGGAGTCAGGGCAATGTTACAACACACCTGTCCTCTGCCCGTGTGGCCGCTTCGTGAGCTGCCCATGGACCATCTGGGGCCATCCCATCCATTCAAGGCTGCCGTTCATGCTCCACGTTTAGGAGCCCGTGGGCTCTGGTGGGCACGCTCCTGCCCAGTGCTCCCCTTCTGGTTGCACAGCAAGAAAACAGCAGCCTCTGGGGTCTCCTTTGGTTCAACATTGTCCTTGGGTCCCCAAGGGTTGTTTTTGACCATTTGTATTGTCCCTGTTAACATCATGACTTTTAGAACTTCAGGAAGAGGTGCCACATGATGCCCGGCACAGTGACCTTCATTGCAGAGCAGGATCCCGGGGCTCTTTTGCAGAGCGGGAGGAAGAATCCAGGAGTTACGGGCACAGAGCTGGAGACAGGTATCTCTAAGATCAAGAGATTATATCCTACATCCTGAGCTGTCTCAAAACTCTGCCATTTCAATGCACACGCTATTCAAGAAAGTGAAGAAAATAACATCTTTCAAAGAAGGAAAAAAAAGGAGAGGAAAATATGCAGCAAACTCTCCTGTGTGTTTTTTTTGACTTAGTAATATCTGTAGCCAATTTTCCCAAGAGACACAAACAAACACATGCTGAACCAGAATATCAATGAGGTCTTTTTTAGAGCAGGCACATTAAAATGCAAAACAGGAGATAATGAGATAAAGCAGCAAGTTACAGGTTTCTTAGTTCCAGATTTTTAAAGCCCATGAAGTAGCTTTAGGAAGAGAACTGGGTTAAACCTGGTGGAGGGCTTGGCTGGGGGGAGGACAGCCTCCTTGAGCTCACGAGGCTGAATGGATGAGTAAGGGTAGAAAAGAGCTATCAGGATAGATAGAGAGGAATATCAGGGCCCCCAAGAGATGCAGGTAAGAGCATTCATTAGC
Organism: Eurystomus gularis; assembly: GCA_013400335.1. Taxonomy (NCBI): domain Eukaryota; kingdom Metazoa; phylum Chordata; class Aves; order Coraciiformes; family Coraciidae; genus Eurystomus; species Eurystomus gularis. Next base: position 123,065 of record VZZY01010282.1, on the reverse strand, counting down.
TATGAGGATGAATGCTTCTCTAAGGGATGCCATTCTGCACCTGCATGCCCTGAACTTGGAGGGGCAGATCCTGACACACGTATACCAGCAGCCACAGGACCTGGGGAGGGAAAGAAGAGGCTGAGAGAGCAGGGATGGGTCAGTGCCTGGCTGTGCACAGCTCTGGCTCAGAGCGATGCAGCTCACGGCAGAGCCAGCAGCTGACCTCTCACATCCTGTGATGCTTCAGCCTCAGACCACCGGTCCTTACTGTTAGAGCAGGTTAACACAAGCCATAATGCAGAGACACTAAGAAGCCTATGTATCTACATCAGCACTACTGGCGTAGGAGAGGACTTTAGCTCTGCCCTCTGAGAAGGGCGTTGGAGCATCATCCCACACACACGTTCCAGGAATGGTGGGTGAATTCACGCTCGGGGCAGGTCTACATCCAGCTGATAGCATATCTGGGGCCTCAGAGGCTTTTCTGGACTCCATGTGGCCACACCGAGAGGCAGAAAGGTGGTTTTGTTTCTCCTTTCAGAGCTCCATCCCCGCTGAATAACAACTACATTTTCCCCCGTAGGTCTTGCCTGCCTGCGCTCCTGCAGCCCTGTGGGTGACACTGTAAAAATCAAGGTCACTTTGAGGAGGTGACATTTCAGATACTGGTGCCAAAAAGATCATGAAAGGAAAATGAAAAGAAGAATGAATGAGAGGAAATGGAGAGAGGGGGAAAGTATAAGAAAGGGCCATTATTTAACCAGACCTGGCCAAGGGTAAAGGTTTTAATTCTTTCCAAGTGCCATATGTGGTTGCCTGTGGGGGAAAGGCAAAGCCATATTTATCTGACTGAACCAATAATTCATATCTGTTTCAGAAGCCGACTTTGGTGGATTGTAGATCTACAGCTGTTCCTAGTCTAGGTCCAGACTTTCCCGGTGGGAATCACTGTAGCAACACGTCTGACTTATAGGATTCATATGGAGGGGGATAGGAGACCCAGAACTGTAAATTCAAACCGTGTGTACATTACTCCTATGTATTCAATTCAAAAGCATTTAGGGCTTTTCAAAACAGTCCTTTCACTACAGGAAAACTCCCCCACACTCACAATTTAAAGGAAACAGATCTTTCATGTTTACCCTTCCTGTTTCTTGTAGGAGGTCTTGAAATAAAGGTAAGAATGCAAAGCCGTTTTATATTTTTCCAATAAAATTCAGAGCCGTTGCCCTGGTGCGGAGTGTATGCGTGCGTGTAGGGGGATGGTGGATGTGTTACATGCTGCTGGGGGAAAAAAAAAAAAATCACAATGTAGTGATTAAACAAAGAAGGCTCAAGAAATACTTTTGACTTTGCTAAACACCCTTTTCAAGATTCTATTTCTTCCCACATTTGTTTTCCGACACACACATCCCTCGCAGCCTACATAAAATCCAAGAGTGACAAGAGTATTTGTTAGGGGCTGAGTTCATTACAGTCAATGGGGCTCTAATACATTTTGCAGCTGAAGGTTTGGCATATTCTTTTACTCGGATTAAGGCAGACGCAACTTTCTCTCTGAGGATGCTCAGAAGACCATCAGAGGCCATGTAACCAGAGACCGGGTCTGTATCACTCATCATTTCTTGGTAAACTGACCCAGGACAAGGGGAAGCACCAGCTCAAAGACAGAGATAGGGAGAAAGGGATCTTCATCCAAACCCCATCAAGCCAGCTGCACACAGGCCAGCTCAGAAAAAGGAAGGGCATCTTTCCCTTCCTGTACCTGCAGCTGAATCCACGGCAGAGCCCTACAATCCCTAGTTACAGATGCCATCTCCCATACACAGAAAACAGTTCCGTCAAAATGCAAGTCTGGCTTAAAACTGACTTCTCTAGCAATTTTCCTCTCTTTATTGATTATAGTAGCAAACGAGGTGCCTCACAGGTACTGCAGGAGCCTGAATTCAGCAGCATGGATAGAGTCTTCCCATGCCTGGCTTAGAGACCCGTTCAGCCACGCTCTGGGCTGGGTTTGCCCCTCAGAATGGTGGCTTTGTTTCTTGCGGAGGTGAGCAAACCTTTCCCACTCTCCTTCCCTCAAATGGGCGCTGGGAAGCCAATTGATTTGGTTTTGTTTTCTACAACAGATGTGGGGATCCCGCGTTGAAAGGTGCAGGAGGAGAGCCGCTGTTATTGCTGTCAGCAGCAGCACGCGAGTGCCGGGTGCCCGGTGCTGCTGCGTATCCTGGGCATTTGATCTCATTTTTGTTTGCTTTCTGTCTTTTCGCTTGTTTCATGTATTATGGATGATTGCTCTGCTAGGTCTCATTTCTCCCTATGCCAAGGAAAATAAAGCATTTTGAACTCTGAGTTAATATGTGCTCGGTGTGTTAGAAAATAATCACTGCTGTGCTGTTCACCAGGCCAGATTCTCCAAGTGACAGAAATCTCCCCCAAACCAGGGATGCTTTGTTGCTTTGACACCAGTGGAGGCTTCAGCCTGTCTTCTCATTCACTTCTGCCCTTTCCCTGGCTGAATCATCCTGCTTGTGGGCTCTCCCCCACCTCACTCTACACCAGTTGCAGACAACTCCACAGATTCCACAATACAAATCCAAAGGTAGACAACTTGTGTGTGGCAGAACAACAAAGAGACATTATTTTTCTCCTTCTCCTAACACATGAGCTGGTAGGAGTTTTTTTCCCACCACAGGCTGGAGCACAGAGGCTGGCCACAGGCAGGACAAGTTCCTGGGAACACCCGGCAGCATTAAGGGCAGAGGGCTTTCCTACCTCTACCAAAGCAGCATCATCCCAGTAGATGATGAGCTGTGTACTTCTAGCAAAGCAAGAGGTAAGGACTGAGATGTTCACAGCAGAGAAAGAGAGAGAGAGATGATAGAAGGGCCAGGGCTGTTGTGATAAGGATTCCCAGGCTAAGGTCACTTATGGAGGTTAAAAAAAGAAATAAATGGCAGGGGGAGGGGAGAGCTGCAACAGCCATCCAGAAAGCTCTACTTACAACACTGCTCAGCCAGGCAGGAGGAAGGCAAGATGGTAACTGTCAAGGGTGAGGTTAATGTTAGGGGGGTTTTTAAACCTGAAGGTAACTGCATTGCAGTTTTGATCCAGATGTCAAATCTCTGCTTCCTGTAATATCGGTTGCCTGCAGTCTTTGGCCTGGAGGAGCATGGGGCTTACTTGAAACCATATGACAGAGCTGTGGTACTCCTGGAACCAAATGTTTAAAATCGTAACATACCGGGGATGATAGAGATGCCTTTTAACGGAGACGTGGAACTTGTATAGCTGCAACACACTCATTTCCAGCCCAAACCTTCCCTTTGGTTGAGTGATGGCTTCAGCAACTCAAAGGATACCTGGGCATGTCGGACTTGGAAGGATCTGTAAGAATTCAGCTGCAACAGTCCTGACAGTTTCTTTTACTGCTTCTAGCCCCTTCCCTTGAAAATATCAATGAAGAGCTGTTGCTCAGTACTAACTTTCCCCTTGCATGTCATCAAGGGAAGGGGATGTCAGCGGGACTGCTCAGATGCCTGCACATAGAGGAATGCTGGGCCACATCCAATGCAGGACTCTCCCCTTGACTCTCAGTAAAGCTGAAAATCTGATGCTACAGTTGGCCTGGGAGGAGAATGGGGGGTGATGGTAGAGAAAGAGGGGAATTAGTTGTAACTATGTTTTTGGCCCAGCGCTCCTACAGGAGAAATGTCCCATTACATTTTATAGAAGATGTTTTCATCAAGAATAAGGTCATTTAAAGCCCTGTTTTCAAAGCCTTTCTCTCTCTCTTTATTGGCAAATTGAAGCCGACAGAAAACTGCCTCTTTTTTATTTCCCTGGTTGCATGATAGATGGGACAGGGAACAACAAGTCATGGCAATTACTGGATCAGTGCTGGCTGACTCCGAAGGAAGTAGCCCTCTGCAAGAGTAGGGTCTTGTTGTATGTTGTTGGAAGGCTAGATTAACAAAAACTAAGCCAGATCAGTTGTTGACAGTAATTCTTAGCACTGACATCAAGCTGCAGGTCTCTGTGGGTCTCACCTGCTGAATGGTACCTTTGACCCCACCCAAGGTTACTGCAATCGGCTCCGATCATAGAGCGATACCCAGAAATTAAGAGAGATATTTTCCTGTCTGCTAGTGTTCCTATAGCTTGGCTGACCACAAGGCAATTTCCTAAGATCAAATCATCCATCTCTTGCATGATGCAGCAAAAAGAAGCATCAGAAGAAAGAGCTAAAAAAGGATCTCATGCTACCAGCCGCTATTTTGCACCAGTCTGGAGGTATATTTGAGAATATGTGCCCATCTCAAGAATAATAAGCAAGGCTGTGGAGACAACATCCTCTGTCCCTCTATGTACCTTTCAGCTTGGACTCTGGTTTCAGTCCAAGCTCTAGCACTGGTGGATTACATGTGGCCTACATATTACCTGAGCCATCAACAGGGAACCATCCATCAAAATGTTCAGACAGTGCCCTGCTCTCTGGACAGAAACCCTCAATAGCTTCCAGGAGATGAATCTTTCCATCATTCCCTCTCTGTTTTGCTGTGCTCAACTTTACCTTTGCTAAATATATTCTAGCAATATTTTATTTGGGGTCTAGGGCTTGGACACCTTCAAGGGTCTCCTCCTTCTCTAGCAACCTTACAAATAAAACCCTAGCAGAGAGCTAGGAAAACATGTTTATGTTCTTCATATGGGAGGTGATTTCCTTCAGATCCTGGGCTGTGCATATGCTCTCCATCATACAGATCACAGGGGAATTTGCTCCGAGTATCTCGACAACTGCAGCTGGTGTCAGCCCTCCCTGTGGGAGCTCCGAGAGGCTTGTGAAAGCAGGGGGCAATGCAATGAGTTCAATGAGACGGCAGTAGTACCACCTTGAATACGGAAGGTGTCCAGATGTGCACCCTCTGATGAAGAAGCCTCCCTGAGCTCTTCAAAACGCAAATCTCGCTGGAATGAATTTGCTCTTTGTGATGCTGCACTTGCAGAGACTTGCAAGCACCGGGTTCATGCAGTCAGCAGCAATCCTGGGTAGCCCAGCTTCGTTCCCACCTTGGCACTACACCAGTCCTGCTTCTGCCTTGCTGCACAAACACCCTGGAGACTGGTGGCTGAGAAGTGCTAAATAATATTTCTATAGAGTAGGGGATCAAATCACATCACTCAGCACCTATCTCTCATGTTGAACCTAGTGAGGGGTGTCCCTGAGGTCCCCATGCGGGGTTTCAGACTGGTCTGAACACTGGGCATACTGGAGCCATCAAGAACCAGCCCAGACTGCACTCCTGGCTGCTGACCGCCAGCACAGCAGCTCACACCCAGGCTGGGCCAGCACTGCATTAATAATATCTGCTTTCTGGTTTGCAGGAACCCCTCCTCACTCCTCCCAGGTCTGCTGCCCAAAAATGAACTGACAGAGCACAGCACAGGATCTGGCCCAGAGTACCTACAGTCCACTAGGAACTATGCCACAAATTAAAAAAAAAAGAGGATTAAATGGTTTCCTTTCCCTTGCCAGGCTCAGCTATTCCCCACCCCCTGCCAGGACTGGCCCTGGAAGTGGTTTTTGCCTTTGCCTTTTCTCAGGTGATGGGGGAGGGATCCTGCAGTGGACCCGGAGGCCCCAAACCCTTCCCTGACTTTGCTGCCTTAAGCACAGACCTCTTAGAAAACACAGATGAAAGGGAAGCTGGGGGAGGGCTTCAGACTGGGAGAAACAACCCTTGTGGCAGGTCCTTTGGCAGGGGTCAGGCGGCAGGACACAGAGGAGATATATTAAAAGGGGGAAACTGGAGGAATCTAAATAATCAGGCTCCCCACCGGATAATGCCTTGACAAGAGGAGATGCTGCGAGAGCCAACGAAAACGGACTCGCACAGAGGGGCAGAAAAGTGAAACGCCTTCTCTGAGGGGACGGGGCTGGCGATGGAGCAGGAGACCTGGGAGACAAGGGGGAAGGGCTGAAATCTGGAAGGAAATTAAATAATAGCCTGAAATTCCCAGGTGAGGAACAATGGAATTAAAAACAGAAAGGCCCCCAGGAGATAAACAAATCAGGACTGAAAGGCGAAGCACAGAGAGTGAGACCTGGGGACTGCGGGGCAGCCCACAGCGTTGGCCAAATTCTGCCCAACAACATCAAGAGATATGCTAGGTGCCTACCCTGAACGTCCTTATAACCTGAACCAGCAAAGCCACATGAAAAGTATTAGTTATCCTCACTTTACAGATGTAGGGTTGAAGCACAGAGACATTAAACCTAATTCTCCTCTGCTGCAAGGCTCTTCTACTCTATGGCATTACTCTAAAAGGACTTTTAAGATGGTGTAAAATGTCCCTTCGTGCTTTCATGGGGGAGCTCAGCCGCACAGTCACACCTCCCTGTTATCACACCAGCCTGAGTGCTGTGTGATCGTTTTCTGTGCCTCGGCTGAGTCGCAGCAACAGTTAAGCTGTGAATATGGAAGTGGCACATGAGTCCCAAATAAAAACCTAAGTGCTGGTTTTTGTGCACAGACCTATAGGGAGTTTGCAGCATGATAAGGAATTAAATCTGTGCTTGGGAATCCCAGGAAAGAACCCTGAATGTGCCGGCCATTCAAGTGGCATATTTCATGGAATATCCATTAGGAAACAAGTTGGGAAACAGAAGTTGGTGGAACAGCTTAGATAAACTTCTGATATAGGTGTTATAAACCGATGGAGCCTCACTGACTGCAACAGATGTGTTTTGATTGAGGACATGGTCCTTAGGGGTGAGAAATTATTGACTTGGAACCAAACCACGGATTTTTTTTGGCAATTCTGTTGTGTTTTAAAAATTCATGGACAAGCCCTGAAAGCACTTTACCAATAAGCATTAATATTCCCAGAGGAGAAACTGAGGTTTAGGGAGTGGGAGTTACTGCACCACAAAGTGACACGATACAAGAACAAGGCAAAGAACCTGAAGAGCTTCCACAATGTTTCCTCGTTCTTGGTACCCACAATATCCACACCGTGCCCCGCTGGACTCTGCCTGGGGAACCTCACCACATTAATAATGAACCCGCTTTGGTAACTGCCCTGCAAATGGGGTAAATCACCGAAGCTTCCTGCTTCGTGTTCTTCAGAAAGCAGAGCAGCAGATCTGAATTTTTGACTTCAACTGCTCCCTAATATTTAATCATCTTTCCTCTGAAATGGAGCAGGGCTGTCCGCAAACCCCTGCATTCTTCTAACTCTGGTGTGGTGTGTGTTCAAAAGCCTTTTCTATTTCCTTTTCCAGTGCCACATGCTGCTGTGTCAACATAATACGGGGTCTTCCTAAACAAAAGAATGTATGTCTAGAAACCATCCACAGCGCATGATAGCCAGAACCCTGCCAGCAGAGAACAAGGAGGTCCCACACTCCTTTTTACAGCACAGCTTAAAAAGGAAAAGTAACACAGGGAGACAGAACAATTCATGTGTCCCCTGTTCAGTAGGCAGCAGCAGTACATAATGCTAGGTAACTGTAGCCAAAACCATATCACATGAAGTTATGGGATCTCAAGAATTCACTGCTTAAAGCCCATCCTCCCTCTCTGGATCAAGGTGATGCAGAAGATATGGTTTACAGCTCCTGATGTATCTTAGATACAAGATGGATGCCTGACTGCATGGCTAGGAAAGTCCAGCACCTTGGAGGTGCTTCCAGGAGGGAGCCTAAGGATTACCTGTGATGTGCAACGCTGCAATATGCATAGGGGAGTGAGTTTTCTTCCTTCTCTCTGCTCATCAGAAACAAATGAGCAGATTAAGGTGTGCATAGCATTAATAGAATGGGTTGGCCTTCATATTGTGCTCATCACGGCTATAAAGAACCACCCTTGAGTCAAGAAACCCCATTCCAGCCCCAGGTCTGCTACCAACTTGCCATTTCGTCTTGGCCAAGTCATTTCCTCTGTCTTGTTGACTTAACTCAAGCTGATTATGAGGCTGCAGCCAAAAAGGTTTTCATCAGAAAATATGGTTCAGAGGGGAACATATGACCTGCAGCTGAGCTCTGTTGGGGTGTGAGACCATTGGATTGCACGGTGGCACACCAGACCTCATCATTACCACGTAGGAGACATTCAGATGACTGCCAAGGAACTGCAGGAAGCATATGCATTTGTTTCACATGGTGGTAGCACTAGGCAGAAGCTCAGGAAACATCAAGCCTTGTTGCAAGAGATACTGCCCTTGAAAGCTCAGGTGGAAGTATGAAAATGACCCAACCTGAGCCAGGATGAAGCATTTCCCCAGGTACAGAGTAGATGCCCTGTGGCATATTGTAAAGGAAAAGTGAAGTCAAAGTCAGCCTCCCTGATAACTAGATAACCTCTACCTTTTATGCCTTGCCTATCACTATGAGATCTAAGCCAAGCAGAAGGGAGAGGGTATACCTTCTCCCCATGAGCACAGCCAGCTTTCTGTCCCTCAATTCTTTCGGAGTTTCTATAGTCCTTTTTATTTTTTATTGAGGTCCAACGTGATTTTTATAATGATATATATGACCTCTCCACTCCTTGAATCTTAGCTCTATTTGCATCTGTCATGAAAGCAAGGGAAGCCTCTTTATCCTGTTCAGAGCCGCCAGACTTCTTCTGAGGACTTGGCCACTTCGTTCAGAAGAAATCCTAAATATTTGTTTTAATTGCGAAATGGATTCTCATAAACCAGCAGGCCTGTGTGCTATCAGACTTTGGATTGTATCAACCCTGGCATGTGGGCTCATAAGGCAGATGGTCAGGGAAAAGCACCTTGGCACAGTCTTCGCTGGCATCTTTTAGACAAAGGGCTGCACCGGGGACTTTGCTGCCATCGCAGCGCAGAGTATTTTATCTTTCATGGCAGATTTTAAAGTGCTGGATCCAGCAGGGTGCTAAGCTTCTGTCAGTCTCTGTCAGCCCTTCACTCCCAATGTCTTTCTCCCCACAGTCTGGCTGGTGGGGGAGTGAGGTCTCTTGGCAGAAGCCAGAGCCGTGGTTCTATTTTCCAAGCCGCCTGCGTGGCCGTAGGCAAAGCACCGTCTCTGTCTGCACTCCCCACCCTTTATCTGTCTCTCTTTCCTAGAGGTTTTGACTGACTCCATCTAGAGAGTGGCCAAGCCCACTCCCTAAAAGCCTAAGACTTTCATGAGCAGTTATCCCTGGCTGAATCTGATCCTAAATTCATTATCTCTAAAAATTGCCATCCCAATCTGCCAAGGTTTTTTATAGGGGACGGTGATACTCTTCGTCAATTGGGCAGCTCTGCTCCTTTGGGGAAAGGGAGCATGCACCCAACATTTAGAGACGTTTTCCTCTCCCTTAAACTGGCAGAAATTGGCTTCTGCCACTTTGTATGGGAAGCATCAACCTCCCATGGAGACAGAGGAACCCTGGAGAGGATTTACTTGCAAACTGGATGAGAAACACTGATGAAGACTGAACTTCTGTGCAGGACAGGCTGGACAACCTGCACATAGAGACAAAACTTACACCTGCAAAACTATTTCAAGTCTTCAAGGCATAAGGGTGGCACAGTTATGTTGAGAAGAAAGTGGATTCCTATGGGCACAAAGGATATTCCTCCCTGTCTTTCCTAATAGCTGTTCAGATGAACCTCAAAATGACATGAGAAACCTTTTTATGCCTCCTTATATTCAGCATGGCCAATTTAGCACATTTCAGAAGATCCAGCACAGGCAGTGTCACAAACACAGGCTATTAAAATGCTACCATTTTAAGTATTAATTTAGCCCAGCACCTTAAGTCCATAGATCTTTCTGCCAATTATTTTAGATAATTTAACTACCACCACAAACAGTTTGAGATGTACAGGATCTGCAATTATCTGCGTTTCCCCCCCACTGTCAATGAAAGGGATAAGAAGTAAAACCGCCAGGGAACAACTTAAAGCTTCTATTTGCTGGGGGGAACATCTGAACAATTTCTCTGACAGCTTCAAAAAACTGATTGTCTGAGGAGAAGGGGGATGGACAGTGGCAAATTTATTTTCAAACAGACTGAAAAAGGGGCCCTGGAAACTGGAGAAAGTGCTGATGGACAAAATCTGAAGAACGAAAAAAAAAAAAAAGGAAATCGGGGAACATGAAAAACTCTAGAAATAATTACGTGAAGAACAGAGCCTACCCAGGGAAGCCCAGGTGTTTATTGTATTATAAAACAGCAGAGATGTTTCCTTTGCTCACATGGGTTCGCACCAGGAATCCTGGACAAGAAAAAGTCGTGCGGGATAGAACACAAAGCAGAGACCCCGCCAGTTTAGCTCCCACAGCTCCAGAGAGGGAAACACCTTGGGGAAAGAGGGGTGGCACGGGGGGTGTAAGGAGGGGTGCAGAGCAGGCAAGGACGGTGCTGCCGTACCCCCCAAAACCAGTCACGGTCCGAGCAGGGTTCTGAGAAACCTGCTGTGGGTTCAGCCTTGGTCACACCACACTTGGGCTTTTGCTGCTGGGAAGGGACCCGGTGGTGGGATGCAGCGGGCGCGGAGCATCCTGCTCGGGGCGGCTGGTCACCATCCCCCGCATGGCCATGGCCATGGCCAGAGACTGCGGCACCCAGGTGGGAGGAGGAGGAGGAGGAGGAAGAGGAGGAGGATTGCTGAGCACATCCAGCCGGGAAAGCCACTAGAGGGCCCCTGGGCCAGCAGAATGCCATCAGCCTGGGCTTTGGGACCCGGCCAAGGCACCAGGGTTGAACACCCCGCAGTTTTTTTGCGGAGACAGACGGGTGACCTTTCAGCGAGCGCAAAGACACAGGGTTCAGCTCCAGCCCTTCCAGCAGCGTGGCTGGACCTTTACTGCAATTCAGCAGGAGAAGCACCCCTTACAGAGGCTCTGGTGCTGCTCTGGAGCTTTGCCGTCTAGCCTATTTAACATCTAATAAGTCAAGCACAGCCTGGAGAAGTCTGATTTTCAAGCCAGAGTAGCATCTTGCACCCATTTGAGATGTCCATTTGGAAATTCAGTGTGAATAACACAAACATAAGACAGATGCTGCCACTTACCCAAATGTCTTGGAGGAACAAATGGGAACTGAATTTGAAAGCAAATGAAGCAACCAGATTGTTGCTCTTAAGTGGACTATGTACTATAGTGAGTGAAAATCTTGGCAGGAAGGAACTAAATGTTCACCGCTTTGCTTGATCTTCATAAACCATGAATGCTTGTGTATTTGTTAGCTCCAAATCCAAAGACCTAATCAAAAGCAGGTGACGGGGCAGGAGAAAACCCCCTTTCTTTGAACCACAGTTGGTACTTCCATGAGGACAGCTTGCCCCAGAAAGCTGTACTCAGGTGCAACCTGCCTGGTCACGCTGGACCACCACAGGTCCAGGGAAAGCAGTGGCAGCTGCTTTGGGACGTGCAGCAGCAGCAGCAGGTGCACAGGGAACGCGTTGGGCACAACGGACGTGCTTTCATCACCTCTGCCTCCTACATCAAGCTCCTGCTCAGCGATGCTCCATGCAGGAGCAACGCCGACGTTTGCCGAGGTGGCCAAAGTAGCACCACGCCGCTGGAGGTTTGGCTGCGCGGGAAGCAAATGAGCTAGAAATGGGACCGGCTGAAAATGCTGGTTTTGTATGAGAGCTATCAGCCACCCAGACACTGAGCATTCACTCCGAGAGCACATTTAGTGCAGCTGGCATTGTGTCAGACTAGACTTGCTTCGTGCAGGAAATACTGAGCACTTGGACGCTCTAAGCGAGGGCTGGGAAAGCGTCCAAGATTATGCTTCACATCTGCTCCTGCGAAGCCAGTGCAAGCCCTGTTTTAGCGTGTAGTGTAAACAACAGCATCACTAGTGAAACACAAGCACAAGCAGACGTGCGTACGCTACGGGGGCCATCTTGAGCCCGGCACCTTTGGAAATGGAGAGAAGTCTTGTCGGGCAACAGCCAGGGAGGAGAGAACACCTCCTGTGCTGGGTTGCAGAGCAATTCTGCAGGTGAAGGTTTAGCGAGGGGGATAAAAAGAACTGGGCCCTGACAAAGGCAGCGGCGGTTGACATCATGCTCCTGCACCAGCCCCTAACCCTTACATGCATGCTGGTTGGATCTGTGTCCCTTCTCTGCTAAAAAAGACCCCCCACAACTTAGCTCCCTACCTCCACCTTGGTGCTTGATGCTAGAATTCTGAACAGTTTTACCTATAGCATCTCCAGCATCTTGCATTTTCCTAAAAATTACCTTCTCTCTCAGCAATCAGACTTTATTCTTTAAAAAATAAAAAAGGGTAATTGATGCACAATTCCAGCCACCTTGCAGCCACCTCCTGACTTTGCTTTGCTTTCCCTCATCACCTCCATAGAGCACAAGCCCATTAAATGCTTCCATTCCTATTTCGGGCACCAATAAATCTAAATTTTCAAGCTTGGCAAACCCAGCTAAACAACTGGCATAGAGATAAATGATTCCTCTAAAATAATGTACAACTCTCATTATCCGAGGACTTTTTTTCCCCCAATCCCCCTAAATACTAGTTTTAAAGTCCCAAAAAATCAGAGCTTTCTTCCTGAGAAATAAAGGTACCAGTTTAATATAACGGCGTGTTCCCTGCAGTGCGGCGAGGGATTCTTAGTCCTTGCCATAGAAAATGACTTGTGATATGGCAGTTCTCATCCAAACTAGGAGCAAAGCGTGAGTTTGAAAAACGCAGCCTCCCAAAACAGCCTAGAAAATCTTTGAGACGAGACTTAGCAGCCAGCACACCCTCTAACAATCTAATAAATAGCGTTCAGCTCAAACTCTCCAACACTGCAAGGGAACAGGAGAACAAAGGGATTTGAAGCATGGATTAGATCATTCCAAATGGTCTCAGCATTGGTGGTTCGGAGGTTTTCTTTTTTTTTTTTCCCCAGCCTTGTGGCAAAGGCTGGATTTGAACCTTTCAGGACAATGTTTTGACACAAATATTTAAGCTATTTAAAATAAGTAATAACCTTCAGTTCCCTTCAAGAGTATTATATTAAAAACAGAGAATGGGATTAAACCAGATTAGCTCCCGACATTTCTTAATGTGGCAAACAGCATCAATCAGATCATATCAATGAAAGCTGACAGCTCAGGGAAATCCAGAGGAGCAGATTCCCTTAGAAAAATGAGATATTTGATCAATTTTTTAAAATTCTTTTTTCTAAGCTGTTAGAAACTGCATTGACTTCATAAAAATGTAATGACAGCTCAGCCTTTGCTTAGCATAACATCCTGAAAGCGCATGAGAACATTAAATTAACGCAACCTAGTAGCGTTGAGTGCAATACAGAAGTAAATACTATTGTCAGTTTACTGTCCAAATACTGTTGCCCATCGATTTTCTACTGAAATGCCTTGCTTGCAATTCAAACTCTGATCTTGCAGCTTAATGTCTGGAGACGAACCGGTGCAGAGCCCTAGTGAAATCCATCAAGCCACAAGGGATGAGCTGCAAGATGAGTCCCAAGGCAACGATGCCAGTATGAGAGCCAAAGTTTAAGAATGCAGATTTCTTTTTTTTCATAGAATAAAATAATAACTTTTAAAAATCTACATTCTTAAACGCAGAATTCTGTTTCACCTGCAGCCAGTCCCTCTGCTTGTCTCAGCTATCCCGTGACCTGTCCTCCCTTGGATGTGTCTGTTGGTGCTTAACTGCCCAGCTCAGGAAGAGCTGGGTAAGCACAGGGATGGGTTTTTCTTCAGAATATTTGTTGGACTTCTGGAAATTGTTTCAGGTGGACTTCCAGCCACCTTAGTTTCTCTTCTTCATATACTGGAGTCATCTACACACACTGATAAAGCTGCTAATAAAGGAAAAGTTTCAGACTGGTGCATTATTTGTAAATTAGCCAGCGGAATTTTGCACACGGGAAGCATGTGCGTGTAGCTCACAAGGAACACCACCAGAGCGTATCTAGTGAGTAGTGAGGACTGGTGAAAGCAGAGCAGCAGGGCAGTGCCACTGTCACACAGGGCATCCGTATCGTGTTTGTGCTACAGATAAAGCCAAGCTGCAGCTCACTAGTGCCACCAAATCAAGCATGAATGTAGTAGAACCCAGCGCTTAAAATGGCATTATCAGCACACTCTGTGGGAACCAGAGACCCAAATCCCTTTGCGTTCACTTGGCATAATCTTTGAGAAATCTCTCCCCAACTGTTTTTAAATAAATCCTGTTAAATTCTGCAGTGAATTGTCCTTATCTCTCCACACCTGTGTGCCAGCCCTGTTTTCTTCTACCTTTTTCGCCCATGCCTGGACAAAAGAGAGCGTATCTGTGTGTGCCAGTGTGTGTGTATGTCTGAGACGAGCTAAAGAGACAATTATCTTCAGCTGAAAATAAACATCATGAAACTATAGATGCCTAATTTTTGCACCTGGAAGATCCTCTTACAGCTATTCACTACTAATCACTCTTAGCTAATAAATGAATAGAATAACTAATGTGATTAGAGTAATTTGCCTATTCATCAGGAATATTAAATGAATTGGATATTTTGTATTTGACTAGTCGCTCAGCATTTCCCCGACACTGTAATTAGCCCTATGTCTAGTCCCGTGGCAAAAACACCATGTGCCCTTCAGAAAATAAGGACACTTTGGTTCATTCTGCATGGCTGGATGGATGGACCACTCCTGCATTGCTGGACAGATAGACACCATGTTCTATAGACACACCTTTCACACCAAGGGACAGCAATTCATCAGGGAGGTGGTGGTGACAGAAGTTGGTTCTCAGCTGTCAGGAACTTTGGTTAGGAAGGTGTCCACAGAATTCTTGGACACTGCAAGATGCTTCCTTCTTTTCTAGCTGTAAACATGGCAGCTCTCAAAAGACATCTAAGTGAACTCTAGATGGGTAACAGTCCCATTAATACATGCCAAGAGGGTGGCTGTTATGCTTCAGTCTGGCAGAGGAATCAGGCTGAGGTTGAACTATGCAAATGATAATATAAAATAACCAGTGGGCAGGTATTTAAATAAGGATTTCAGATATATAGATAAAGGAAAAAGATCATTTGGATCTGGGATAAAATTTTCCAAATCCGCACGAGATTCTTTGAAAGAAGACAGGCAAGGTTTAGAAAAATAATATTCGTCCTTGTCCAGTTCTAGAAAATAATGGGGATATAAAGAACAATACAGAAAAGATGCATTAATAAAATTGCCAAAGATGATCTGTCACTTCCTCTTGGTAGGAAGCCAAAGCATTTTATAAAATGCATTTGCACTTAACCAGAATGATATCTTAATCTTCCTTAGTCATATCTTTTCATGCCTTCCTGATACTCCGCAAAGCAGACATCAGGGTTTTCAGGAGACATCCTCAAAATGCTGCGTTAAAATTAAAAAGGGAAGAGGCTGCATCTAACAGCTGCACAAACAGAATCACCTTCAGCAAAACCTTGAGCATGAAATACGCAGCACGGTGCATGTTCATAGCAGGAAAGGAAATTAGGAGGAAAAAACAATGAGTTATTGAAGGCTTCAGGGTTCTCTGGTCTGGATAGATCTAAAATCAAGATGTCACTACAATCTCTTCTGGGCTCTCTTGCTGTTTTTGGCTGGAGTGATACATATGTGAGACAGTTTTACTCTGATAAGGGATCGGGGCATAGTTAGGGTTTCATTTGGGTTTCACCTTCCCCCTTCAACAGCTGTTAAAATGGACCTCAAGCAGTTCCAAGTCCCTTCTTTTTGTTCATTTTTCTCTCTCTCTTCCTATTTCAGGGTTGTGGGGGTTTATTTTGTTTGGGTTCTTTTTTTTTTTTAGATAGCTGCAGGGAAAAGCACAGACCTGGGGAACTTCAAATATTAATATCATTGGCATTCTGCTAAGGCTTCAGCCTTGGCCCCTATTAATTATGTTTAGCTAAATCTGTATCTTATCTGCCAGATGTTCATATGTTGAAACAAGATCTGGATTCCTGTTTTAGAGATAAGGCATTGTGTAGCACAGAGCTACCTGGAGAACATCCTTCAAGGTAGAGATGAGGCAAAGTCTCTTCTAAATTCTCTTTCATCTAACTTTACACAACATAATAGTTTCTTTTCGCAGCTAACCACAGCTCCTCACTATTATTTAGCTTTCTACTTAGACCTGGAGTTTTCACAGTGAACCTCAAATCAGTTTCACAGATTTACTTTGGTGTTTTTAACCTCTCCTTCGCTCCCCCCCCCAATATTTCTGCTTTCAGACTGCAAAGTGTAAAACACTTTCTTAGGTTGTTATGGGACAATGCTATATGAATGAATAAGTTATAAAAATAATAATACATTACAGCGATAATGATGGATGTGTTTTAAACAAAGCCCCTGGTTGCCAGCGTGGAGGAACGATGGAAAAATCAAAGATAACCTCGCATGAGGAGAATTGTAATGAGAAAGACCTGGAATACGTTATCTCTCTGAATTGCTCCTGTCTGCTCTCCCAGAAACAGGTTTGTCCCAGTTTGACTTGAAGAGCGTGTCAAGTCTTCAGCTAAATTTAGGACCAGGTGCTTGGCTGGTGTCAGCTGTGGTGGCTCCGCTGACAGAAGCGGAGTTGTGTGCATTCATTCTGGGTTCATTTCTATTAGAGTGGGGCTTAGTACATCGGTCCCAGCATGGAGCAGGACCCTGTTGTGCTCAGCACTGCACACACAGCCCGTTTCATCCTCAAAGCCCTGGCGATCTAAATAGATGAAAGCGAATTGAAATAGATTAAAAGATTCACCCCAGCCACCCAACAGGTCAATGGCAGAGCCGGGAAGAGCTCCCGCGCGTTGTGACTGTCACGCTGATGTCCCAGCCACTGCACCATGCTGTCTCTAGGAGAAACCTGCTCTGACAATCACGTTTTACTGCTAGGCAGAGGCACGTTGAGCTTGTGGTTTGATACAGCTTATTTTCTACAGACAAAACGTGGGCATTAGGTCAAATTCATCGCCTGCAGAATGTGACAGGCTAAATTAGCAGGATTCTTAGGAACACTATAACAAAACCTACTAGTTTTTGTAAAGAGCAAGACTTCCATAGCAGGGGTTTCACGGATTATCCTAGTGTGCGTACATACTTTTCAGTTTCATTCCATCAGCCATTTAGCAAAATATCATCTCTAATCCAAGCACAAATTTGGATGGGATTACACCCACAATTTCTTTGGGCACGTGCACCTGTAGAGTGTTTAAGCAGCAGTTCCACAGTCACAGAGAATTTGGAAGTACAACAGACACACTGAATCCAATACAGAAACAGGACAACAAACTCTTCTACTCCAGCTTCAATCCTGAAGGTTGCCAGATCCATCGATACCAAAAATCTCAGGAGCATCCTTTATAAAATATGAGGCAGAACGCTATACAGGGTGCCTGTGTCCAAATTTCAGAAGTATCACAGGATCTGGGTGACTACCAAGCAAAGCCTCTTCAGCAGCAGAAGATGTAAGATACAAAGAAGCAGAGCCCTGCAAGCCCCCCCCAAATGCTTTGGGGGCTTTGCAAGCCTTCCTTCCCACCAGAAACCCTCAGCCTGCCCAAATCCCTCCTGTGCAAGCCACGCCACGCTTGGGGTGGGGTCTCAGGGGGTCTTTACATGTGCCCATTGATTGGAACATGCTGAGCCAACAGCCCGATTTCATCTGCTATCTAAGTCTCTGCACCCGCAGGATAGCTGCTAGGACCCTGAGAAAGCAGTCTCATGATTTATTAGGTTTTATAACAATGGCAATAAGCAAGGCAGCTTTTTAAGCAGCTAACTGAATTGTGATGTGGGGTGGGTTTTTTTGGTTTTTTTTTCTCCCAGCACAATGTGGATCCATTTAGCCTTATAGCTTGAATTTCAGCCTCTTTGCCCATGAGAAAGCCTGGTAAATGGGATTTGTGCTAGAAGCTATAGGGGAGAATATCTTTTAATTAACCAGGAGGGCAGCTCAGGGAAGATCTCGCACTGTCTCTTAGCTGAGTTTCCAGCCTGACTGTGAGAAAAATACATAAGAATTAAGGTAGAGCAGTAAAGGCAAATCAAAGTCCCGATGACTTGGATTCTTCTGCCCTAATTTAACCGGGCCCATACAGTAGCTGGGACAACTCCAGCGCAGGTGCAGCTTTGCAAGCACAGGCACTGCCCCTCACCCTGGCCCATCTCACTTGGGGTGCACGGGGCCGGGGGCACCTTGCTCTGCACTCTGCTGCCAGATGCTCAGGTGATGTAAATCCGTGTGGTTTCACTGAGTCCAGGGAAACGGCGCTACTTAAAGGCAGAGGAAGATGGTATCTTTATTTCCAAGGTAAGGCAATCCAAACCTCTCATCATGCTGCTGGTAGAGAAATATTTTTCCTAGGAACACATTGAGTCCCTCTGTCCAAAAGCACAAACTCAGCAGAGATCCTGCCCTGTGTGCATCCTCAGCGTTGCTGGGTTTGGCATGGGTTCCTGCAGAGCAGAGGCTCTGGTGGTCACGCTGACCACATCTCCATCCTTTGACACTTGCTAGGCAAGTTCACCAGAGGCAGAGTTGTCTCAGCAGGAATTACATCCCCATGATATTCATAACTGTAGGCAGGTCAGAGTGGAGGCAAACCCTCTGGTTTGTGGAAAAGCTGCAAAGATGCACCCCCTGAAAGCCCAGAGAACCTACAGCAGAGAGCACTTTGCAAATAGCCCTACAGCTGCAAAAGACTTAATTGGAACTTTCACCTTCTTAAATACTGAGAAGCAAAACTGAGGCACAACCCCAACAGAAACCAAACTTCATTAGCACCACGACTCGGGGAAAGCATGGACGTTAGGGATGGAGCTGAGCCCAAAGCCTCTATACCGATACCCCCACTCCTTCAGTTCATTTAGTTCTGGACTACAACCAGGTCCATCCCTCCTGTGGCCCCGTCTAGCTCTCCATATTGCGTGGTGTTGTTCCTCGCCAAGTCTCGCAGTGTTTTACCGGACAAGGCACGGAAGTTAAATGTACATTTTATTTGAACAATGTTTCATCTTGTTCCTGTGCGTCTCTGCTGGTGGTGAGGCAGTAAGAAGCTGATGAAATTTATTTCTGCTCTTTCTGCCACACTGTATAAATAGAGGAAAAGAAATAAAATACTTCTCCAACAGGAAGTGTGAATGCTTTAACGCCTTGTTTAAATGTGCAGTTGAGAGAGTGTACTTATCACGCAGCATCCACAGCTGAAATTTGCTAAAATTAAAAGATCTCAGTTACACGCATCTTACACCTGTGTCACACCACTGAACTCAGTGGATTTACCCTTAAATCTGCTGGGTAAGAATCACACCCAAAGCTTTGCGGAGATAGCATGGCCCACTGTGTGCATGCTTCTCAGGTACTGCGAATTCTAGCTGGCAGGCTGCATTTCCCAAGAATAATTGGTGTATACATACACCGTGTGAGATTTATATTCCCTGCATCTTTGCCTATATACAATATGATTTAAATGGTGTGGGCACTAGACGAGGTGGACAGTAAAGCTTACAGTATTTGAAAATAAACATAAAGCAAAATGGTTTGACATCCTATTTCACTTAAAATGTAAATGGTGAGCATTCAGAGCATGATTTACAACCTTTTTAAAAGCACAAATGTTTTTCTTTTCGGCCTCCCTAACTCAGATGCTACAAATCAGGAGAAATCTTTGCCGCTTCAGGAAATCCCCCTTGCTGGTTTTCTCCCATCTTTTTGTTGCTATCCAGAGACATTGACATGGATCCTTCAGATCCATTTTCTTGACTTTTTTTCCCCCCTAGTGTCTTGAATTGAAATTTGGCCGTATTGTGAACTTTATGCTGTAGACTCATGGACAGACAGAGAGAAGGGAGAAGAAGGAGATGTAATGTGTGAGCCTGTTGCTCATCAGCTCGCTATGGCAGCTCTTTCCCAAGTTTAACACCTTTTCATACCCATAAACCTGGCTGTATCACTGCTCTCGTCACAAGGGCAGCGTGGGCTAACGCCGTGAGACATCTCTCACTTCACTGACTCCTGCTGCTGCCTGGAGCCATTGACCTGGGACAGCGTCTCCAGACACGTTCGCTAGCTCTAGATGCATCACTTTTTGGGTCCGGCTTAACATGTTCCTGCCTTATTTTCCGAGGAGCTGCAGCCTGTCCGAGAAACAGCATCCCTCTGCTCTGGTATTGTTCCTATGACCCCTTGCCAAGTCACCTTCCTCCTCCTCACCCACTACTAGCACAGTATAAGGGATTGCAGGAGAGAAATCCCCAGGGAGCAGGGCTGCGCTGTCTCTCCTCCCAGAGGATAGATACTAGGAGGGCTTGTCCAGGACCAAGCCACTCAGCTGCACCACCACAAGAGCAAACCAGGGTTCAAGATCCAACACACAGAAACCAACATGTTGGCAGTGTCTTTTGCCCTAGACCACAGCACCCACAAAATCACCTACCAACTACCTGCTCCTAACAAGGCAGGAGTCCATGAAACTAGATCCCTGTGCAATCTTCCTGCATGGAGATGAGAAGACAGCCCCACCAAAGTGGTCCTGGTGCAGCAGCCCTTACAGATCTTCAAACTGGCACGTTCAGGTCTCAAACCACAGTATTGGGGCTGCATCAAAGGGATGACCCAAACACACTTCTTGGCACCTACTCTCCCCTTTCCAAGGCACTGAGGAAGCAGGATGCTGGTTTGAACAGATCGAAGGCTGCAGGTGTGGGTCACGGAGGACTTTGCGTGGCCTGAGCAGAGGAAGGTGAACCCTGGAGCTGCTGCCCTCCTCCCTGCCCTACAGCAGGGAAAGCAAGCCCCGAGTTTGCAGCTGAAACATCCAGCCCTTAAATCTTTAATAACCTTTCTTTCCTTTACTCAGAGCGCAGAAGTACGAGCGCACATCTTTGGAGATCAAACTGAATCCTTAATTTAACCGGCTATTAATAAGGGTTAAGTCTGCAGGCTGCAATGGCCCCTCTGCCCGTCGCTGCCTCGTCCGCGCACAATCCACGGAGCGGGAAGCCTGAAGGGCGTCCATTTTGAAAAGCTGTAATGAATCATTTTTCCTTAGCAAATCTGGCAAACTTTAATCCTGGTTCCTGCAGCCTCCCTTTCACATGTCCAAGCCCTCTGTGACACATCAAATTTAATGAGACTGCACAGACCTCCAATAAGGCACTGTAGCACTGCTGGGATACTTTATTAAGGAGGATCAGACAGAACGTGTTTGCTGTTTAAGAGCCTTTAAAGGCAAATTACACTTCTTTTTGGACGGATGAGAAGGGGGACTGGGGGAAGCCTCCCGTTTTTGTTCGGTCTCTCACCCTTCTCGACTCGTTATTCTGCAGGCCAATTCAAACAGAGCATTAAGGTTTCTGCAAACAGGGAAAAGCAGCAAAATAAGCAGCAAGGGCTGACATACCAGCAACACTCTGTTGAAGGTTGTGGGCTAGGATGCAGACAAAGAAACGTGTTATTTTACAAAATAATAATAATAATAATCTGCCTCTGGCAAGCTGTGCAAGGGAACACCCCACCCTGCAAGCAGGTGCTGCCCCTGCAAGGGCCGGGGAAAGGCCAAGTTAACCCTGTCTGGTTGGAAGAGAGGTGGGAATAACTTTGCAGAAAGATGGATGATGTGAGATATGTGCTGAGCCATCCTTGGGGGAATCCTGGGGCAGCTATTCTAGGGAAGAAAGGGGAGTATAAAATACTGTTTTTATTCCAATGTCTATTTATTCTAATATCTATGCAAACAATATAAGCACCAGAACAAGGCAGAGCTCAATTCTGCACACTCAAGGATTTGGGGGAAGGGAGAGTGTTTCGTTTTGCTTGCGGGGAAGAACATGTGGATGCTACAGGAGGTAAGAGAAGAAATCCTAGATGTCTTCGAGGGTTTTTTTACAACCATTGACAGCTAAGGGTATGTCTTTGTAGACCCTCTTGCTTGGAAAACTCCATTCTGTGTCAGGACTCAATGCTGTAAATTTTGTTGGAGAGTACAGCACTCTCATGGCATAGCAACCTCCTGCTTAATTCAGAGCATCTTTTTTAGAGATCATCATGTTCAGCTTCTCTGTGTCCATCTCTGCCTATGCCTGGCTCTAAAGACCAAAGAGAGAGGGACCAAAGGCCATCAGTACAGAGGTTCCTACAAGCAGGAGCACACACTGACCATCTCAGCACACGCTAGCCAGTGGAGATGTTTGAAACCCAGATTAAATACACAGAGAAACAGAGGAAAGCAAATCTTAAAGAAAACAATTTCTTAAAGGAAGCGTCCAGGCTGCTGGACAAGGCAGCATCTGTGAGGGCTACAGAAAGCCAGAAGGTCTATCTCAGCCTATGAATTCCAACCTAATCGGGTTTTATAGGGAGATTTAAAAATTGGAGAGAATTCTCAAGGTTATTTTGTTAAAAGCAAAGGGGAATACAGATAGGAAATTTCATGTACCAAACCTGTCTTGCTGGTTTCATGCTCTATTATCTCAGAAACCAGAGTTCCTGGAGTTAGAGGGAGTTATAGGTTAACACATCCAGGCAACTGGGGCCTCAGAACGGCTGGGACACTGGGCTGGAAGCGGAACACAGCAGGACCGCTTGGTCCTGCCAGGCTCAGCTGGCCTGTTTTCTTCTAAACAGTGTGCCAGACCATGCACAGTGACTGACCCTTACTCAGAGACAGCTGGAGATGTGGGAAGAATACACAGCTCAGGGGATGTGTATTCACTCCTGCTATGTCTGTGCTAAAAGAAGAAAGTCCGTGTCTCAGAAGATTTTTATGGGAAGAGAGGAAAATGATAACATTTTTATTTTGCCAAAGTAAGGACCTAGCCTTCCAAAAAGTGCAAAAGAAGAAATTAAATCATTTATACATCAGAAAAAAAAATGCTTTGGTTGCAGAATAAAACCAGAGATGTTTCCTGTGTCAGGACCACTTAGGCAGAATCTGTGAAAGGTCCGTGGGGGTGACTGGCTTCATTTAACTTTTATCCTTCATCTTTGGCAATCTAAGGAGGGTTGGGGTTTTGCACAACGAATTCAATGGTGATTTGGATCCAGGCTGCATTTTATCTGAACCACTCACATTTGGAGTCACAAGAAGAGTGTGGTTAATGGATCAGTTTAATGGCATCAGTTCTGATCCATCTCTAATTAAGGGCTCTGCCAGGAATACAGCCAAGCAATTCTAATGGCCCAGAGGAAAAATTGTGAAGTCAGGTAATGAAATTTGCTTATTAGACAAAATGGGAAGAAAGAGTGCAGGGGCACAGAAATCAATATGGTAAGCAGGACAGGAACGTTTCGAAAGCGCTGCCCATGGAAAAAGCATAGCTAATGAAAGTTCACTGCTGAGAAGTGTAATAATGCTGATAAATCCTGCACTGATAACATCCTTGAAGACGTTCACCTGGAAAAGACCCAGTTTACGTGAACTTCTAAACAGTTTCTTTCATGCTCCAGCTTCCTCAGCTGGGGAATTTGATCAGCTCTTGACTTTTTGTGTCTCGTGGTACTTTTGTAGACAACTCCTGCCATCTTTCCTTCTAAAAGCAAGTTTCCTTCCAGTGGTGTATAGACTAGAATATGCCCAGCATTCATAAACAGCATAGTGACATGACTCTCGAGGATGCTGGTGAAGATGAAGAAAGGCAAGGTCACCCCGACGCCTGAAACTAGTTGGACAGAGGCCTTAATAGCCCCTGTTAGACCCCAATGGTTGTACGCCACAAGAACGCCCGCAGAATTAATCACCTATAGCCCCTTTTATCCAAGGACTGTTCAGGTCTGTTCCCACCTTACTCATTAGTACAGAGAAGATGCACATTAAAAAGACAGAAAGAAGCACTGATATTGTTAAAATATTTTAAAGTATTTATCCTGTGGTGATCTAGAGAGTGCTGGGCAGAGAAATACTCATAGGTGGGATAGTTACAGCTCAAAAGCCTTCACTTGTAGGTTGGTAAGAAAGGAAGGGAGCAAACCTGATCCTTGTCGGCAAACTCCTTTTATTTTTTTTTTTTTTTTTTAAGGGAAAAAGTTAACTCAAGTTTATAAGCTTTAGCTCTGGAGTGGAGCCTTTTGTGTCTCGCTAGCCCACATAATTGCGCTCCCCCCCTCCTCTCACCCGGTGGCAAAGGAATGTAGGTGGAATGTCTTTACATAGAGACCAGCTCAAGCAGGGACTACACAATAAGGGGAAGAAACAGGAGCCAATCTAAGTAAAGGATCAGGCAAGCACTGGAAGGAAAAATAATTTTGGGCTGTCTGCTACCACATCTAACCCTGTGAAATGCCTCCATGAACTCCTCGCTTCCTTCTGACTTAAAATGTCCTCCTTCTTCCCAGAGGTTCAAGGGACGTATCTTGTTACAGTCTCCTTTTTAACACATAACTTTCCCCCCTTCTCTAATGCTGCTTCTTTCATCCCGCTGCTGCATATATATTTACTGGCAACGGAAAAAATCAATAAAGGAGAAGGAAATGACTTGGCAGCCTTCCGAAGTGTTAAAATAATTCTCATCTAATTGAGCCCCATTGTTTTTAAACAATATTGCCAGCAGTGCAGCTAAGTAGCTTGCCCTCGATTTTCAAAAGCAACTAGTGATTTGGGGTGGTTCTGATTTTCTAGGTCCTGCCTGAAGTCTCCTGAAAGGGAGGGAATTGGTGCAAACGTTCGTACCCTTGCAGGTGGGATGCGAAGCTTTCTGCATCACACAGCTCCCCTCGTACTGGGAGCCTCCTAAATTCAGTGGTCCCTCAGAGATCTAGCCTTGGAGCCCAGAGCATGACTCTCATTTGAAGGCATATTTAAGTCCAGCAGCCTTAGGCAGGACTCTACATACCCATAAAGTATCCTAGGTGGTTTTCACCAGAGAAAACCTGGAGTGATATTAGTAACAAAAAGCTCGAACCAGGTGCATTCCAATCTGTCAATTTGTTCTGTAAATTATTGCTACTTAAATACAGACTTACAGTCCCAACTGAAAAAATATTCTGGTATGTGCTGCACAGGAACATATAGAACTAAATCTTTATGCTGAACTGCTTATTGAGGCTGGAAACTCTTCTGTGAGTAATTCTGATTTTTCCACATTTTGTTGATGTTAGTGTTTTTCAAAAATCAGGACGACTCAAACGTTGCGAATGCCTAAAGATCCTCTCTGTTCCCAGCACAAAATATTTCCTCCACAGCTCAAAATGGTTTCACTTTAATAAAACGTGAAGTGCTTCATTTCAATTTTGACTTTTTTTTTGTTTTTCTAGAAAAAAAAAGGATTTGTCTTATACAAAAAATAGAAGTGAAAAGTCATTTCCAAAGGGAAAATTGAAGCATTTAATTTTGAAGAGGATGGGAAGGCGGTCTCAGCTCCACTGAAATGCTCCATCTTGACTCGAAACAGTAAATAACTAATTTTTTTTCAAAACAAAGGCTTTTCTCAGAAAGGTAACAGCTTAAAAGTGTCCCATCATAGAAATTTCAGTGGCTTAACATTTAGAGACTAAGAGTTCTCCTTCTGCTTCCACGCACGGTGAAGAAGGACACTTTGCTGTAATCTTGGGGAAGAACCCAATCCCCTTTCTCACACCTCCGCTGCTGAGCGGAGTTCCAGCCTCCACCTGAGCTGAGCAAATACCAGGCTATGCCTTTTGTCCAAGATGCCTCCTGCTAGCACCTAAGGAAACAACTATTAGAGTTGTCACTGCTGTGCTCTCCGAGTGACACACCCGTTATCACCCTGGCAACCCCAGGATGTACCTCGTTTCTACAGCAAGTGGCCAACGTGTGTATTGCCTGGATTTTTTGCAGTTCTCTTATTTTTCCTGAAACATGCCTCCGACTGGACTGTGCCTGGGTGAGATACATGTTGAAAAGAGTTACACGTGGAAAGACAAACCCCCTGACCCAGTCATTTGCAGCAGCGCTTGCTGGTTTTGAGTTAAATCTCTCTTGATCCTGGAGCTTCATTTCTGAGGGGCTCAGTTTGAGACACCGAGTTGGGTTTTCAGATCCTCTGCCCACTGTCTTCCCCATCACCTTTAGCATGTGTCCATTCTGGGCACCAGCCTAAAGCTTGACATCCCTTTTCTCAAAACATGGGCCTAAGATCTCATCCTCTCCAAAAGCATTTTTATCAAAGGCACATCGGCACAGGCACAAATAATCTGACACGCTGGAAAAAACAAAGCTCCTAAAGTACAGGTGTGCTCATGCTACAGACCCCTCACCACGCTCCGGCTGAGAGCAGCCGTTCTCCTCTGACATCCCTCAGCCTGCAAGCGTTATTTCTGCTGGGAACGTGAATAAATTGCACAGGAAGGGAGTTATCCACTGCTGCCAAAGGGCCAAATGTGAACAAACACTCAGAAATGTGCACCTCTGAGCCTTCTGCTGCAGAGGTCCTGGGGAGCAGCCTCTCCCTTTCTCACCCTTGGAGGAATGAGCCTTCGGGTGGGAAACATCTGCCCTTCAGCTCACTCATGGGGGGTTTCTGGGTTTACTGGCAGGAGTGCAGATCCACATGGCACTTATAATGTAGCCCATTGTGCGTGTACAACCACAAATAGGTTAAATCAATAAAACAGAAAAACTTCAGTTCTTGTATCAAATACCATCCATATCTAATGCCTCCAGGATGCCTTCTGATCCCAGAAGGTCTTGCTCATTTGATGCCTGCGCTTCCTGGGTATCCCACAACACTTCCCAAAGGAAAGAGCCAAGATATTAGCTTTCCTTTAGAAAAACGGCTTGTGAGAATGTAGGGCCGGTGAAAAGTTTCAGCTTGACCAACCTCAGCATCTCCATTTGCAGTACAGCAGAGAGGAGAGTCTGGCATGCTTCAGCTCTGACCTCATGGGAGCACTGGAGGAGGGGAACCCCACATCCCCCCTCCGACGGCACTGCCAGCACCCGATAAGGGCTGAGGCTGCGTCACACCGGTGACCCCATTGCCCTCAGATGGAAACGAAAGTCATCTAAATTCTCCACTGTGGAAACTACATCCATCATCTCTACAGCTAGTAAAAATGGGTGTGTTTCCAGCTAATTGAAAAGCAGCCTGATTTGGAGGAGGGAACAGATTTAAGCCATCTAGGGACCACTGAAAGTTCTGTCATTGTACTACCAGCTCTGGCCACAGTCACCCAGTACCCAGGTCAGCCTTTATTTCATGCAAGCTGGCACCAAGAGAGTCAGCTAGATTTCAAATCAGTACCAAATGCCAGAATTTGGCGGAGGCCTAACAGAATAATGATGATGGGATTAGGAAAAAAGAATTCATAAAAACTAAATTAAAAATCACACCTCACTTCACATTGGAAATTGGACTCAGCCACTGCACTGCGTTTGGAGCGAGCCTCTTTAAATGCAATCCATTGTGTAGGGAAATTCTCCCTGGAATCTGGGTTTCCAACACAGCATTACTCTAACTCCCCGTGTTCATGAAATCCGCAGAAAAATTGCAGCATGACAGAAGAGGCAGCCTCCTAGCAGGTAGCACTGTGGTTTTGGAACAAGTCTCTGCAAGACCTGCTGAACCGGAGCGAGAAAGCTATTGGCAGAGGATGGCCAAGGCAACTCCTTTCACGGCTCCTCTCAAGTGGCTCCTGGTAAGGGATAATCAACTGTCTAGAAATAATTTTTAATTTCCCCTCTCCCCCAAAACACATGTCCAAGTTTCGAGTGATAGACAAAGAGAAACAAGCTCTGCTTTGTTTGTTTCCCTCCTTTCTCTTCCTTTCCTCATCCAAGTAGAAAAATGGGAAATCAAGGGGAGAGACACGATCTTGTTTGTATGGAAGGGGAAGCAATAAGAGCCTTCCTATGTGCGACAACAACCACCCTACCCCTAGATACCCCCCAGCTACCAGAAAGACAGACACCAGAAAATGCTTCTTTTTGCAAACCCATGATAAAACACAGTTTTCCTCCTCACAGATTTATAGTCAAGTAGAAGTAGGAGGGAAGATGACAAACTTCTGCACCTTCTGCTCTGATGGCAAACACTCCCAAGCAAGAGTCTCTCCGTTAACCCTAGCCTGTGTGGTGTCAAGCAAGCTTCAGGTATCCTCTATGATAAAATAATAAAAAAACTGCTGTCAATTCTTGCTCGTGTTCCCTCAGATTTAGGATGTTTGCTGTGAAGTATCTCTGTCAAGGGTGAAAAGGGAGGAGTTATTCTGTGCTTATGGTTTGTAGCACAGATCAAGGGTCTCTGCCATGGCCCGTGGTCATGGCCGTGCCCGGTGCCGTACAGTGACACACCAGCACTCCCCCATCCCACCGGAGAGCTTCCCTGCAGGTGCTTCGGAGGAGACAGCCCTTGGGGCTGTGTCCAATTTGTATACTTGGCCTTTCAGGGCTTTACATCACAATTATTCCAAGCGAAAGGACAGTGGGGTTAGTTTTCTTATTTTTTTTTTCTTTTCAGAAAGAACCAAAGCCAGGATGAGGCATTTCCAAAGGGGAAGGGGGTGGGGGGGGAAGCAGAAGCCCTCCTTGGGAAGCACTCAGGTGAAAAAAAAAAAAAATGCGAGGCCGAGTTCTTTGGCAATAGCTCTTCTCATCTAGGGGTATAAAAGGCTCAAAAAAAAAAAAAAAAAAGACCACACAATAAAAAGGAAAGCCTGTCTGAAGTACCATGTTTTACACATTGTTAGACTGAAGCAATCTGTTCAAGTGAACCCTTTTAAAAAGGGGCCATTTCTGTGTGAACAGCCAGTTGTGTGGAGCTGGGAGGCACACAGCTGTAGACAGCTGTGGGGCTGGTACTGTAACTGAATCATTTTAAGAGTGAACTCTGGCATGTCGACGGGAGGCCCGAGAAGGGTAGCACAGCCAGAAAGTACAGTTTGCTTCTGTATGAGCCAGGACACATCCACCTTCTCGCACAGCTCAAGTTAACAAATGCCGAGCTGGTTGGAACTAAATTCATGCAGGCTGCTGCATTTTCCCCCCCACACCCCCTCTTGCCTTTTTTAGGTCTTATTTTTAAGAAATGTAATTCTAGGCACACAAGAAGAGTCTCCCTTTTGACCCCTGTCTTCTGGCATGTTTCCAAACACTCTGAGGATCCGACTGGACTGTCGGGATCATTCCAGGCTGGGATGGATAAACCCACAGCTCCCAAGCACTGAGGAGGAAAATGCTGCTGCTCCCCAGCGCATCTAAATCTTTCCATGCTTCCCTGTAAGGACAAACCAATACCAGAAGGGTGCATCTGTTCTATCTTCCTAATCTTCCTGACATGACACAACACAACACACACAGACCCACTGATATTTGGAATTAATAACTATTTGGAGGATTCTGTACTTATACATAAAACCAGAGTCACAGCAGTGAAATAAGGGTAAAGTCAGCGTAGGATCCAGGCCGCCACATCAAAGCGGGCGTGCTTGTGCAAAGATAGCAGTTTATTGTCCCTGAGAGAGCAACTAACCCTCAGGAGGAGACAGCTTGTGTGCATTTACCCACGTCAACAGGAGACACACAAGATGACCACTGGTTGTTGGAACAGGTGACAAGCACCTACAAAAATCAGCTTTCCTTCACTCTGAGCAACCAACTACCAGACACTTTGAAGTACCACTGTACCTGATGTCCAGGAGGAGATTACTAACAGGGAGGGGCCAAACCGAGCCCCCAGATTGCTCCAAAAATGGGCCTGGTGGCCAATGAAGTGAGTCTTATTCAGCCATTTGCCAGAGGGGTACACACCGCCACAGGGAATGGTAAAAAAAAAAAAAAAGAAATTATTTTAGTTCTGGCTTCTATCCAGATCTCCAAGTTAGTAAAATGGGAAACCAGTGTGGGATGGATAACCGTCTGTTTGAACTCTACCCACTTACAAGGTGGTGCTTCCGTAGAGATGCCGGTGGGGGAGACAAGTGAAGCACTGACTGCGTTCAGAGGAGGAAGAAAAAGGATCGGATGGAGGCAAAGAGTTTGGTTCATGTCAGAAGGAGTATTAGAAGCCCAGAGGTAAAGAAATGAATTCACTAGACTGACATTTGAAGGGTTAATGGGATTTAAGCTTTGATCTTCGAAGAAAACATGCTGAAAACGTAGCCCAAGGCATGTTCACCATTTTGTTTGCTAGTAAAACAATGCAATTTGATTTTTGTTGGCTTGTTGTTTTTAAGTGGAACCTCATGGGTGTTCTGTTAAACTCAGCCCACAAAAGCAATTTGTGTCATTTTAATGTAGCTCCTGTGTTAGAAATGTTTGTTTTTAAATGCAAGTTTTATTGTTTTCATTGTTTGCACATTAAAAGCTAGATCAATAAGAAAAGCAATTCACGATGTCGTTCTTCAAAATTCAAGCCTGATCTACCCCATAAATTGGGGTAAATATGAAAGTGTCAGAAATAACAAAAGCTCGTTCTTTTGGAATATGAAAAGAATAATTCCAGATCTCCTGTGCTTTGGCCTATCACTATCTATCATGTGTCTTAATATTTACAGGAGAGTCAAGAAGAGAGATACAGCCCTGTGACTGATAGGATAGAGCAGAGCATTCTGTACTTTGTTAGAGTGGTGGTTTGATATATTCTAGTTTGCAGAAGTGTAGACATGACTTAAGCCTTTCTAAAATGGAAGAGAAGCCTTCTAACTGCAAGAAAGACATATCAACGTATTCACCAGACATTAAGTGTTTGTGTATGACTATTAAAAAATTATCCCAATACAAAAAGCGAGACGGGGACAACTCCTTCAGCAAGGATCAGATAGGAGGGACAGATTTAGGTTCTGACTCCTGTGCCTACCTCTTAGGGCCTCCACTTCCCACCCATACCCAGGGGACAATACTACAATGAGTTTCTTAATCTCTGGTATTTGAAACATGCTTAAAGATTCCTTAGTTGAGGTGCTAGAAAGAAATAATTATTGTTATGTTTTTATTTTATTTCTTCCTGCAATGTCCCAAAGGTAAAGTCCCTCTAGTCTTGGGTAGGAGGGAGCAAAGAGTGCCCTGGCATATTGTACTCCTCTCGGGTGCAAGCCGGCCACCCTGTAAAATTACATGGTCACTAGATACGCATCTAAACAACAATGTTGTAGGGCAGAACAAAGGAGAAAGACCTATGGAATTGGAAAAGTGATATTTGAGCAAACAACATTCCCATCTGTCAGGTGACTAGGTGTAGGTAGTCAGTACTTGTCACCGAATCAGTGACACAAAATCAGCAATTCTGTAACAAGTGCATTGAGTTCTACCTCTTCTGAGAGGCATTGGTAGATAAGAGCTGGTTTTCAGAATTCTTTTGAAAGCTTGGCCCTTCCACTGGTTGTGTCAATGGCAGTTATACCACCTACAAAGTTATGACTCTTCATTCTGCAGTAAAGTCTATTTTAATGATAACATGCCCTTTAAAATGTCTCCAAGTGGACCAGCAGATTATACTTCAATCACTGGTAGATTGAAAAACAGAATAACAACGCAGAGCAAGAACACAAGTCACCATATCGCTGGATGTGGAGCCGCACGAGATCCACCCGCTACTTTCATTACATGTCTATTCACCAGCTCCATCTTCCCTAAAATATTCCTTTCTCATTTCAATGCATTTGCCTTCAAAGGTTGGTGTTACAGGCAGGATCAGGGTTAGGATAAGGTACGACTCTGCATGCCTTCACACCTTGTGAAATCCCATCTACAATGGTAGAATTAATGAGGAAAATAGCCTACTGCAACAATTTCTGAAATAGCTGCACATGCTTTATTGCTTAAGCATGCAAATGTTTTATTCCTTAAGCATATGCAACAGCAGCTTCAGCAGACATACTCTGTTGAGGGTGGTAGAGAAAGGACATACACAAGATCTTCTGGAAAAGCCATGGCTAGTCTGGATTTCTAAATAAATCTGCATTAATTAGCCAGTGCCTACCCAGCATATAGTAGCAAACCATGCTCAGCAAAGCCACATTCCTGCACAAGGCTGGCGTGGTGCATCTCCTAGGTTTCGTAATAATGCCGCCCTACTTCTCAGGAAGCGGACTCATGGTTTTCAAAAAAATAAGCAAACTAAGACTATGCTGCAGGGGCTGCTCGTTGTCTCAAGTCAAAGATGCAGGCTTTGGGTTGGTACCTCAATTTAGGGGGGGATATATATATATATAAAACCCAATTTAGGTTTGGGTTGGTACCTCCATAGGTACAACGAAGTCCACAGTGAAATGAGCATCTGCGTGGAGCTCCCACCAGCCCCACACAAAATGAAGTGATTATACTTGGGTCAAAGATCATCTCTGCTTGAAAAATGAGAGAAATGACTGCAAGCTCAATCTGGCAGGCAATTCTGCCACCACCCCACAGTGAGAGGATGCTACATAACAGCACACGATGGCTGCAAAGGTAGAGCCACCCTGTCTGCCCAGGACAACTCTGCCTGGGCAGGGAAGCAGAACTCTGGTATTTAAGGCAATGCTCATTTTCCAAATTGCTTCCAAGTTCACTGCCAGTGACCGACTGATGGCCTGTACCAGGAAGGCACAGAGGACCTGCATTGCAGGCCCACAGGAAGGAGACGTTGCAGTTCAGACAGGGGTGACACACCAGAGGTTGTGACCTTCTGCTGCTGGCGCCCAGCCACATCCTATACCTCCATGTCCATCATCTCCCACTGCCACACCACATACTACCAGCCCACAAGGCTCTGCAGCAGGGTTTGCAGACAAGGAGAAAGTGCCAGGACTACTCTGTTTGCCTGAGTACTTGTGGCAGGAGCATTCATGTGAATGATTTGAAAGGCCCTTGAGAGTCACTCAGGTAGGTAGCAGAAAGAAAACCACATGATTTAAGTGGCCACTCCACAGCATGCAAATAGGATTGGAACCCGAGAGGCGCAGCGCACCGTGAACTCCCATTTACTCAGACCATAGCGCAGGGTGTTCAAAAGCTTTTGGCATCTTCAGCTCAGAACAGCAAAACTTATTCAAGAACAGCAAGTAGCCGGTGATAACTAATCTATATGCTGGAAGTTTCTCTCATAAAACATTTGCTAAATTATTTAGGAACAAAACCCAGTAATAATAATAAAAACACAAAAATCCCCAAGTCTACTCCCAGATGATCTGCAAATACAAAACAGCAATAAGTCCATCAAATAAGCTCACCTAGTGCTACTCTCATATTCCCTACCATCCTCCCAATCCTGATTTTCTTTTGATTCAGCAGCTTTCCTCCTTTTGGCATTTCTGCCTGGCAGTGCTGGATGTACTTTGTTAGAATTCTAAATCACGAAGGGGTTTAGTAACTGAAAGCTTTTGGGGTTGTTTTTTTGTTGTTGATGGTGGTTTGTTTTTTTCTCTCTCTCTTCAGCAGCAAAATAGGAGGTGAACAAAAGTTCTAGAGGGGTGACCTGCGTGATTAAGGTCAGTCGAGTTTTAACTGCTTCAGTCCTCGTCAGGATACGCTAGTAAAAATCAGAAGCTTCCTTTACTTACTTCAACTACACTAAAAAAGAGAAGTGAAACTGCTATCTAAAAACTCCAGATTAGATGAAAAATACATCATGATGTGATAACAAATCACTTGACATGGGGTTCACCAGCATTCAGTAGGTGTTTGTCCCAAGTGACTGCTCCATGGTACTAGCAGTCCTCTATAAATGTCAATCGTTCAAGATAAGTCTGGACTGTCATTAACTGACTTTAAATGAAGTAATTCAAGGAAGAAGAGAACAAGAAATAGGAGTGGCAGGAGAAATGCCTTGCATGAGGCTTACACCAAGACCTGGGAAGAGCAATAAATTAGAATTCACTTGTTGGCCCTGATCCAAGCTAAGACTCAGTTGTGCATGTTGTTTTAAAGATCAGTGTCATCCAGTTGACTTCAATGAAACATCTGCTTTCTGCTGTTGTGGATGGACAGCTATTATCATGGCTTGTTTCCCTCTGAAAGAGTCCCTCGATAGCAGCAGCAAAGCTCTGGACTATAACACCCATCCTTAAATCAAATTTTCAAAATCATTGCAAAAAGTTGAGAAAAATATGAACAGCAAGGAGACAGATGGTGCCATAATAAAATCCCCTCTCTATTCTTACTTATTTCCACTGATTTTACTTATCAAGACAGGCACACCCCCCAGCCCCCCCAAGCATATCATGTTTGCACTCCGCATGTTACTTCCCTGCTTGTTAGATGATCCAAAGAAAGGACTAAAAACCCTCTAGAGCTGATGGCACTAATCTGATGACCTGACGAAGCTCAAACCAAGAACCAGTTACTAGGAAATAAAGACAAACCATGGCTTCTATTCAAAAGAACTCAGAAAACTAAACATCTCCTGCTTGCTCTCTTGTAACAGCTCTAATATTTCCTCTATTTTTACTTTGTGAAGATTGTTCATGATTACTTTCACCTCTTTGCCTCTCTCAGGATGTCAGCTCCATCTGCCACAACATATCAGAGTGAATCTTAGCAAGTACAGTTCAGGTGCTCATTTTTACCCTCCTTCTGAACTCTTATACTTGACATAAGGCTTAAGAATATATATATATTTTTTTTTCAATCAACATTCCACAGTCTCTTTACCTCTTGACTTTTTCTTTGTTTGCCTCTCAGTTCCCAATCACTCTCTTCTCGCCCTTCATTTCATTCTTACCTTGGAATTACTGAAAGTGATACAGAAGATGATACATCCCCTTGCTTAGTAATGTTTTTGCTGAAAAGCTCAGCTGCCACTTTAGCTTGTACATTAGCAAGCAGAGAATAAACTCTAATTGTTTTGACACTTTATCGTTTGGCAACCCTTAGCACACCTAGGACTATGGGCTCCAGCATTCAATTCTGTTTCTAGGAGCAAAGCATTTCAGTCTATATTGACTTGCACTTGGCTTCTCCCTTACAAATGTTTCCTGAACTTCTTTCATCTTTACTTCACTGCTGCTCAGCATGGCATTTTCCATTCCCTGTCATTCAACAGCCTTTATATTCATGTGTAGTCCAATTTTCTGCCAGTATCATCTTTTCATTTATGTCAACTGGATTGCATGTTGCTCCTACCTGCCTCCAACTTACTGCTCATTTTCTTTGTCAGGTAAAGTTATCTCACAGTAGACTGAGAGGATTTTATTCTGCAGCCACACTCCTTTATGGAATTCCTTTATATTTTCAAATTGCTCGCCAGAGCAGGCTGTAATTCTCCTACAGTCAAAAAGGCTCATCAAGACAAAATAGAAATAGGGAGCTGGCACTAAGGGTTATGGTCAGCCGTTCTCCAGTGCAACAGTCTCCAAGAATTACAAGAACCACATACTGCACCGAGGAGAACTCTAACATCTGTGGGATGGGTAACCTGTCATAGGTGAGTCTTTCTCTTTTGATTAATTAGCAGTCATCTCCTTCCTTTAAACATAAGGCTATAATCCTTCCAAGACTCTCAGCTTTATTTATTTTATTACCATAACCGGGTATTCCTCGTATATCGTCGTGCCTGGCGTCAGTAGATGGCACTGTGACATACACTCTTCCAGGTTCTTTTTTGTTAGCCTGCAAGCAAAGGTTTAGTTTTATGAATTTTTTTTTTTGTGTGCGCGTTATAATTAGTTTTGTTTATGCAAGGTTCTGTAGTCCTTCGGGAGCAAACTGTGGAAGCAGCGCGATAATGTGCTTGCTGCATTTGCCCTGCTCTCTGATTGAGGTCAGTTCTTGAGCCAGAATCAGTCTCTGGGTACCAGTCACTGAGGTTAGGTTGAGATTCCTATAAGAAGGGATTAT
This sequence comes from Eurystomus gularis, assembly GCA_013400335.1. NCBI lineage: Eukaryota > Metazoa > Chordata > Aves > Coraciiformes > Coraciidae > Eurystomus > Eurystomus gularis. The sequence continues at coordinate 87,417 of VZZY01010282.1, read as the reverse complement.
CCTGCATATTATTTGACCGCTCTTGCTCCAAGACTGGCACACCAGCGTAAATAGGGCAATTAAACTGAGAACGTACCAGCACTACCCTCCAGCAGAAAAGCAATCTGCAATGCCCAAGCTATCTTTTTGCCCTGTGACAACAGACACGTGTTGCTATATTTAGAAGAGGATTCTGTTCTCCAAAGAATGGTAAATGCAAATGGAAAGAAATTTCTCGAGTCCTTTGGTTTCTGAAATGGAATGCCTAATGCTGGGAACCCAAACTACAAATTCAGGTATCCACATGACCAAGTACTATCATTATCAACAGTGGTGCCCTGAAAGACTATTCAAAATCTGATAAATTTTCAGGTATTTAGATTATAGTTAGTCCAAGACATCAAAAGCCTGTGGAATGTCAAGGCAAAAACTGATAAAATGCAGGGCCAAAGTATAAACTGAAATGCCCTCAGATTGGCTTCATGGCCAACAACTTCAGTGCCAGATGCTCTAAATTATTGGCCTTCTTTTTTGACAGAGAGAATAACAAAGAGTGTTGTCTTTTATCCATGCTTATGTTAGGATGCTTGATATAATGATACCTAGAAATCTTGGTGAAGGTACAGAGCCCTGTTGAGCTAAGTGCTCTTCAGATATGAGATAATAAATGGATTTAGATGAAAATGTCAGCAACCAATTTCACAAAAATCCTTCTCTTTTTAATAAAAAAATACGAGAAAGGTGGTTGACTGTTTATCAACAGTTTTGGATTTTTTTGGGTTTTTTTTGTTTGTTTTTTTTTTTTTACAAAAACACCTTTAAAGTTTCCTTGCAGTTTTCCCTCAGTTTTAAGCAGCAAATTCACCTCTACCTTTAAAATTTTGTTAGTGATCTAACAATGAGCAACATTTAAGAAGTGAAAAAAGATAGCAACAAATGAGAAGAGAAAAATCAAAAGTATATATAAAAAAAAGTAGTATACCAAAACACCTTTTGTAAATATAAACTTAGGATCATAGATTCACACACACAGTGCATTTAAGTGTATGCAACGTCCTTATGACGTCATAGGATGAAGTCTCCTTTGCAAGAATGACAGCATAAATGGTTGATTAGCAAGTGCCAAATTGACAAAAAGTGATCAGTAAACATAAATATACATCCTCTAAAGTATAGAAAACCTTTATGGAAAGGTACCACTAAACTAATAGGTCCCTACAGCTCTGAAGCTTTATATTCTACTGCTACATGACTTCTTCTAATCAAAGAATGTCAGCGAGAACAATAGTTAATAGACTTTCATATCTGACCACAAAGAATAAAACATACTCTCGAAACTGTGACTGACCAGTCGTAACAGTTGAAAAAGTTGTGAGTTCCTGACAGGGAGGATTTTTGACATCAGGGACTCCAGAAAAGTAGTGGAGAATTATTTTCCTTTAACATGCTTACAGCTAAAGCATTGGCTTCCATTCAACTAATAGAAATGTTAGTGCTTAGAGCCTGCATGCCTTGCATTCTTGCAGTAATACAATTCTGTATTATATCTATTCCAGTTGCTTGATTTATGAAAACAGTTAAAATGTGCTGCATTGGTACCAAGCTTATTGGATTAAAAAAAAAAAAGGAAAAGGAGAATCCATTTTTAAGCAGAACGAAAAATAGAGACAGACCATGCTGCTGTCCCTAACTAATATATGAAGCTTCAGTCCTTAAAAAAGTTGCCTGTATCCAAAATGTGACAATTTTATTTCAAAAGGTGACGACGTTCTAAGAATTTGTTGCAACCTGTGGACAAAGTCATGGTTGATCTGCTCTCCAGCATTCCCTGGATTTTGTAATATGTCAATACATCATGTTAATGCAAGTTTTTAAAAAAGGAGAAGAGAAAGCAAAAGCTCCCTTCCTTTTTAAGTATGAGTAATCTATCCAAATCCTACTGAGACACACAAAGGAACGCCGGCAATTTTCCCTTTCATAAAATGCGGACTTTCTTTAAATACTTCCTCCCTACATTTTCAAAGCACGGTTGTATGAAATGAAGGGGAAATGACACCCTTACCCATTGAAAAGGAGATTATGTAAAACTGGTTGGAGAAGCCAGCCGTGTTAATGCAAATACAAGTATGATCTTATTCATAAGTTGCTATTGTGCTAGGAGAACATGCATTTCCTAGCTGTGTCTACCTAAAACTCCGTGTGAGTAGAAAAATGTGGCGGTTTTTTCAAGATACGTTACCCTGGTTTGCAAATAAATATGAAACCCAAAAGATCACTTTAAAAGAAGTGAAGGGCTTGGTCTTCCATTGTGCTGAGCACTCGTTTCCACTTGAAGTTAATGAGAGCAGTCAGCAGCCTTGACAATGAGACATTACATAGATTTTACGTGCCCAAAGGTGCTGGAGATGCTCTGCGAGGAGTCAGAGCTCCTTTTCCACTCGTGGCCCAAGATTTCTTTCTGCCAATAGCAGTCACCTGTTGTTTCTAAAGTAGCAACCGGGGACAGTCTGTACTTAATTATTTCACAAATTCAACCCCCACCTCCACCTTTACAATAGCCTCGGCTACTGACTACATTAGATGTAGCCCCTCATTCTGCCACCTACTCCAACTCTTCCTTCAGCTGGAAGAATACAAGCAAGTCATTCTCATCCCCTTCCTACATCCTCAATTCGAGTACGTGCTCATTCTCCACCGGTGCCGTTTGAAAGGAGATTAGATCCTAGGCCTGAAACGGTAGGATCAAAGAACATTTGAGCTGCAGACCAAGCGATGTCTCAAGGAAAAAAGATCAGGAAGAAAAGCTACTGTTACAAAACTCTGAAGTCCAATCGAAACCTAGCTCACGGTATAGACTCAGGCTGAAAAAATGGAGCGGGAGGTAGTGAATTTGTCCTTTTGCTAAGAAAGGGAGGACTACTGCATGTATCTGAATACGATGTATATGAAATAAAGGAGAAGTGATGCCCTCAGTCATATAACGTGGTTGGAAGAGCTGGCTGCATTAGTGCAAACAGACGTCTAGTCTTACTCCTACATCACTTAGTGCTCAAAGCACGTCACAGCATTTTATACTCGTATGTGAGTAAGTAAAGTCAATCTTGATACGTTTTTAAAGTAACTTTACAGGAGAGTTGATCCTTTCTTCCGCCTACCATTTTTCATTCGTCTTGGCTTTCCATGGAAATTCTTTGGTAGCATGAGGAACCCCAAGGCCTTGGATATGTGTAATTAACTTTTAATCGATAAAGAAGGTCTAATTAATCTTCATTATGTGGAGTCTTTTGAAATAGATGCCTATATTGAGTGCCCTTCCTGTTCAGCTCTGGTCCAGATGAGTTTCTGGCTCACTCTGTAGGACTCTAGGGTCTTATCAAATGAAAGGCTGCCCAGTATTCGATGAGGAAATGATTATACAGTCTTCCTACCCTTTTCTACTTACACATACAACAGCTGTTACCTGTCAAATCTGCCTTTTGTTGGTTTGTCAGCAAAAGGTGGCTCGATGGCCAGCTTAAACCAAAACTCTTCTGTTAGCTTTGAGGAATCAGTACTTCTCCAGAGGAGAGAGGCTTGATTCCCCCAGATTTCTGCAACAGAGATTATTTCGTTATAGTGGTACTAGATACTTTAATAGAAAAATCTACCTACTTTTACTTCCTGGGGTTTTGTGTTTGGGGTTTTTTTAAGCAATACCTCAAAAAAAAAAAATTAACAGTAATTTACTTTTTGCATCACAGCATCATGAATCTAAGCTAGCTTTAAGAACAGAGTCTAAGATGGAAGGTTTTTCAAGCTCAAAGAAACCAAAAAAACGAGTCTGAGATATAGTTTAGTAGTGTCAGTGCGACACTCAGAGTTTGGGCTTCATCAGCTGGAGGCCATTTGAAGATATTTGCCAGGGGAAAATCCTGCATCATTCAGATACCTCAATCCCTCAGCAAGTGACAGAATATAAGGGTAAGGCATGGTAAAAACAAACAAACAAAAAACCAAACAAAACACAACAAACAACAAAAAAATCCCAACCAAACAAACAAACTATCCCACGAAAAACCCAAACAAAACCAACAATATTGTGATTAAAGGTCTGGCTTTCTGGATGCACTCAGGACTTTATAGATCCTTACATGCTGAAAATACTGATTTCCACACATTCAATTACTTTGCTTTTTAGATCAATTTCTATTGGATACAAGCACATTAGATCATTGTCCACAATCTTTATCTAAAGGGTCATATTTCCAAGTGTTTGTCTAATGCTTGGACTCTAACTTGACATGCATCCAACATCCAAAAAAAAAGGTAGCATGGGGAGAAGCTTACTAAATTTAGGCATTTGCTCTTTTTATTTACTATTTTGACAGAATCAGGGAAAGAAAGTAACTTCCTCTCCTCCTCCCACCCAGTTTATTCTTTAATCTATCAAAAGAATTATTAAATCTTTTAAAAGATCAAACGCTCAGATTCTTCACAAAGGTTGTCACAATGAATTCATTTGCAGAGCTTTCATCCCTTCTTCCCCACTGTGCTGAAATAATGTTGACTATTTTTCGCTGTCTCCCTTGCTTGCTGTAAAGAGCCAGTTGCAAAGGTTGTTGCAAGGACTTGAGCTCCCACTCTTTCCCCACCTGGCAAAACTATAGTCTAGAAACCCAAAGTGTAGGTGTTGATACCTTACTGTTGCTACGCTCTCCAAAAAGGATCTCATAAAACACAGTGTTTCAAAAGGTGGGCTATATAACTACAGAGCAGAGAAAAAACAGCAGCAGCAAGGGTGAGCCCCAAAAATTCCATCTTGTAAGAGTATTACTTTGGTTTTAAGAGAGCAGATCTTTATTGTTTGGTAGTTTGACCAGTACCAATCAACACTACATCGAACATCACATTCCTTTGGCTTGATGAGGAGATCCTTTGGCTTGATGAGGAGATCTTGCAATTAACACATAACATAAGTAGCATGTGCAGAGACTCAGTCAACAAAATACATCATTCTACTTGGTTTCCTATAGAACCAGAGAATCTTTTCCTCCTAAAAATACAACTTGTAAAGCAAAGAAGGAAGGTTTTAGATGCAGGATATTCATTAACTCAAAGACCAGTCTTTTTTAAATGAGAGGGATTTTAAATAAACTACTTTCTATGAAAACAAAACAAAAACCATCAACCATCTTGATTTTCAAAATTCTTCCTGGATTTTGCCACATGTCAAATGAATCCTATCAGAGCAGCAAATTATTTTTGTAATTAATTGTTTTGGCTCTTAATGGGGCTGTGGAGTTGCTGTGGGAGTAAAGCCAGAACTGTTGTGTATCCAGTTTGCTGGGTCTACTGTCAAACAGGTCACGTTGCCCCCATGATACTGCCTCTGAGCTATGATTAAGAGCAGCCAGGATGATCACAGCGAGAGGAGCAGAGGAGGAATGCAGGAGAGTGCGATGCTAGCAATAAAGAAGAGGTAAAGATTGTTTAGTCTCTCACGTCATAAATCCACCTCTTACTGATTACGAAACACAATTTTTACAGGGCTCAAAGAAGGGATAACTCTGTTTTGAAAACCCTGCTCTTTGATCTAAGAGCATCAAATCTCTCCTCATACAAGAAGTTTAGGACTCAGCTTGACATTGGGAAACTATCTTCAGATGGCATTTGGGACCACAATGTTATCTGGAAAAACTGAAGACGCAGAGAAAAGCACACAACGTAATGGAGAAAGCATTAAAAAAAAGTCATTAGAAAATGGGCTTTCTAATTGTCATAGGCATCTAACTCCCACCCATTCCTCTCTGACTATCAGCTCCTCAGCTGTAAAAAGAGAGAAATAACCAACATATGTGATTTCAGTTCCTTGGTTTTCACACGTTCAAAGCCATCCATGTTCTGGCTGCCCTGAGGTAAGACATTTTCACAACCCCATCACAGAGGATGCTCTAGACTCTCAAAAAATAAGTACGCCAAAAAAAGACAACAGATGCACACCTCCAGAACCTAATTGAGAAAAACTGGATCCCCCCAGGCTAAATGAGAAGACAGGACATGTGTAAATTTGGAATGGAGCTGTTTCGTGACGGCTGGGGCTAACAGTACTTGTAGAAGTCCATCACTTTCCCCAAAACACACGAAGATTTTGAGGCAAAACATAAAACTTCTTTCCCAGATAAAGAGCACAGCAGGACAAGGAGATTCAAACACAAATTGCTCTTTCTATAGGTGAGAAGGGGACCCAGTCCCCAGAAGAAGTTTTGAAGAAGCTGGATTTCACAAGGCTTTGGCTCATACTTGTATTTCATTGCATAATCTTCCCCCAAAACAAACTCAAACGTATTTTGTTTCAGTTTGTAAAATAGACATTTGTTTCTTAGAAAAACATTATAAGTGGTTTTACTATTACCAATGAGTAAATTTAACTATTCCTGCTCGGTAGACCAAAGTATTATGAATTCCAAATTACCACCAAGTCAGGGTTCAGTGCAGAACCATAATGAAAAATGTATCCTTTCTGGCCTGTGTATTAAGTGAGTTTTCCCACATAGTGAGATTTTCATCTTTATAAACACATATGAGAAACCTTTTGAGCAGCTTCTATGATATAACAGGAATTCTGTAGCTATTCCCCTTCCCCTGAATTATAGAAAAGTTCCAGTCTTCATTCGGAATGATCACTTGTCTAAGGATTGGTTACCCATTTTATGTAACATGATAGAATGCAATCAAAGCCTTGCTACAGATTTCTACAAGATAGCTAGAAAAAAAAAAAATCAAGAAAAGAAATAGCCTCATTGTTTAGTAAGCACTCTCAGTTCACCAATAAATTCTGCCATTATTGGCTTTATTATTGTTAAATTTCATGGAAGCATTCCATAGGGATCTTGATTTCATGTGTCTCTGCACCCAGAAAACATTGATTATATCATAACCACAGGCTTTGTTTTCTAAAAGGTTAATTTGCTCAAGGACTACACAATAGGTGGGCATTGGAGAAATGTGAGCAAGTATGCTTTCTACTGTACCTCTGTGGAGAGATTAAGGTTCAAGCTCATTTGTTCCTAAATCTTTCCTGACAACAGCTCTGTTGATAGTGAAGAACAGAGTTGTTCTGCTCTGGATGAAAGTCAGCAGCTCATACTAAATCCTGGAGTCACAGGAACACTTCTTAGGAATCAATCTTGTTTAGCTGGCTAGAGAAATGATGTCTAAGTCAACTTATTCTGTCAAAATTTAGACCATAACTGTTCATAGTTGCTAATTCTTTACTGATTTTTCTATGAGACGCAGTGCGGAGGGATCATAAAACCCAGCAAGATATTTCGGCTCGTGGACAAACCCGTCATTGGCCAAATGTTGAAAATTGAACTTGTTCCCACCTCTCACTCTTTTGCCCAAACTCCAGGTTTCTGCTTTCCCTGTCCCATGGTTGGATGTGCCCATGTTTTGGCTGCTATTGCTTTGTTATTTGCTGCTCCCAGCAGCTGTAGGCAACTATTGCCTCTATACCATCTGCCCATCCTGGATTGCTTTACTCTCTCATGCTGTGCTTTTAAAAAGATCTCACACAAAGCTAGGGTAAATTAGCATATGCAGTACATTTACCTTTGGAGGACAGAGCAGTTCCTAGCTCTGTCCATGCAGGACAATTCTCTATGCCAATATCCAGAAGTTGCTGGAGCCATCCTACTTTCTACAATCTTCCTTCGCTTGACCATAAATAACCAGGCTTTTGCAGCCTGGTCTGCTCACAACTATCTCAATTCTTATTGCCTGGGTGAACTTAGGCTTCCCCAGACACATAAGCTCAATATTCTTACTGAGGTCCTTGACAGCCAGCGTTGGGCTGCAAAGCAGACGATAGACTGTTGTGTTCCTTCCAGTCCTGCTTTGTCATCAAAATCCATCTGCTTCCCTGGCATTCAAATTTGCATTCATCCATCATACACAAACTAACCTTGTATTGCATTTTCACTTCAGCATGCAGAGAAAAGTCACCAAGGACAATCGCTGAATGATAACATCGTGATGTCATACCAAGACATCGTGTTTCTTTGACTTATCAGCACTGAATATCGAGGGAGATAGTAGATTGAAAGCATGAAGGACATGAAACAATCGAACATGGCAAGACAAAAATGGAAAAAAGGGTAATGTCGGTGTTTGGAGGAAAAAGAAAACAACTAAACACCCTGTTTACTTCAGACAAAGCAGCCATCAGCCTGATTAAATACCTGAAATTGCACTAGCTAGCAAAACGTTTTTTAATAGACATTCTCAAATGTTAGCATCGAGTGCAATTCCTTCTTGGCGTGTAAGTTCCATAATGTCTTTGGAAGTTTACTTGACTTACATGTACTGTTTCTGCAAAAGGAAAAATTTCCAGCGCTGTGGTTGCCAGTCAAAGATCTTGCGATTTGATCCTGTAACTATTTACCTGATCCAGGAAATCACAGAACAATAAGGATTTTTTTCCATCCTCTGAAGCTGAGCAGAGATCTCTCCCCACAGCACCAGTAAGGATCTTTATAAGTTTTACACATGCACCTAATACTAATTTGGGGAGCTGGAAGAGCTGACACGCGTTACAAAGCTACAGAAGTCGAGGGAATTCTGACTTCAGCTGCCAATTCACCCTAACAGAGTCAGAGGCCAGAAAGAACAGCCATGGGAATGATTTACCTTACTTTAAAAAGTTAAGCACATGCTAAAGCGTTTCCAGGATTTGGGACCCTAATATAAAGCAACTGCAGGCATTCAGCAAATAGTTTGTGATGTTGTGGAACCGTAATGTCAGGTCACAATTTCTGTCCATTTAAGGGCTGGTTCCAATTTTGTTGCATTCATTTTAGCTTTTTTTTTTTTCTAATCCTGGTGCTGTAATGAGACTGAAGTAGCATGTTTATATATCATATAATGTATGTTGATATTTGGGGTCCCATACACGATCTAAAGAGTATTATGGCTAAAAAAGCAACTGCAAAAGAGAAAAGGAAGGGAAGTCACTGGAATTTAAATGACTAAAAAACACAGATCATGTGATGGACATAGGCAATCATATTGTCATTACGAGGTTCAATGCTCAGCTCCCTTAAAACAATGACTTTACTAACGACTTAACAGTGGAATTAAGGCTCAGAGCTTTCTCCGTTCTCCTTGCCAGCATGAAAAGTTATTTGTTCTATATCCCATTGCCCTTCCCATACGCAGACAGCAGCTGCAAACCTGATGCCACGAAACCCAGGCCGGTGTCCCTGCCTCCCCCACTCACTTCAATGGAGCCAAGATTTCACTCAACATATGGTCTGGAATTTACTCCCATAAATCACTTTGACTGTCAACTCCTTCAGCAGATTGGGTCAGACCCAGAAAAGATTTAGGGGGTCTTCAGGTACCAAGGTCTCTCACAGGGACCTAAAATTGCCTTAATTAGTAGTGAGCTATGCCCAGGGAAGAGCCTCAATCCCCTTTTCTCTCTGGAAGTTCCTGCAGTGAGCCAGCCACCTCCAGAATTGCCTCAAACGGCTCCAATAAGCTTGAGATCTGTTGTAGGAACCAGAAACTAGATGCATTGATACTAGTTTCCCTGGATGTGCTTAGACTGTACCAATCCTACAGAAATTGGCTAGGCTGCTAACAATAATAATTAATAAATAAAAATTAAAATGGATATAGCTACTTTCTTTTGGGACAAAAACAGCTGCCAGAGAGATGGGTAGAGATATCTAGATCTTGCACGGGGACACAGAGGATAGAACTTTCAGCCAGAAGTTCGTTCTGATCTGTCCTCACCCTTAGAAAGGGTTTAAACAAATCCAGATCCTTCTAGAAAAGCCTGTCCGGGTATGGCAGCGGTTTTAGGAACCAAGGAACAAAAGAGAAAGTTCTAGAGGAGGAGAACAAGCAGTTAGTGCGTGCCATTGGGAAGGAGCAGCAATGCTGGGCGCTGGTCCCTGCTTTCTGGGTGTTTATTCAGGGGCTGCTCAACGTAAAATGCATAAGCTGTCCTGAATCCATGCATTTATTGTTAATGGCACTTGAAGTCAAAAGCCTACTGATTCATTTACTGGGCAATAATCATTTACCATACTAGCTAATCTATCTATCAATATAAAGTCAATTATTATGAAGCATCAAGAGTGGCTAGTAATTATGCCATGTAAACATAAAGGATGGCATCAGTAAGTAATTCTATTTATTCATAATTCAAAATATTGAAAAACATCTGCAATAGCTACATAATGCAAAGCCCACCTTAAAAGACCAGGAACATGTGACTCTCCGAGTGAAGATTTTATGATAGAGACATTATACTCGGTCAGCGTTTTTAACCAGTAAAATATTTATACTTTGGTAAATTTTGTTAATGTTACTGTGCATGTGAGCCATGTAAATAGATGAAGTACTTATATCAAATAGGATCAGCTGCAGCCAGGATTCTGAGTAGCTAATGGTCAACAGTTTAGATTCTCCTGATGTGCACTTCAATGAATCCACCGAATTCAAAAGGCTGCTCACATGTATCAAGATTTTCACGGGCATGTTTACAAGGATGACCAACCAAAAAAGCATCTTTCCAAAGAGCCAGGGACCCAAACACCAAAATAATGCATCAGGAGGCTAGGAGATCACTATGAGCTTGGCAAGAACATAAACGATAACTTCCATTTTCCAAGTAAAATAGATCTAATCTGTTTTAAGATTCTTTTGGATTTAATAGCTTCATGGATTAGCAACCTGGGAAAGAAAGTTCTGCTGTTAAGTATTTTTGACTATATTGCAAACATTGTAGCCACAATAATTGCTCCAGTCTCTGGGAGGACCTTGTCGTTAATGTCTGGCTACCACAGTGTATGAGAAAAAAAGCCTTAAATACATATGGTAATCTCATCTCCTACTTCCACATTTGTTTATAAGTACCCAATTAACCAAACTGAGCAGTGTTGTGGGTTGTTTGTTTTTTTTTTAAAAAACATCTGAATCTGATCAGTTCACTTATTAATTCAGTCCAACATATACCTTTCAAATTCAATTGCCATTTAACAGATGATTTACTTAAGCAATCAATATTAAAGGTTCCAAGAATTGCAATTGTCTTATTTCCAATAATTTGTAGCATCCTATTGAGGTCACATACTCCAATGCATGCTAGAATTAGGAGCTCTACAACAGTGAGCAAATTTATTGGTCTTAACCTTTTAAAAAGTTATCTGTACTAAGAATAGCACGACATTACTGTGCACTCAATTTTTAATGGAGTTATAACAGAAGGACCTAACCTATTCATAGTCTATATTGCTTCAGTGCTCACATCCCTCTTTCCTTACCCTCTCTGCCGTGTATTGTTTATAAGGATGTGATATCGTACAACTATGGTGTGCAAGAAAATATTGTTGTGTACGGTCCTGATTTGTGGACTCCGGTTGGGAGGGTTATCAAAGCTTTTCCCACTAATCAATGCAAAACACCCAGAATTCTTGGACTTTATTGACCACTTTACTAGCAGAAAAGTAAAAATAAAAGCTGTTCACTCTGTCTCACAAATAGACAGCAGAGGCAACTGAGACTGCAAGGCAAGTGACGTGCCTCAGGGGCCTGGAAACAGAGCGGGTAATAGAAGGGAACCTGGGGCAAGCAAAGTGGTTTAAGCTTTAATTGACAAGTCTTTTCCTTTTTCTGATATTCTTGATAGGTGCAGATTGGTGCTACTCTACAGACAAGTATGTCATACACGTGTATAGACTGAAAATCTACAGGGCTGAGAGAGTTCATCATTCCTCCTGCTTATTCTAGACACGAACCTCTACAGTTACGAAATAACTTGGAAACCTCCCAGGTCAAGTTCACGTCCTGTAGCATGAATGTATGCAACAGTCTCCAAATTTGCACATTCATACACATTTACTGTTGCATCTTTGGATATTCCTCCAAGTGCCCCATATTTCTTGATACATCGAAGCCCTCAGCTTTGATGTCACACGGCAATGAATTTCACTGACCTGGCTTGGTGGGAACACTATTTACTTTGGTCAGTTTGGGACAAATCATAACCTGCTAATCCTTGAATAACACGAGGCTCCTGCACTGTTGCGTTGTTACTGTTCTTCCCTCGCAGGTTTTTTATTAGTAGTGACCCAAACTCGTATTTACCACTGCACAGAGCACAACGCTACTACGGACCAGTGCTATGAGTCTTCACGTGCTATGAGACCTGAGCAAGGGGAAGATTTGGCACACAGTTCTTCAACCCCTCCACCCATACCTTAAGGTAAGGATGATACCTTAAAAAGGTATCAAACTTGGTAAAACCTTGAAGGAAAATATTTGCTCTTTAGTTTTATGTTCACGTTGGACTTTGCTGCACTCCGGCAATGAGGGCTCAGCATCATCCAGACGTAGAAAAGGGCAAATTTCACAAAAGTCATGGAAGTCACCTCAACGCATCCTTCAAATTGCTGTAGGAATCAATGAGTGGCTCCCGTTAACCCTCAAACCAGAAGTCACCGCAGTGAATTTCTAGCAATATCAGAATGCATCAGGGGGCACAAAGGGATGAGTCTCTTTTGCCTACAAGCTTTAATTTCATTCTTTTTAACTCCATCCTTTCCAGAAGTCTCTCAAACAAGAAAGCAAAATGGGAATCAGAAACGGAGATGCTTTGCAAACTGTGGAAGGAAAGAGACTTTCTGCCTCACTTCCCCCTTCCTTAATCCTCATCGCCCTCCCAGCAAGGCTGATCTGAAATGGTACCATGGGCTCTTCAAGAGTCAGAGGAGCAGAAGATGCTGAAAAATCACAACTCGCTCCCTCCTCCATCCCCCGCACTCACTGGAAGAAGGGGAAATGGTGGGGTTAAGAAAATAAAGTTCTCTCCCAGTAATGCCGCCACATAATGAATACAGCATTATTATGCAGAAGGCCTCTTGAGACATTGGCCTAAAAAATTCCACTGAAAAAGGAAACACCTGTTGGAATATTAACTAGGACAAAGTCAAGCAAGGAGAAAGAAGATAGGTGGCCAAGAGGCTGGAAAATCTAAGAGGAACTGTTGGAGGGATTTTTCTTTATTTTTTTAGAAGTGTGACATTCCTAATATTTGAGTTCCTAAGAAACAAACTGCATTTTCTTCATGCAAGTATTTGGAGGTAATGGAAAAGACAAAAGAGAGCCAACATTAGGTACGTGATTTATGTTTCTAAGAGCAGAGCTACTTTGGCCATCCTTACACTGCACAGCCTCCAGTCAGGAGCAAATGGACTCTGGGTATTGGAAACCATTTAGAGCTCCTATTTCATAGGGAATAGGATTCATTTCTATTCTTTTTTAGATAAAAAAAAAAAACCTCAAAATTGTTAGCAATTCTGTTTTGACTATGGGAAGTTTTCTATTAAGCTGATCTCCCCACCCTGTTTTACAGGTTTCCAAAGTTCTAATGTGCTTCAACAATCAATTCCACTTTGCATCCGCACGGTCTCCAAATCCCTTGGAGAAAGCCAGCAGTCTTCCTTCCCCATTATCCTGCCTGGCAGGACAAGGTCTCCTCCCAGCTGAGCAAGACCAGAGAGCTCTGCCTTGCTCTGAGCAACTAGAACTTAACTGTGAAGGACCCTAGAGTGGAATACTGGGTTTAGAAGGACATCTAAGGACCATCACATTTGTGATCCCAAGGCTGTGCTCAGTATATATTAAAAAAAAAAAGTATACTCTGACCTCTGCTATACTTCCCAGTGCTAGATATTCCCCATTTAGTTTTTCACAAGATGAGCATAGAATGGAGGCCAAAGTTCCTCCGTTTTGCAGCATTTGCTGCCTAAGTGGAAGACGTATCTTTGGCTGGACTCTGTCTTCAACTAAATGTCCAATTGAGACTGAATTCAGCAGGACTTAGCACAAGTTTGAGAGCACTATAAAGAACAGAAGCCCAAGAGCACTTACACCATGCAAGGAAACATGATACTTCGTTGTAGTGCACTTGCAAGCATTTTTTTTTTCTCCAATACTTTTATTTTAAAGGGAATACTGTTTCCTTCCCTACAATAGACCAGGGAAGTACCTTAATCCTCTTGTAAAAGTCCCTGCAGAACATGAAAATAATGTGTTTCAAAAGGTTTAAACTTGACATATTAAGGGGGGCTGAGGAGCCCAGTGCTTTGCAGGGCAGAGATGGTTCAGTGTACAGCACAGGTCTGTAGCCTTCCTATAGACAGGGAGAGAAACGCTCAGCCTCTCTGCATCACAGACACGATGCCCCTTTCTAGAATCTCACCCTTTAGAATAGGCTGGATGTAGAAAAGCATCGTGGTAGATGTAAAGCACAAAGCTGACTCTGTCAGCAAGGCAGCCATTTCCCTCTGCCTGCCTCAGGAAGAAGAAAAAAAAAAAAATTAAAAAATAAAACCCCAGCCACTTATAGGGATCTGTCTTGGCAGCTTAGCAAAAAAACACCGCAGCTTCAGAGCAGTGCTTTCAGATTAGCCCACATACCCCACCCAGGATGTATGAACACTATCAAACCTCCTCTGCAGCATATTGATTATCCAGCGTAGCCTCGCTAAAGAAACAATAAATGAGCAAACAGCTATCCTTAGACCTATTGACTGGAATAAAACCTCCAGCTTTCCTTCCTGCCTCTGCTCCCCAACGCTCTCTAAGAACCCAGCCCCACCCTCCTCTAAGGTACTTGTGCTTTACAGACGGCTCAAGCTCATCCCTTTTATAATGAGCTCCAGCTTATCCTGATTACCTGGAAAACACACCAGCCTGTCATATCCAGCCCTGTTAGTCTTTAACCCTTGGCACACTGACTCCATCTCACAACAGTGCTACCAGTAAGACTGGGCACCTAGTTCCTTTGGGGTTGGGTTTGTTGTTTTGGGGTTTTTTGTTTTTTTTATGGAAAATATCAGCGGTTGCTCACGATATCATGCTGAAGCCTAGACTGCTGGGAACGCTTTCTTAAGAACATGCAAGGTTGTTTCTTTACTAGAGCAGCTGCTTTCACACTCCCAGGGAATATTTTAGCAGAAGCATGTTTGTGAAGGAGAGAGAGAGATTATGGGTGGATGAAGGGGAGGAAACACCTACAGGGAGGGCAGCCTAGACCATGGTTGCAGCACTGCCTCGAGCATCGTCAGACCCACACTGTCCTTTGAGCCCGGCGCCGATCACGCGTGTGTTACCTTGCTTTGCCAATGCCCCTGTTTCTCCTCCTGTGCTTTGCCCATTCAGACTACAAGTACTCCAGCTGAGACTACCTCCCTCTGCGTATTTAGCAAGAATATAGCTGGGGAAGGGGTTGATCTGAAATTGTTGTCTACAGGCCACACTTCGGTTATGAGTTGTATTTAAGGAAAAAAAAACAAAAACAAAAAAAACCCCAAACTTTCAAAATCTCTGTACAGAACCACAGCCAAAGAAATTTTGGAGGATGCTATTACATACAGAACTGCAATAAATGTATTATTGGTACAAATAAAAAAAAACCTGGTGTGGCCAAGACATAGTGTGCATTTGGGTTATTGATTATTTTGCATTCCTTTCCTTAATATTGAAAATAAAGGCAAAACACTCTTTACAAACACCAACACTAAAGTAGTCAAAGCATAAACAGAGAAAAGGAGCCATTTTTTTCCAGCCTGATTTATCAGCAAATTCATTTCTTGCAGCCTGTGTTGTCCTACCCCTTCCCAAACTCTAAACTTTCTGGCTAATTTCAAACAAACAAAGAACACACAGTAAAGGCCTGAAAGACCCTTTATTCTACGCAAATTTCAATAAAATAGGGACCAGATAAAGGTAAGCAACCCCATGAATGCCACCACTGAAAGACCAAGATCACTCTTCATTAACCATTCACAAATCCACGCAGAAATGGTGCTGGAAATCAAGCTTTGGTACTTCTGCTAACCCAGAACCGCTATTATTTCCAACAAATATGAAAAGCACAACAGCAACACAGGCTGGATTGATCATCTGGGGACAAAGGAGGGGCCCAGAACGTGAAAAAGCTTTGCTTTGTCTGAGAAAGGGAAGAAACTGGGAACAGCAAGAGGAAGATTTTCACCTTCCATCTGCATGGGACACTTGTTCCAAGCACATCCCTAAAGGCCATTGCAATAAATCTTCTCAATCAGACACATGCTAGTGCAATTCAGACTTCAAAAAAAATGAACTAAATAACAATTTGTCCGATTTACACAGTTCCCAAGTGCCTCCACCTCTCTGTGAAACTGTTAGGAGGTAAGCAGGTCTGTCCTCTGAAAATAAAGACCAAGGAGCCTTAATTAAGCCACTGAAATCACAAAAACACTCAAGTCCACAGGTCTACTTCTATGAATCAAGCTCCAGGGCATTCACTTCAACACAATTTACAGTCAACACCATCAAAAACGCCTTAGAAGAAGCCAAAAAGTCTTACAAAGCACAGGGAAGACGAGGTCTCCAGGATCACGTCAAAGCCGCAGTTCTGCAGGAGCCATCCTGGACTGGCTGGTTGGCTCCTCTTCTTGAACATTCCCACCACCTGCCCTCTGCAACACCACACCCCCTCCACCAGCTCCACCTGGCCTGAATGAGCTCTTCAAGGAAAGCAGCCCCTGGCATCCCATAAATGCTGCTACCCAAAAAGCCTCTTCCCCTTTGGAAAGAGAATTCTAATCAAAAGAGTTCGTTTCTGTGTTTTTCAGTACCTATGGGCTGGCTGAAAGAAAAGGACAACAATGTTATAAAATTCATAGAATTTCCTTTTAGTCATTCTTAGTACACCACCAGACCCAAACATACCCTTTACCTGCAGACAGCAGAAGCTGAAACATCTTGAGTACTTTAAATGCCGCTTTAAATCCACAGACATCTCTAAAAAATAGGCCAGCAAGATCACAAACTGCAAATAGAAGAAGCACTACAGAGAGAACTTTTGGAGACACGCCCACATATATCCAACATTTCAGACTGTACATCCAGTTGTCGTCATGCTGAATAACACACGGGATCAAAAATACAAAAGGAACGTGAATTAACGTTAAAATACTGTTCATTGGTGTGTAAGTGATTGTCTATTTAAAAACCAACACTTAATCTGTTTTTATAGGTTCTCTATACTACATTTTTTTTGCATCTTTCTCTGAAAGTAAATTACACGTTGCATGGATTGCACTCCCTCCCACTGCACATGTCCATTAATCCCTGTCTATTTTGTGTCAAAATGTTGCCAGTCTCCTTGTGCCAAGATTCGCAGGCAGACACCCATGTACAGTGACCTCCCCGGGTTCTGACTCTTCGGGTATGCTTGAGCAACGTCCAAATGTCCTAAAAGGAGCTGCAAGGATCTTAACCTTTGCAGAGCAAGGATTTCGATGAAGGAATGATATAGCCTTTTAAAATGCACATTATTTAAGGTGAACCTGAGTCTAGCGGGAAGGAATACCTGCTCCACCACAAGAGCACAATTTTAGGAAAATCAAAAATAACTTGGCAAATTGAAATGTAGCCAGGATACCAGAACACCTCGGTGAAAGGGAATTGCTTGGGATTGTGAGCTCTCAAGAGAGGTCCAGATCTTTACCTTCTGCCTTTTGCAAAATACAGGGATCTACATCTTTACATTCCCCATGCCATGTTGAGTGTAGAGGGGAGGAATAAGAAAAGCACATGGATGAATGGGGAACACTGTGTTCCTCTCCTCTGTGACTACCAGCAAATTATTTAGTCACTTGGTGACTGTGTCCCCCATCTGTGGAAGGCAATAATACCGAATGCTCACTTTACCCACACAGCTTTATGTAAAAACTGCTTTAAAAGGTACATTTTCAAGCACGGTGGCATCATCAGAAGCTTCATCCTGGGAGTCATTCTGCCCAGACATTCATGCAAAGCAATACCTTTCAAGAGTCAGGGGTTTTTTTTTTTCCCAGCTTTGATAGATTTGCATTAAGGGTTAATTAATTTTTATCAAGGGCTTCCAGGATGTCACAGAAAAAGGCACTGCGTAAGTGGAGAGCCATTTTTAATAGTGCTGAGATGAGGCCCAGGAAAACAGATTTGGATCAGAACCTCTCTGGCTCTAAGCCTTGGGTTGCTTGAATCTCTCATAATAGTAATTAATAACGAGAGTGCAAACATTTGTTTTTCAGACAGAACTATTACCTTGATATGAAATGCCTGAAATCACTTCAAAGCAAAATATTTAAGTTGTAAATATGTCAGAGCACACTGAAAAAGCAGTCGAATTTAATCTCCCAAGTCGTGCTCCACGCTTAGCTCTTCTTGTACTGCTTATGTTATTATAATCTTGATAAAGGCACTCCGAGGTGAGAAACAGAGCTTAATAATTCACACCCAGTTGCAAAAGGCAGTACTCAGGCAAAGCTCTAGCTGTGAATTATTACACCTGGAGTCACGTCCTGGAGCACGTCCGCTTCAAAATCTCCTCTCAACGGTGGGAGAGGAGGAAACAGGTAAGGAAAAAGATGCTGCACGGATACAAACGCAATTTAAAAAAAACCAAGCTACCACTTAACCGTGCCTGTTCAGGTGCCCTTCTGGCAGAAAACAACCCAGAAGGTGGGAGAGAGGGGAGAGTGCAGGTGTAAGTCATCCAGGGAGGATTCAGAGTCAAACTGCTGTTGGTTACATCAGCCTAGCAACTGTTTATGCAAACAATCTGGCTGACTCATTAAAGTACTGCTCTGATCAGCTATTAACTGTAACTGACAGATTAAGAGGAGAACAGCATGAGACAGATACTTCAGAAGTGAGAGCAAAACATACTGGGAGCTTCATCTACGGTTTAATTCCAGCACCCTGCTCCCCGCCCCCACCCCC